>JAVKLA010000053.1:45235323-45293320 GCA_034782735.1 Sagittarius serpentarius | reverse complement strand
CCCTCAGGGCGGTGGAGGGGATGGGGGGGGTCTCTGGTAGCTGTCCCTGCTGCAGCCAGTTATCTTTGATTGGATGGTTTTAATGTGATGGGTGTTCTGGAGGAAGATGGAGGGGATGAAGAGGGGAATTTTTCGATGCAGTGAGGAAGGTGCTTTGAAAGCAGACATGTCTGATCCCTGAGCTTGTGTGTGGGTGTGTGTTTGCCTGGGACTGAGCAGGCAGGAGGATGCTTCCTGCTTTATCCTTTCAATGTGATGCTTTCTACTTTCACAGCCAGCAACTGTGAAAATTAGTTCTGGGCTTTCGTTTACCAGAGTGACCGTGGCACGACTTAAGACCTCCTCACACCACTTCCCTTCATCAGGAGAATATCCAGCTCCTTGCATATAATCCCTGATTCAATACTTTACAGCTTTGTGGCTTATCGGGCACGGAAGTTGTGTTTTCTGCCTGGATTGGGACTGGCATGCCGGGGTGGTGGCACTGTGATGGAGGATGCTGTATAGATAGATCCATGGAGCAAAGCTTTATGTCCAAGTGACTGGTGCACCATGGGACAGCCTAGGAAATGTCAGAGGGCTGGTGTTGGCATCCTCCAAAAATCAGAGAAATGGGACCCTTCCCAGGGGTGTTAGAGATGTTTAGTTTTGGTAATCCAGACCTCTTAGTCCTAATAACGGGACTTTTGGGGGAATTAAACCCTTGTGGGAAGCAATGAGGTGGTGGAAATCTTCTAGGGATACTTCTTCTAGTAGGGGAGACAAGTGACACATCTATGCAATTCTGTGGCAAGATGAGTATGTTAAACATAGATTAACTTTTTAAATGGGCTCTTTATTAACAGAAACATCCTCTTCTGTAAGGATTGCTAGAGGACTTGGCTGTCTCTACACATAAGGAAGGCAAACTTGTCTCCCTGCAGGTCTGAGTCTCTTGGCTAAAGCAGCAATTTCCCATTGGACTGGGCTACTTAAAAGCACCTTCCTTCTTGGTGTCTGCTCCAGCCAACACTTTATCATCTTCTAAAAGCTTACCAAGGTGAAGGGGTTTGGAGTAGATTTAAATCTGCCTGGGTCGTGGCTGTCTTGTAGACTGTTTTCAAGACCTCAGAAGTTGATTTCTTGTACGTGTTTGCATGCAGGCGATGTGTTAATTAACCTGTTGAGGTAAAGGTCTCCAACAAAAATCCCAGCTTTATTACGAAGTGGTGCCCGTGCCTGCTGGTATACCGTACTGCTGCCTGCGCTAAACCTCTAGGCATGCCGCGTGGGGATGAGTCCCTCGTCCATCCTTCAGTGTCTGGCTGTATTTTTCAAAGGCTTGACAGCTTCATGAGGAGGAGGATAAGGCGAGAAGAAAAGTGGGGGGCAGCAGTGCAGAAGGAGAATGTAGACAGAAGGGAGTCTGCCCTGTCCGTGAGTACTAGCTGGAGTGTGCCCTTAGGCTTTCACCGTGATGACTGGTACGTTGCTAATTCTTTAGTCTTCAAATAGTGCTGTAGAAAGCAGTATCGGGAAGATATTTAGACATGTGTGATGGGCGTGTGGGTATAACTGGGGGGAGGAGGAACACAGCTGGTCCTTTGTGGAGCTGGGTAGCTTGTTGTGGGGCTGTGCTTTGCCCTTCCTTGCAGCTATGCCACTGGGCTGAATAAAGGATAAGTTGAGGAGGGGCAGGGCTCTGGTGTGCCTTGTGAAAGACGGGTTTATCCCCCTCAGGCTCTGCTGGAGATGAAATGTGGACGGATGTGTGTCTGCACTGAGAAAGCACGTGTGGTGCTTGCGGGGGGAGTGAGGCTGTAAAGCTGCAGTGGAGTCTTGTAGTTGATCTTGACTCTCATGCCTTCAAGATAAAACTGCCTGGCACACACCAGTGCTGATATTTCCCATTTAATGACTTACAAAAGGTCTTTTTACCCGCCTTGAGTTTTTTCTGTTATGTTTTCCTTTGCCTTTATTGATGCAAACTGGTGCTTTCTGGGGAAAGGTCTACATATGGGCTTGCCATAGGCAGCAGTGCTCACCACATTTACTGGGCATTTTCCTGCCCAAGTATTAACAAGCATGCCTTACTTGTTTTACACTTCCTTGAACTACAGTGATTGGTTTTGAAACCCTGACTTGTGCGGTTTGGGGTTTTTTTGTCACATCTTTCTAGGTATAGAGAAAATCAAGTGAGATCTCAAGCTTTTGTCCTGTGTTTCAATTGTTACTGCCCAGAACAGCAGTGTAGGGGCATGCTTCTCATATCTGTGCCAGCATGAGCTGTGCTTTCACCAGTGCTTTTCCAGTTGAAGTATGCAGGGCTAGAGGAAGGGATCAGCTGCTTAAGGTGTAGATAGATAAGAAATGAGAAGTGGTGACTTAGAGTGGTGACTTAAAGAACAATAGCTTTTTGCATGCTGCTCTCCATTCATTCTTGCTGACTTGGATGGTTTTAAATAACTTGCAGCAAATGTTTCCACCAGGAGACCTTGCTGCTTGGTTCTTCCCTGAAAACTACCAAAATCTCCTGTTTTAAGAGCACAGAGATGCTCTGTGGGAGAATCCTGCAATTTTGATATATTTGGAACTGATCAGCTAGTCAGCATGGTAAGATTTGCTGCCTGTTGAGCTCTTTTCCTATTCCTCTGTGGTTATGTAGTTGTGTTATGGAAGGAGTTTGAAGCTTCCTCATACTCCTGCTGTTGAGCTCTTGCTGCATACAGACTTTTTTTTAAACTCCCAATTGCAGGGTCCTTTCGGTCAATGCTTCATGTAATTAAAGTCCTCTCCTGCAGGTTTCCCTTGGGATATTACTCCTTGTGTGGGGGGGTTTTCTCCTAAGTCGGGTTTTCTGCTGATTTAGAGTGGAGGAGGGGAGCAGCATCGTTTGGTTATTAGGTATCTGAAGCACCTAAGTTGGCTCTCTCCCTGCCCCAGATTGCATGAACCTGGGTGCAGCTCCCTGGTCACTTGTGCAGCTGTGGACTCCCTTGTCCTGTGATGTTAATTCATGGTGGAGTGGAGAGAGCAAAGGATAAGAAGTGAGCTCAGAGTTTAATATTGAACACCAGGTCTGTTGGAGCCTTGGACAGGGGTAGCTTTGTCATCTTTCCCCAGATGTAAGCCTTAGATGAGACAATACAGTTGTTCATTCCGGACTTGGCCCCAGATCTGTTTGAGGCAGTGCAGCTAACCGCAGCGTTCCCCATCATGCAGGGAAGCTGGTACCCAACTATTTAACGGTAGTGATGAACACTTAGCGTGCCTGACGAACTCCTGGAAGTCAGCCTGAAGCGGCCAAAACCTTGCTTCAAAGCTAAAGCCTGACATGTCTTCTGCAAAGTAGATTTCTTTCCAGATAACTGGGCAGTTCAATCTGTCATGCTGAGAATTGGTAATTCCTCCTGGGAGGAAATTGGGAAAGTCTAAAGGCTTTTTCAGCTGAACAAGTGTGGCTGTTTTTTTTTTTTTGTTGTTTTGTTGTAACCTCTTGCTCAGAGGCTCAAGCCTTTTGCTTTATCAGTTTTAAGGCAAATGCTGATGAGTTTTTGGAAATGTTTTAGAGCTCCAGCAAAACAATGTTGAAGGCAGTGGAAACTGGGATATTGGAGCACAACCTGAGTAAAAGATGATGAAGGTACCTAATTTTTTCTGATTAGTACTTACGGGGTAACTAAATGCCCCAGATGTACAGGCTGCCTGTGGTCAGAGACAGCCCAAGAGCAGCCAATAATAAAGGGCCTGTAAATGAAAAAGTACCTTTCCCATAACTTTAAAAATGGTGTTGTCTCAAAGTAAACTCCAATTAAATATCAAGACACTAGAACTCAGAGAGCCTTAGTGGAGGGACGTCATGAAAGCCAAAGTCTGTAATACCACTTGTGGAAAGCTTGTTAAGAGAGCTATGTTTTGCTTCAATATAAGGCTTGTGCTGCAGAGGGCTGTTTACTTGGAAGATGCCAGCAGGAGAACATTGTAATTGAGTTACCGAAGTATCCAGAGAATGTTTTTATTTGTAATCCACTAATATTGCAAGGCTCAAGAGAACTTATTACTAACCTTAAAACAAGTAAGTTAAAATGGATTATTAGATCTGAGACACGTTTGCCACAGGAATTTAATAATGGAGGATGGCACGGTAGGGTTTTGTCTGTTTTTGTTGTTAAATGTAAATGTAAAAATGGTAAGAATGTAAGAAATCGGGACACATACCCACTTCTTGTCTGATACTTCCCACTGCGGATCGTCTGATTCGTCCTAATCTTAAGACCAAGCACCTTAAACTACAGCAAGCTTGACTGTCCTACCAGTGAAGTCGTAAACTTCATGTACCTCCCCCTTGGTGGCTCTTGGAGTCACTGCAATTGGTTTAAGTCAAAGAGCAGTGGCTTGCTTCTGAAACCTTATGCTGTATTCCTGAGTCTAGAGAAATAGGTTCTGTTTTCCATTTTTGCAGCACTTCAGTGCTTCAGCTCTTCACTTTCACCTTTGAATTCAATGCTCATAAAGGGATGAGAAACTAGTCAGAAGCTTTCCTTTGAAAAAGCAACCAAGTGGTGACACTTTTAATGCCTGTCCGATTTAGTTTCACCTAATAGACATCCCTGTAGGGAATAAGGTGGGGTGGCAGTAGAAACTTACTTGCTGGAGTAAATTAACTCTTAAAAATGAAGAGCACTGCTGAAATTGTCAAAGGAGCTATACCACATGCTTTTTGGTGGAAGATGGCATCTTGTTCTGCCTTTGGACAGGGAGAGCAACTGGGGAGTCTGGTTGGCCTTGGTGGTGGAGGATGAGGAAGAGTCTAGAGAGTGAGGATGTGGACCTCTCGGTGAGATACACTAGAAGTATGAGAGTGAATTGCTGTGTTGTGTATTTTAGCTCCTTGGGGTAATGCTTTTTAGCTTTGTCTCTAAAAGCCTGACCTGACGTCTTGCTGAAATTGCTTTGCTTGGACTTTTTTAATGGCTGAAGTACTCTGAAAGAAAACCTGGGGGAAAGGAACTAGCAATGTGAACTTGGTGGCTCTGAGGGAAGCAGTGTGCTGGTGTAGAGAGGGAGAGCTCTAACCCTGTGGTAGAAAAGTGTTCCCCAGGCTGTAGGTCTCTTCCACCAGCCTGCAAAGGCTACTCTATGGGCTGTGTTACACTTCACGGAAACACTTCTGCAACTTCAGGCAAACCCTGCAGCATTGTAATGTTGATCTCTAATGTATTTGAAGACTTGTATTCCTGCCCAGGCTTCCCTAAGCTAAACGCTTGCATTGATTACTGCAGGGTTTAGAACTGCCTCTTGGTTGAGGTCTTTAATTTCAAGAGTGGAGGTGAGATGGGGAGAGGAAATGCAGGTTGGTGGGTGTGTGTATGTCAGGCTGTGGGTATATACCTTATTGCTACAGAAAAGAGGACTCTGCCTTGCTGTCAGTTCTGCACAACTCGAACCCAGTGGTCCTGTTTTCAGCAAAACATGACTAAGGAGCCGAGAGCCTGGATATTAAAATCCCATGAGCCTTGTGAAAGGAGGGGCGCGTGGAGCCTGCTCATACGCTTGCCTTGCTGATGGCTACCGAGCATGCACTTAAGCACAGTCTAGCTGGCCTTGTCCTTAGCTAGCATTCCATAAACATAAGCTGTGCTTGCTTGTGCTAAACTGATTGGGGAAACACAGGGAGAAGGGGGCTGATGCATAAGGAGGAAAGATCTTAATGGCTTTCTCCCCCAAATCAGTCTCCTTTGTTGTGCTTAGCTAAAAAGCTAGGTGGATGCTGCTTTCTCTGGATTCTGAGATGCAGATGATGTAGCCCCCAATTTACCCTTCCTACCTCCACTTCTGCTAATGCGTTGACCTTTAAGCTAGTCCCATAGCTCCATGCGTGTGTCTGGACTTGTGTAAACACCCCATCACCTTTTACCGCCTGGGCACGTTACACACCGTTCCTGATGTTAATGTGCGTAGCCCCTTCCGTGGGGGATGTAACAACTTTTCAAAAGGCTCCAACAAGGCTGTTTTGAAGTCTGAATCCCGTTGGTGCTATGGGACAGCTTTACGTAGGGAGAAGACAAATTACCAGGGCTGGACTTTAGCCAGGACATAATAGGGTGAACGCCTGACTCTTTTTTTTTTTTATTTTATTTTCCCAAACGTGCCATTGCATCTTTAATTACAAGGTTAAGACCTCTGTTTTATGACTCATCTGAAAAAACAGCACCTCCAACATAATTGCCTGAGCATGTTGCCTAGGGGACTATTGCTCATTAGTGACTCAGAGGAACGAGTGCCACCTAATGAAATGGCACTGCCTGCTGTAATACCCCAGCCTTGCCCTTTTCATGCCTAGTCCAAGCAGCGACCAAACCAGAGTCTTCCATAAAGGTGTGATGTCAGCCCAGGCTGTGCTGCAGTTAGAAGGTATTTCTAATGAAGAAACCAACCAACTCTGAATTTCTGCTCATTAGGCATTATCAACCCATAGAAATAAGTGTGTTCAGTTAAAGAAAAAGCAAACAGTGTCTCATTTTGCCTAGTGAAGGATGGACGTGTTCCTTCAGGCTCCCTCAGAAGCCATAACAGGAATGTGAAATTGATACACCATCCTGGTGAGAATGTCAGCTCCTTGGGTAATCCATCTGCCTAGGCGTATTTTGTTTGTTTCTCTGAAATACGTAAATGCAATCATTGCACAATAAGAGCCTCTTTAAAAAACTTTCCTTTGATCGTTAGTGTGCTAATCAGTCTGGATGGATCTTCTCCTTCCCTTCCAGGTGGAGGGAAACAATTGACTCGTGTAATGGGTGCCCCTTGGCCACTGTGCGTTTGTTCCTCTAACCCATTGTTCTGGGATGAACTTGGAACATTGTGTTTCTCTCTTGGACCAGACACTTGAATTGCCCTCAGGTTGATGCGGGTTTTTTTGAAATGGTCATCAGGGTGTCCCTCCAGGAACCTGTGCAGCCAAATGCTGTCTTCCCTGAAAGGTCTGAGCCACGCTGGGCTGCGACAAGTGTTAGGGCTGGAAGGTACTGCCGTCAGCATTGTGACTTGTATCCGTCTGACGCATAAAGGCTTCCGGTGGACCGGGATGAATTATGATGTTTGAAAACGTGGCACACTGTAAAAGGGGGGAAAAAAGCATGTAACCTGTAAGCCAAAAGTTATGGGGTAGAGAAAGGGTCTTTGGGAAACGGTCTCGTACCTCAAACAAAAAGCAGGAAGCCTAATCTGTAGAACAATAAAGCAGGCAAAACCTCTTTCCTTGTTGGCCCAAATTCATCCCAGGCTTGCGTAGGTCATATTTGATTAGCCTAATGAAGTGGGGAAAGACAGAGCAAATCTATTCCTCTTTTTGATTGCGTTTTGGCTGGGAAGAAGCATGTAAAGAGGCAGCACCTAGTAACAGCTTTCTAAGGGATTGCTTGGGTGACTCTTGTTCAAGGCTTGAACTCCGTTAGCTCACTGTGAAATGGAGCATGCACCTGTACAGAAAAGCTGATGTTTCTAGCCCATGCAGTCTGAAGTGTCAAATACTGTTAGTATTAAAAACAGCCAGGCTGGGGTTGGGTACCAGACTCTGATCACACCTTGAAAGCAGGTGCTCCTACGCTGTTTGAACATCTCTTTGCATGGTAAATACCCAGTTTGCTTGCAGTTAATTGCAGGAGTGACTCACTAACAGATAAAGTATGTTCCATAATGAACCATGAGGATTCGGTCCCGGTGCTGCTGTGTTTGTGGGTTCGCTCTTGGTCAGCGTCATTTCCCATTTGTGGCTTCCTCAGGAGACCCCATTGGTGCAGATGGCGTTTGCTGCAGGACCCCAGCTCAGGAAGCAGGCCAAGGAAGGCTACAGCATTCTGGTGCTTATCTTTGAGTGCCAAGCACTGTTTTGGGATATCCTAGCGATTAGGAGCAGCAGAATAGGACGTGAAATCCCCTTCTCGTCTAAATTAAGTTGTTCTTTCTAAATTAAACTGGCTCTTTTTATCTGAGCATAAGCTGCAACCTGGACTTCATTAGGGCTTGTATTTTTTTATAAAAGCCTTGTAGATGCTTAGCTTGTATTATTTTTGGATGCACTTGGTCAGGTTTGATAGGTCACTGAGATGATCGTGCTTGTCCTGATCTTTAGTCTTGCCGTCTTGTGGTCCCAGCCCAGGCTTAACTTTCTTCAAGCAGTGACTGTATAGGATATTCTGGTAAATGCTAGAGTCAATAAACAAAAGGTTCAAGTTGCCACATTCAGGAAAATCTGATGCCTGCAGTATTTTGGGATTGGCTTTCTGCTGTAATCCAGGTTTACGGCGAGTTTAGCGGTGCGGTGAAGACATTCAGCATCTTGATGATTCCCATGTTTCCTTTTTTCTCTCTTTTTAGAGTCTCCACCAGCAGCGATGTCAAGAAATGGATACTTCTTTGAAGAGAGTGGCAAGTATTATTTGACTTCTTTGTGCATAGTATCACCTTACTGGAAGGAGAGCTGCACTACAGGGTTAGCTGAGAACTTGAAAAAGATCATACAAAATCCATTTAGCTCAAGCAGCATGCAAAGACAGTCTTGCACGGTGGTTGTGTAATCTTTTAGTGCAAGCAGACTGCATTTTTAAATCCTGTAGATGTTCTAGATAACCAAAGCAGTAAATAATCATCTTCATGTTGTCATCAGTGACTATTCTGGGTGGCTCCTTGTTTTTCAAGCTCTTTCGTGATGTTTTCCTGGCTGGCAGGTGTATTTGCTTGTCTCTTTCTGGAGTGGAGGCCATATGTAGGTGTCAGATCCCTTTGGAGACATCCTGCCAAGAGCATCAGGCAGATGTTGGATGGCTCTGGTAAATGCATCTTTTAATGCAAAGTGCTCTCTAAGATTTTTTTCTTTAAAGCAAGATTAAGTTGCGGCATTTGTAAACTCATATAATCTGCCTCAACAAAGGTGGCCGAGCTCTCGGAGATACTGTGCTGATAAAAGGCCAGAGTATTGTACAACCAAACCTGAGGTGCGGTAAAGTCCCAGCCTTTCTGCTAGTTTTGGAGAAACAGCAGGTGTGTGGGTTGTTTGGGGAGAAAATCATCCTGAGAGTTCAACTCAACACCAACCTCTTCAGGATGTAGTCTCTAAGGGCCTGGGGCTTCTTGCCCTTGAGAAGGTGTAGTGCTTGGAGTGTTCAGGACTTCCAAATGGTGAGAGCAGAAGACTGAAATGCTCCAGTTATTTAGGCCTGTAGATGCTTGTAGTTGTCACAAGGCTCATCTATCTTGTTCCAGGGGGCCAAGTCTTACCTTAACATTTGGGAAGGGGAAGCTGAAGGCCTGCCAGATGTCAGCTGCAGTAGATCCAGCATTGCTATTGACAGTGCTTCCTTTGGCACTGGCTCGCTTGCCTTCTCTGGAGGTGTTATGTGGAACCAATTTCTAGGAGTAAAAGGATGAAACTGGAAGCAAGTACTCGTCTCTAGTAAGAGGTCTTTTCTGAAGGCTGGGTTGAGTTGCAGAAGGGCAGAAATTAATGCCTGACCTCAGGGAGGATTTCTGAGGGAGTGTGGGGCATGAGGTGTGGGTAGCCCTGCTCCTACCTTCCCTGGCTTGCTTGTGGCCGCTTGGGATGTGGTTGGTGCTTTCTTGAGGACTGGGAATGTAAGAGGGTGATCTAGGTCGGGACCCAGAGAGGTGACCAAGCCTCCAGCTTCTGGCTGATGGCAGTGTATAAGGGCTTGGGGAGAAATGCTGCTGTATGATTTGGAGGAAGGACAAAGGCAGTTGTCTTGTGGAGCCACCTACTTCTTCCCAAGCTCGCCTGTGCTCGCCTGCCATGGAGCACAAGCACAGCTGTCTGTCCTAGTATCTTACGTGGAAAGGCTCTACATGGCCCCTTCCAGGTCTCGATGTCTTGTCTTCCTCGAACTGGCCAAACAAAAAAAAAAAAAAGGCAGATCTCTAGGTGTTTTTAGAGCACGTGTTTGTAGTTGTGGCGTTGCCTGTGCAAAGCTCTCCTATGAGATGTGTGACTTTGTGCCACAGCAGTGAGCATTTTTTTCTCCCCTGTTTGCGTTATTACTCAGCTTCCCCCTTTGTCTTAAGGAGATGGCACCCGAGAGCTACCACTAAGGACTTCATGAAACTGTGTATACTTCTTTCCTGTTATGCTTCTGCATGGGTTGGGGGAAGGAGGGAAGGTTGCTTGCAAGTTCCTCTTCAGCCTGCATCCAGTAGTGAATGCTGTATTGTGATTGAAAACAGTGGATTTCTTGGTTATTTCATGCTCAAATCTGCTGCCATTCTTGTTCCTCTTTACAAACTGACCTTTTAAAAAAGTTCAGTTGTTGCTGAGTGATGAGTCACCTTCTACCGTCTGATCTAATGGAGGGCTTGTGTTTCTGCACAGAATATATGGACAGTGCATCTTGGGGGATGCCGGGGGGGGTCACCTCCCTCAGCGAGGCGGTGCTTTGGTTCTGTCTGTACAGAAGTTTCATGCACTCAGATTCTTGAAGGCTTACCCAAAATCCTTAATCGGGGGTAGAGAAAGCCACAGAGAAAGAGGTTACCTTTTCATAGTTTCAAAACTGCTTGTTTTGAAACTGGAGCTATGTAATCATTAAGCTGTTTCTTCGCACCACTTGTTGGGATCTGCCAGTTCATTATGGAGACGAAGAGATGCTCTTGCCCCACCTTTAAGATAAAAAAGCCAAACCACTAAGCTGTGTGTTAGGGAGGGAGCAAAGAAAACAAACAAACAAACAAAAACCGCAACAAACCACCAAACCTCTTCCTTTGATTCCCTTAGCACTTACGTTTTTCCCCTTTCTCAGTAAAGAAACATCATTTGATACTATTGCTCTTTGCATAGTCAAGCTTTTATCTCCTCCTGAGATCTTGCATATACATATGGTTTGCTGTATCCTTAGTAATTGGGATATTTTTGTTTCTGACCATACCTGAGAGTCTGTTCAGAGACTGTGTCTGTCTTTGCCAGCTTTTTTCTTACTCTTGTGTTCTCAATAGCAGCTGCAGCAGTGTTTAAAACTTAAAAGTTGAGATTTCAGTTTTAGTTTAAATTGTTGTAGTGAGGGTAATCTTGGCTGCAGCACTAAAGCAATACTTTGTAAGAATCTCCTGGATATTTACTGTTCATAAAAACTTACTGAAGTATTTAATAATTTGTAGCTCTGTTAATTACCGAGGAGCTGAGGGAAGCCCAGGAAGGATTTTCTAGTGAACGGATGCTAATATATGACTATTCTGGAAGCTCAGAGGGTTGTTATAGGCCCAGCCATGTACCAACCTATTTGATAACTGGCTAAAAATTTGGGAAGTTAATTGAAGGAACAAATGTCTTTAGCTACAACCTTTAGTTTCGAGCATACTCTGATTTTCCCCTATTGCTGGAAGAACTTGACGGAAAGCCACTTCTGTGGCCTTTAGTGCATTGCAGAAGGTAAATGCACACAGTATGACTGGAGGGGGAAAAAAATCTGTTTAGTAGCTTGCTCTGTAGAGGCAGTATTAAGAGGAAAAATAAATAAGTTTGTGTCTGCCCAGTTAGAAGTTTTTGATGGAGTGTGGTGGCAGCATTTATGATGGCAGCTGTTGGCCATGTTCTGTTTTCAACCCATGTATATTGTCAGTTTTAATAGCTGTTCCTCTGACATACCTTGCTGATGAAAATCCATGTGTTTACTCATTCTTTTGAGTCTGTGGAACAAGCCTCTTGCACAAGCAAATGAATAAAATCTGGCATGGCCCGGTCATATTTGGTGTTTCCCTGCCTGCCCCATGAGCAGGCAGTGTGTTTAAGTCACTTGAATCTTCAGCAAGGTGGTTTAGTCAAATGAGTTTTCTTCCTGCCAAATTTAAGTGACTAATGAGATGATTGTGTAGACCCAATCCAAACCTGAAGGTAATGGGAGTCCTGATGAAATGCAGCTGGCAATCAATGTTCAGAATTACTACTCATCAAGACCCACGTTGTCTCTAGGCTGTCAGCCTCCTGTACCCTCTGGAGGGGGTGGGGAGCGTCCGGTGCCTGCTTACAGGTGGCTTAGCTCTAAAGGCATTCGTATTAGCTGCCAGTGATTAAATTCTGCCAATGTACGATGAGCTTTTTAATTGACACAAGAACTTTCCCTGATAAGACACAAACCAGAGGCTTTCTAGTTCCTCTTACAAAATCCAAAGGAGGGAGTCCCAGTATAGTGCTGGGGATATCTGAATTGTTGCGTTGTTTTAAAGCTGGCTTAACAGATATTGCAGCATAAATTTTTGTCTTCCAGAGCAAATCCCTCACTGCTTGGTCTCCTCTGACTTATTAATTGGTTTTGCTGGCACAATAAATTGCAGTTGTGTTGAAGGGCCCCAAGGCCCCAGTCTGACTTGGGATGTTTGGATATATTTTATCTGCTTGTTTTTGTTTTTCAGTTTGCAGTTCAGTTTGGTATGTGTGCTGTGGGTTTTCTCTTTTTTTAAATTTGTCTTTATCTGTCTTGGAATTGTTTGCCTAACTAGGAGATTAATCTAAATGTCTTTGTGAAACAAATCCTTTCGCAATGGGTTTCCCCCGATGAGATGCCCAGTTTACCAGCAGGAGATGCACTACTGCTACCTATGGAGAGCCCAAGGGGGTGGCTTGCAGATTTTTATTTTGGAGAACTCTGTCAGGAGGCCTATGATAAAATGAACACTCCTGATTTCTGTGGGTACTGGTCCAGAACTGAAATTCCACGTGCTGCTGTGTTTTGTAAAAACAAAACAAAAAATAAAAACAAAGCCCCACTGAATTACTTGGATTATTCACGACATTTCCTAGAAATCTGGCTGCAAAATACAATACTGGAATTAATTCAAAAGTGCCTGGGTGGTTTTTTTTTTTTCGCAGCAGATTGGTTCTTTCAGTTCTGTTATGAATTATTACTGAAGTGGCAGAGGAAACTTTGTTTCCATCTGGCTTTTCATGACAAAAGACTGACTCCAAGTAGGGTTGGAAACATGCAACTGAAGTTATGGCTGGTCAGTAGTGGAGGGATCTGTTTCTTAAAGGATGCAGGTCTGGTTTTGGTGACTTACCTGCTAGACCCTTTCTACCTCTTGGTTTGGTTTTTTGGTTTTGTTTTTTTTTTTTTGTGTGGTTGGTGGTTGTTTGTTTTTGTTTTTTGTTTTTTTTTTTTTTTTTTTACAAGAGGAGGTTGTGGTATAATCCGTCTTCTTGAAGCACTCTGGCGACTTAGGTAATGGATTGACATCTCCATAGGAAGTGGCCATTATGCTAAAAGGCTGCAAACCTATATCTGATGGGCTCCCAGTGACTGCTCAAGAGCCAAGAACCATCACCCAAGAGTTCCCCAGCTCTTCTGCCCCTTAAGCTCCCATGGAGGGGCTGGGATGGGAGGACACTTCTCTGTGTCATCTGGACGGGATTTAGAAAGTCATTAGTCTACCTGTGCCAAGCCATAATGTTTGACTTACTAAAGAAGATCTTCTAACAAAAGCACGAGAGGTAAGCTCTGGACAATGAGTTGTTAGCAGCAAACCCTCAGCAGTCCCACAGTGCAGTTTGTGGACAACCCTTACCCCCTCAGTTGTCTTCTCCTGGGCTGGCATAAACCGTGTCCGTGTGGCTGCCTGCTGCACGATGGGTAAAACTCCTTTAGACAAAAATAGTAAATCTTGCCAGGGAATCTCTCAACTGTAAACCAAAGGAAAAGCTTAAAATTCTACCAAGTATCCAGCTGTATGCAGAGCTGCTTTTATTTAATCAGAGTGGCTTGAATTTTTAATTTTGTGGGAGACAGCTTTGCAAAATGTGACTTGATAGCAGCCTTCGGAGGGTATTGCTCTGTGGTTACAGCACTGCAATTGTTCTTTTCTGTGAAACGGAGTAATTTAAGAAGGAAGGAATTTTTCACAACTGCTTTTCAGACTCTTGTGATTCAAAACAATAACCCCCTAACTTTGAAGTTTAACCTCAGCAGGAACATATAAAATTTAGGCAAATATTTATCTGAAAGATGCTGTTCTAGCAATAAAATTGCTGTCTTTTTTTTTTTTTTTTTTTTTTTTCCCCCTGAAAAAGGAGAGCTATTTTGGTAAGTAGGTGGCTATGCTGAAATCAGCATATGAGATGTGACCAAAAGTTTGCCTCGGTTAGTGTGGAAGAGTAGGATACTGTTTAAACCCTTTTTTCTAGAACACTGTGCAGATTGGAGAACTGCTAATGCTTGTACAAAGCTCTTCCTAGTCTCTCCTGAATCACTTGATTGCTTTATCCCTGCCAATATTAACTAACTGTAAGGTTATCTAACCTTTGGAGGCAACATGAGTCTGTGTTGTGTTTGTGCAGAGTGTAAAGGTCAAAATGGAGGTGGAGGCTCCATTATTAGAGTTTCCTTTTGCACCCAATGTTGGGGATTTGGATATTTTCTTAGTGACGCAGTGAATCTGTAAGCCTGCAGTACTTGGGGAACAAAGCAAGCCCTCTGATAGCTTGAAGCTGAGGCTGATCACTTCAGCTCAGGTTAATTAAAACTTCATGCCTTTCTTGAAAATTAGTGTCTATTGTTGGTTAGAGCAAGTTGAAAATCCATGAGTAGAAAAATCAGATGAAGCTGACTTTTTTAACTTAATGCCAATATGACTAGATTTTAGGTAGATCCAGGTCTTAATTCTCTCTTGAGTTCCTTAGCACTATATTACAGCTGAGCACTGAGATGCTCAAATAACCAGACCTGATTTTAGGGTAATGCCCATGTCCCAGTTGATGCCCCCTTACCTTTAAAAGCTACTGAATATATATAGTTATTGCTTCTATTGTCCTTCTGTACTTGTCCTGTAATTCTTCTGAGAAAGTGGATGCAAATAGCTCTTGGGCTCTTCCAAAACAAGAACTTGCAAACTCCTGCACGTGACTGTCTGACTGCAGCAGAGCTGGCTGTTTGGCTGTGTGAGGCTTATGGCTTGAAACGCTAAGAGTGGGGCCAACTGCTGGATTTCAGTTCCAAATCAGTCAGGATCAGTGACAAAAATATCTTAAGCAGTGGTATTAGAAGGAAAGCCTTCACTTTTCCCAGGGTAAAATATCTGAGGTTGCTGAATCCAGCAGGAGCAAAATGCATACTGTTGCTCCTACGTTCCAGCGAGGTGATTGCAAGTGTTGGTTTGCAAAACCACTAAAAAGGACTGTCCTGCAATTTGCTGCCTTCTGTTCCTAAAAACTCCTTTGAGGAATCTGAACTGGCTTTTAACATGGCTAGCTGATAGTGTTGGATTGCCAGTCACAGGAGCTCAAAAGAACTCTTTTAAGGTAACTTTAGCTTTCTGGCTTTTTGAAGAGACTTTGTGGGAGGGAGCAACTACTGCTCCTGAAGAAAAGGAGATGCCATTCCATCTGGAAGCTGGGGCTTGGGTTTGGCTGAGGGAATAGGCATTGCTGTGCAAACAGGTGCTATAAATGAGAACACTTTTTCAGACTTTAGTGTCGACTACCTTGGAAGTTGAGGGTAAAAATCATTGGTTTTCAGAAAACTGCTTTGAATATTGAGTGTTAAAGTAGTGTATGTGGTCCTTCAGAAATAAAGCCAGCAATTTTTGCAGAGACTTGGCAGAGGTAGGTAGCTTTTGATAAGCGTTGATTTTTAGCTTTCCTATTTTGCCCTGCTAACCTAGCTGCGTGAATATGTACCTTAATCTCATCCGTGTAATTTTTGCTAAAACAGTAGCAGCAATATATCTGCTTAAACAAAAAATGTGTAGCATGCACATGCCCAGAACTGTGCAGCATCTGGGTAATGCCAAAACGAAAAATGCCCCATCTCCCCCCAAAAAACTCCCCCTTAGATGTTTTGCTTAGTTTGCTGTGCCAGACTGAGTCTGCAGCAAAGCGTGGGTAGATGCATTTGCGCTCTAACCTCCTGGTTAGTGTGTGCATGCTTGCAGATGCAGATGTTGATTAAAATACCACGATTGGCTTTGTCTCCTCAGAGGCACACCGAGAGGTTATGCTGGGGCTGTGTCTGGCGTAAGTCTCATAACCTGGGATGTGAGATGATGTTGTTAGTAATATAACTGCTTTTCTCCCAGGAAATTGAGTTTGATTAAGATTTTCTCCTTCTTGGAGAAGTCTGCAGCCCCTGGGCTGTTAAGTGCTGCTCCTGTGGAGCAATTAAGCTTTTCTAGGGAACGTGTATGATGTGGCTGAAGTTGTGCTTCCTCCTAACTACTACTCTGCTGATTTTTTTTTTATTACCCCAGGTGCAGCTGCCAGGTGCTACTAAAGCAGTGGTGGGAGAGGTAATGCTGCCTCGGATTGCTGCAGCTCGATTCACTGCTTCTCCTGACAGAACACTGAGCTCTTAAAGCGCAGCTCAAAAGCAAAATAGCTGCAGGGCAGGCACCTTGTCAGAGTTGTGAGAGGGTTGATAGCAGCAGGACTGGGGAGATGAAGTGGATCTGAGAAGATGATGGGAGTAAGAAGAGAAGTCTGGGGATGGGTATTGAGAGATTGGAGTAAGGCAGGACTGGGCCAGGCATGAGTTACAGGGCAATGGCTAGAGAAACTGTTCTGTTTTTTTTTTTTTTCTTCCCAGCACCTGCATAAAATGGGGGGGACGGCTTATTTTCATGTTGTATATGATGGGCTGAGGTACAGAAAGATGTAGGGTCAAGGCATCGGCTCCTTATGGCTGCGCAGGGTGAGGAGTGGATTTTCTTCCTGCAGCGCTGAAGGATGGTGCTTGCTGTCCTTGGCCTCATGCACTCTTCGTGCTTTTGCGTTTCTCTTTGCTAGGAGATGAGCCCTGCAGGGTGGACGACGGGGGATCATCCTGAGAACAAGGTGTTCTGCAAGGTGCAGGAGGGCTGCTCTGTACTCAGCCAACCTTAACTCAGTGCCTGCCTCTGGCCTCCTACTCAGCAAAATCTTTTTCTTTAGTGCGTTTAGGCCATATTTCAGGCTGAAGTGGCACTTCCTGTGCTCGGAGGTCTGACTCACCCTGTCATGTAGCTCATGGTGCTTCAGCAAATGCTGCCTTCGTATGAAGTGATAGAGATGGGGGGGCACCATTTTGGAGATCTTAAACTCTTCCCCAGCCAATCTGAGGCAGTATGTAAAGGTGTCTTAACTCTGCCCTCCACCTCGCTGAAGCAACTGCTTGTAGCACGGGCTATGAAGTGTTACTGCGACTGTGCTTCCATGTGGAAACCCGATTGATATTTCCACAAGTTGTGCAACAGCCACATCCGATCCTGCTCTGAACTTCTGCAAAACACCAATCAAACTTTCAGAGGAGCCGAACGGTTTCTGCTGTCGCCGGTGGCATCTGCTGCCCTTCAACTAGCAGGGGTGGCACTTGGTGATCATCAGGTGATGGGGGGGGAACAGCTGCCAGGGCTGGAGGCAGCTATTGACCTGTGCTCAGAGGGAAGGGAAGGTGCATCTGCCATGCACACAGCTCATCTTCTCACCTCGAGGCGACCCTGCATTTGACAGGCATAAGTTGCTCGTGTTTTAAAATGCCTGGCAGACTAACAGGCTGAAGGATTCAAAACAGGAGTGGTTTGAAGCCTTGAGGTGGTTTAGTGACAAAGCAGACACCTGCGCGGGAGTGCAGTTCCTGTACAGCCCAGGTTTGGGATTATTTGCAAGCCGAGTGTTTTGTCCGTCCCTTGCCCAAGGGACGTGAGGCTTGGCTGCCTTTTGTTCTGCTCTTTCCTCCCCTAAAGAGGGAGGAACAGAGGATGCTTCCCTTGCCAGAGTCCTCGCTGACCTCTGCCCAGCCCTCTGATCCTACTCCACCCTTGCCCTTCTTCCAGCTCCTGTGCTGCTCCTCTCCTGTCTCCAGCCCTCTCTGCTTTCAGGGGTCACCACTGCTGTGCTCTTGCCAAGCCAGTTTCAGTGGCTTTGGGAGGTGAATAAATTAGTCTTCCCTGCTTGGCTTTTACCCATTTGCCCATCTATGTCTTAACTGCATTAGGACAGTGGGGAAGAACTCAACCATGTTCTCTGAGCTGTGTGTTCAAACCCCCTTGCCCCCATGTGCCTCCCATCTGACCCACCGAGTGGGAAGGATTGAGAAGCTCAACCCTGTTGTGACAACTTCCCTGAGGCTGCAATCCTGGATGTGGCTGAGATGGAAACGCCAGGATCCATGGATTTGAGCCTACCCCAGGCTGATTTTATGGTCTGCAGGGCTGCCCACGCTCTCCTGGCACCAGGGGGGTTGTCAGCACTGCTGGGTGCTCTGCTTTGCTGAGGAGAGGTTATGGTGTCCACCATGTATTTTGGAGGAGCCAAGCCCCAAGTTTGGTACTTTCTTTGGGATTGAGATGCTTGCATGGTGCTTCATAGTACTTCTGATGCCAGCAGGCACCCTGTCTGGTTGTTGTCCATCGCTCCAGGACACCGGCTGCCCGTCAGTCCTGGCACATCTGCCAGCCCTTCTGCAGGTGTTTCATACCTGGTGGTGCCCACAGTGCTGTGATACTCTGGGTATTGTGTTCAGGTGTTTCCTCTGATTTCCTCACCTTCTTTCTGTCTGTCTTTTTGGACAAGTTTCTATCGTGCAGGGATGGAAACAGCTGCCTAAGCTCCAGCAGCAGCAGAGCATGGCACCCTTGGTGCGTTTTGCTGGCCGTCTGGCAGGCTGGGTGGGGACAGCAGCACCTTGGATGCTTTTTGAAGCTTTCAGAGCAGTTCTGATAGGACCGATTCATGTTTATTCCTGTCAAGGAGGCAGATGAAGAAGGCAGAGATCAGGAGGGGGATTAATCGGAGTTTTTGTTGGGTTTCCCATGCCTCAGACAAGCAGCTCGGAAGTCACCTTGAAGGCTTGAAGCCCCTGCAGCCCTGCTAGGGAGATGCCGAGTGCTCGGGACAAGCGCCTGTCGGCGTATTGCTCGTGGCAGGAAGCGCTGCAGCCCCTGTCCTGCGTCGCTGAGTTCCTGTTTGTGGCCTCCCTGCTCCGGGCTTGTTTTTTGTGGTGGCAAGCTGTCAGCTCGAGATCCCTCTGAGACCACGTGTGCTTCTTTCAGCTGCTGTTGCCTCTACGTTTGCTTATACGATGCTTTAAAAAAAGTCATCGATATTTTAGTTTCCATTCAAGCCGCTGTCTTGAAGCTCACCCTTTTCACTTTGCTGTAGTGCCTAAAGCAAGCTGATGAAATATATCCCTCCTGCTTCAAATTAGGCATAAAAGACTTGTCAGAAGATGGGTAGAAGCTGCTGAGTAATCCTGGTAATGTAAAAATTGACATTCTATAATGTCCCTAATTCTCCTAATTAAACATGATACACGAGTATGCCACAAGAGTCCTCCAGCTGCTCCGTAATAAAATGCTGCAGTGAACTAGCTTGCTGTTGAACGAGGCTAGGTTAAACTCTAATTAGAAGCGTTGTGAAAGGCTAAGGAGTTGTCTGTTGTAATTAAGAAACTTGTCTCGCTTTCTTGATGCTGCTGCCTCCTGTGACCTGCTCTGCTGCCCTGTGGGGAGCTGCAGGTTGGCCTGTCCGTATCAGGTGTCTCCTTGGAAACCTTTTTTTTCTTCCCCCCTCCCAGTTTCAAATTGCTGAATTGCAAGTGAAACGGCTGTGCTGCTGGTGACCTGAGCTGACGAGCGCATTGGGTTTAGGGTGGGCTGGGGCTGTAGCGCAGCTCTTGCTTCTGTGTTGCTACTTGGTTATTTTATCGCTTACAGTCCAAGTGTTCATCTTGGTTTTGTTTTGTTGGTTTTTTTTAACCTGAGAGGGGTGAGGCATTGACTGTCTTGGCTTTGCCACTCGTGCCATCGACTTGGTGAGCAGGCCGGCATGCGAAGCCCGCACTGTCGCCCGGCCGGGCTCCAGAGCACACCTTTGGACACACACCTGGGTCCAACCCAAAATGTGCCAGAGCAGTTTATTTATGATTTTCGGCCCTCGCCAAATGAGAGCATAAGAGAAGCCTCTCGCAAGGCCCCGGCTACTGCCGAGGCCTCGCCGCAGCCCTCGGCGGCCATGATCGGTGGGTGTGCCCCCACCCCGGCGGCTCTGGGCCCCAGCGCAGCCCGCGGCCCCGCTAACCGCCCTCCCCATCTCGTTGGCAGGGTACCTCAAGTGCGACACGGATGATGGCTGCGAGGCCAAGGAGGAGACGGGGGGCGAGGAGCTCTTCGACGCGGTGAACTCTTCCATCGTCTCAGGGGACAGCATCCGCTTCTTCGTCAATGTCAACCTGGAGGTGCCGCCGAATGCCACCGGTGAGTGCCACCCTGCCCCCCCGCCCCCAAAACGGGGCTGTGAGACAGTTGTTCCTCCCTGCAGAGTTTTGGAGCGCCTTTTGGAAAACCTAATAAATTCTGGCTGCTGAGTGGGTCTTCAGCCATCTGCATGAAGCTTCCTGACTCCTTCTCCTTCCCCTTCCCCTCCCCAGCTTGTTTTTTGCCCTTTTTTTTTTTTTTAAATTATTTTTTTAAAAGGCCTCGAGTTTGGGGCCTGGGGCCTTGCTGTTGCTCTCACTTCTGTGGCCTGGTCACTGGAGGAGAGACGTTTCTAGTGACAAATAGGGATTTTTGGTGCTCTAATCCCTGTAGATAATTCAAATGTGGGTCTGGGGCTTCCCAGGGTTTTTAGAGGGTTTTTTGATGACGTTTTAACTGAAATGCTGGAGGTGAGTCAGAGCTGTGGATTGCCTGGGTCAGTTGCTGCTCTCCACAGCAGCTGGTGAGGGAAGAAAGAGTGTAGAGGGACTTTTGGGGTTGGACGTGTGCCCTTTTGGGTTTAATCCTCCTGGCTGGAGGCAAGCAATCCCCACGCCTGCCCTGTTGAGGCAGGTAGCAAAAATGAGGAGAAAACCAGCCTGTGTTGGCCACCTCTGATGGAGGTCAGGCCCCCACAGCACACAGCTGTGTCTGCAGTACTGGGAAGTACTGTTGTGTGTCGTGCTCTGTTTATAAATACGAACTGCCTGCTCCAGGTGAGGGCCCAAGGGCCAAGTTCCCCCAAATATGCTTTAGTAGGATCTCTGCCTGCTTCAAGGCAGTGTCGTGCAGGGGAGGAGGACAGTGTTTGCTGTCGATGGTGCCCGCGGTGCCGCGGGTGAACCCACCAGCAAAATGCGCCCCTGGGGTTTTCGCCCTCGGAGAGCCACGGTGTCAGCTCTGAGTGGTGGCTTGGCTTATATAGGTCAAGTGGCCACAAAGGAGGTAGCTGTGCAGTCGTGTTGCAGGTGGACGTGTCTGCCCAAAACTGTGCTCTTTGTGTGCTCCCTGCCAAGCCAGCATCCTTTAGAAACTTTGCCCAGCATGGGGAGCAAGGTGGAGGGGTCTTCCAAACAGCCTAGTTAACACAAACTGTGAAGATATCTAAAATGCTTGCTATCGAGGAATAAAATCCCTAGATTGCTCTGGAGGTTGCTTTTGCCTCAAGCACACCATTTTAACATCCTTTGTAATGCATGTGCTGAATGGTGGAGGAGGGCTAGCAAAACCTAGCTTTCATGCTGTGCACCTAGGAAAATGCAGCTCTGGGACATGGCAGATGCCTGGGTTTCATCCCAGCAGCTGGAGGCATCCTGGAGCCTGACTGTGTGGGCACTGATAATTTTGGAGATTAAATGCAAGGACTCTGGATTATCCTTGGTATCACAGCATCGGAGAGTCCTTTAAGTTTGCTCAAAGTTATTTTTACATTACAAGCAAATCCCATTTGATCTATAGTAAGTAATTATTGGAAACAGTGATGCAGAATAGGCATGACCCAGACCTCTGCTTGACCATCTTAAAGTCAACTTTTTGAATCTGAGCGGTGACTTTAACTTAGGAATAATATCTAGCAATTTTCGAGCCTGCAATTTCACAAATGCCATCTTAATTGAAAGATTTAAGTGGAACTGTACTCTGCTATGACAAGTCTGGGCTTAATGCCGTGGGGTGCATTGTTCGGGGATGAGGAATGCAAGTACTGTGGATTCTTCTGTGTCTGAAGAGGCTGACTTTCCTTGTGTGTCCTCCTGGGCTTTTTATGAGTTTTCCCTTCCATTCAAAACAGGACAAAAAAGGCTTCCTTATTTCCCTTAAGCACTGATGTTTGTCATGGTGGTATTAGTTGTATCCTTTTTCTTCAGCTGAGATGTTTAGGATTTTTAAGGAAAAATGGACTTCTGATGTGCTGGAGTCCCCTTTCAAATGCAACGATGGAGGTTTTACAAATAGGCTTCAGGCAGAACAAAAGTCCAGACTTTTGGTAAGGGCAAGTGTGAAGTGAGACTTTTTTTTTTTCTTTCTTTCTATGACAACATCAAAGTGGTCCAGGTAGCTAAAATCCAGGTAGTTCTTTATCAGGAATAGGATTCCTCAGGCTCCAGGTGTTCAAGTCGTCTAGGCTGTCAGCTCTTTCTCAGGGATGGCTTTACTGAAGCATCTTCCAGAGTGGATTTTATACGTATTAAATCAGTCTCTGGCTGCAGAGGGCATAGCTGATCCTCCTGGAAGGCTGACTTCTCAGGTGGTTGAAAGTGGCTGAGTGAGTCCCTTAAGCTCTTCTAATGAAAGCAGCCTGAACTGCTGAAAAACAATACCCTCTTCACCAGCTTCCTAAGCTCCTTCCAGAGATGGTGTTCAACTTATGCCATGGCTGAGTTATGTCTGGTAGTGTACTGTTCGTCGTTCAACCCTGCAAGGGCATTTCTGAAAAGTGTCCCCTTGCGTTGCAGCTTCTCTCTGGGAGTTTTGTTTTATACTCAGGTTTTGTGTTCCTGGAACAAAACTGTGGAGCTGAGCACTTGCAGTGCTTGCCTCCAAAAAGGCAAGCTGAAAAGAAAGGAGGAAAAAAAGAAAAAAGTTTTGTCCAGGCAATGCAAGGTCCCCAAAACACCTCATTTCCAACCCCCAAGGGAGCTATAGTGCACCAGGATCCTACAAGATCCTCTGGTGCTCTTTAAACACAGAGGAAAAGCAAGTGTGGGAATGACATCTGTCCATCCCCATCTCATTTTTCTTGCTTTCTCCAAGCTGGGTGAAACTTTTGAGCTGAAAGGCTTCCTTTCATTGTGCCAGAGGGCTCAATGTTGCCCTCTTGTGTCATGCAACCCATTGCAACACTTGCTGGGGCTTGGCCAGTTGCTGCCTGGCTGGAGAGGGACTGACCATGGGCCACCTTCTGCAAAGAGGGCTCTCTAGTGTTGCCTGTGATTTGCTCCCTAGTATCAGGTGCACTTGCTGCATAAAATACATTTGCTTAATCTCCAGCAGGAAAAAAAAACCTCTAAGGTGACTTGAAAAAATAAATAGCTGCTCTGTAATATCCATGAGTCTCTGTGTGCACGTTCTGGTAGTCACAGTTTGGTCTCTTGGCTGAACACGGTGTCCAAATTGTCTCGTGCTGGAGACCTTTTCTGGTGAGCTGCTGCGAGGTTGCTGCCCGCTGTAGTGTAAGGCTAAAAGATCCAAAAATCCCATCTGGAGGAGTTTGTACTTTGGGGTCTGGGTGCTGGCGGGCAATGTAAGTGGAATTACAGATGCAGTAACAGCTCTGCCATCATCCTGTCAAGCTGTTAATCTCTGTATGATAGATGTACAGCTCACTATGAGCATAATTGGATGCACTTTACTATAATTCTGTTTTTAAAAGATTGCTGCGTGGGATTAAACGTTGAGCCAACAAAACATAGCACGGCCCATAAAACTCTTGACAATTAACCATTGTCATAAAATGCTGGGCTGTGTGCACAGATGTGTTTAAAACAGGATAGCTTGAAGAAATCTAGTGTTTAAGGTATGGCTTATCTCATTTTTAATTAATACGGGCTGCTATTGCATGGAATATTGAGCCCAAATTGGAGCAGATGCCTAGGTGTTAAAATGCTTCTCAGTCTTGACGCTTTGGTCCTTTCTGCTAGGTGTTTTATTGCTTCCTTGTAATAGCTGATGAAAAGCTTTTTTTGTTCTCTTCTGTTTCTCATGCTTCCAGCTTAGGTTTTGGTGGCAAGACTTCTGCTTTCAGCAAATGTTAATAGCTCCAACGTGAAGGGTGGGTCTTTATCTGAAGCTGAATGCTTTTTGGACCTGGGATCTGGGTTTTTGGGGGAAGATCAGGATGGTTTTTAGAGACTGAGACTTGTTCTGAAGTCGCAATAGATGTGTACAAGTAAAACGTTAGGTCTGTGCCCTGTTGCGTATATTTTCGCCAGGAGTCAGTACTGCATTCCTGTCCCAAATGAAGTCCCTTCTCCCTGACACCCTTGCCTGAGGTCAGAGAGGGACCCTACCACCAGAGCTGGGATGTTACCTTTCCTGTGCTGCAGGTGGAAAATCCAGCTTGATGCTCTGTTCCCTGGGAATTTGTGCCAGAGAGGGTGAGGAGCATCAGTGAGTTTGGTGTGCAGTGTCAGGGACCTCTTTCCAGACCAGTGTGCTACAAGCCCTGCTTATTTCATAGCTACCAGGTTAGCTGTCTAGTGGCTTGCAGGCTCATACATGGCTTTACAGCTGCTTTCCCATTCTCTCACCTAGCTAGAATCGCGTTAACCCTTCTGTCTTAGTGCTATCTGGATGTGAATTTGACTGTCTCTTTATATTTTAGATGTGGGCTTTTCCGTAAATCCCTCTGGAGCCTGGGCTGCAAGTGTACCTATCTGCATCCCTTCAGCCTGTTGCAGAAACATCAAACTAGGGGATTCAACCACTTGCTGCTTTATCTGCGGCATGCTTGGAAATAAATCCCTGCAAATGAATACAGCAATTTGGTTTAGGTTGAACCTTAAAGCTGGTAGACAGGCAGTGCAAGCCTCACTTGTTGCAGTGAGCCTGTGAAGCGTGTGGGGCCGCAGCCTTGCTGTCGGTCACAGTGTTCTTATCTGCTTGGCAGCTCCCTTAAATCAACCAGGCAAATATTTTCGTCGTTTGGACGTCGTTCTTGCAGCTTGGGGTTTTAAAACAATTCACCTTCTCCTCCTTTCCCCAGATTGCGGTAGAGGGGTTTGCACAGGAATTTTTTTTTCCTAAACTTGAGCACAATTTATCAAGGATTTGCGGAGCTGTAGCTGCTCAACTCTTTGCAGTATGCATTGCTGAGCTGACGCTTATACTGGTGGGTTTAGCTGCAGGGAGGTGCCTGATGCAGTTTTGGGGGGAAGATGGCAAAATCCCGATGGCAGCGAAAAGCCAGTTGGAAAGCAGGATGTGGCTTTGTTGGGGTGGGGGGGGGGAAATAACGGAACATGATTTACGCTACATGAGAAATTAAAGCATGTTCCACCCTCTGGACAATTGATCATTCCTAGATACAAGGAATCAACAGTTTCCTGTAATCCGCTCCAGAGGCACGCACGTGCACGCCTGCCGCTGCTGCTCCGAGCAAAACACGGCGCTCTAACTCATGGCCCAGCCCCTGCCGAGATGACTTTTTTTCTTTAAGGGGACGAGGAGAAAAACTAGTTGCTGGCGCCAAGGATATTCCAGGGAGAGTAGCGTCCAGAGACAAGTGGTCTGGGCCTGAATGGGTATCATTCTGCACACAATAGTCACATTTCCTCACATTAATACCAAGGTCCTTTTTATGTCTCAAGGCACAATGCTGACCCACGCGTTCCATCTGATAACTCCTGTTTTAGCAGTTTGTCAGCATGGGATGTTGGGCTCCCAAAGCTTCCTATACTCTAATGGAAAGTGGATACAGCAATTGTGTCGCGGGGGACAGGGGGACGGCCTCCCTCTGAATTTCCTGAGAAGGGTGTTTTCAAAGCGGTGCTTACAAAGCCAAGGGAGGAGTGTGTGGGGGGTAGTGTGGGTGGTTCTGCATGAAGGCAGCATTTTCCCTTTGAGGTGCTTCACCTTGGGTTTGCTTCAGGGCAGCTTCCCCTGGGATTTTGAGCTCCCTGTCCCTCCAGTTGGCATGGGAAAAATACACCTTTTTTTCTCCTGCCTCAAGCTTAATGACAAAACCTGTTGCAGCTTTTTTTTTGTTTTTCCAAAAAAAAAAAAAAAACAAACCCAACCCCCCAAAAAACAACCAAAACGTTTACTTTTGTAGTTTGCATGTCTGAGGAGTTGGGGGGGGGGGGAGGTGACAAGTGACACGGCGCTTGGCACTCTTATCTTGTCCCTGGCTCTGTAGAAGAGCCGTGGTCAGTCTGTCTGTCTCTCTTTCCAATGCCTCTGCAATGGCCAGAGAGGAGTGTGAGGCAATAATCCTCCACCCGCCCAGCTGTTGCGATGTCTGTGCTGAGCATTACTCAGGTGAGGTTTTCTTCCCCACCCTGCCTGCTGCTTTCCAGCCTCCTCCAGAAACTTGCAGCTAGTTGCTTATTCCCACCTGCATTTAACCTGGGTGTTGGTTTAAGAAGGATGAACCCAGCTTACTTTAGGCTTTCTGCTGCAGCTCAACCCACCACCCTATCATGGGAAAGTGGGGTAGTTGGGGCACAATTATTTATCTAACGATATTTAACCAAAATTACTTAAGTCTCTTGGGGATGAATCCAGACTCGGCGCAGCCATGGCAGGACAGCAAAACAAAGGATCCCCTTGAGATCCTGCTTGTGCAAGCCCTTGCTGCCAGTGATGAGTTAGAGGTATCTCCACTGCTCCTAACAACCTCCTGTCATGCCGTGTGCTGATGTGTTTTCATTTGTATTTTTTTAAAGCAACAGATTCTAAAAGGAGAACAGGTTTTGCTGCTCACAATGTGGTTCAACAGAAGTGGCTGAGGCTTAGATTTGCTCAGACCCCTGAAGAAAGCCCAGATAAAGAAGCTTTTTTTTTTTATATACAATAAAACCCCCTCAAACCTGAAATGCTTCCACTTACACCAGATTCTTGGTGTTTTCTAAGAATTTTCTGAGAAAAGCATGGAAGCGCTAATGTAGTATTCTGCTCTGATTTAGTAGCCTATTTACTGTGCGGGTAGATCTAAAGTAACATGCACTGACACCTGCGCAGCCAAAAGGTTCCTGCTCTCCAATTTCCACTCCTTTATCCCAAAGAAAAATACGGTCTTAAGATATGCTATAGACATCCAATAGTGGCTTTGCTTCAAAGACTTTTGGCTCTTCTCAGGTGTTAAGGGCAGCACTGGGGACCTGTATAAGGGAAGGGATGGAAAGAGGATCTTGAGTGAAAGGAGATCTCTTAAGGCAAAAGGTGAAAAGCCTTAAACTTTGGCATATGACTTTCGTGGGTTTGTTTTCAGGGTTGTCTTTGCATAGAAGATGTCATTATCTGAACAGGGGTGGAGGGGAAGCAAGTAGGAGATTTCATTTCTCTGGGCTGCTATCGGGGATGTTACGTAAAGGGCAGCCGGAATGGAACAACTTTGGAGTATAGCAAATAAATTTCCTGATACACTTCTTGCTTCCAAGTATTGAATCTCCTTGTTCGTGTTGAGAAACTGGATGGGTCCTACTCTTCTGCAAATGGTGGGAAATAAAAAATGGAGGCGTGCCACAGTGCCCTGGCAGGGCTCCGAATGTGCTGACACGAGGCCACAAGCGCAAGTCTAATGTTGGCAGTTCATCACTTAGCTAAAACTGAAGTGAACTCCCAGAGAGTCGCTTGTAGCGTATTCAGTAATGCTGCGTGTTTGTGTGCATGCATCCTAGAAATTCGGGATATGCGTGTTGCCTTGATGTGGCTGCCAGGGGATGTTGGAGATGTGTTGCTGACTTTGGTATTCCCCTGGGCAGAACCTGGAGCACAGCCTAACAGATAAGGTTGGCTAACCCTGGCAGCTCTCCTTTAACTATGTATGAGGGCAGAGAAAATAATGCCTGTAGCTAGCTAGCTTGCCTAAAATAGGCTTTTGCAGCCTGCTTTGTCCAGCAAGGAGGACCACAAAAATAGAAATGAAAGTTTTACACATCCCTGACCCCTTCTTTCTGTTTAAGTATGCTTAATCCTGACATTCAGGTATGAAACTTAGTTATTACTCCTGGTAGGTAGACGTAACTGACGATTGATGGGTAGTTGCTTCCTTCTCAGTAGAGGATGAATCCATGGTTTTCTATAACCATTTTGTCCCTGTGAAGGGCTCCTCCACGGAGGTGTGAGGGTCAAGGGTGTTGCATCCCTTCAGCTCCTCCGTAACTGGAGGGATGCAGTGATTAGTGCTGTGAAGGAAGAGAAAATGAGTGGCAGGCTGGTGCTGGATGGCCTTGGGCTTTAGCGGAGCTATCTCCTGACGGATGTGTCATGGGCAACCTCATGTAGCATTTTATCCTACATTGCCTAGTGGGTTCCCCTGCAGTAAGTCAACAGGTGGTTCCTAAGCCAGGCAGAAGAGCACTTGGGAAGTGTCTGTGTATTCTTTCCATTTTTCATGTTCCAGTCCATTTGCTACTATCCCTGAGTAATGCTCTAGGACTCCAGTGGGCCTTTAAGATAACGGCCTGGAACTGGGATGGCTGTATCCAGCTGTCGTCTTTCCCTGGATCAAGTCTGAGTGGCATGTTGCCTGGATGAAATGATGAATGAGGCTCTGGGCCTTCCAAAGCATCGCTTCTGTACTCGGAACAGCTTTTTTGAGAAGTTTGAAAGATCCTGGTCCGACAGATATAATTAGATGGTTTTGCTTGTGTTGATAAAGCAGTGCTCTGCTCATCTGAGGTGAGTACCCGAGAGGGCTGTCAGTGCAGAAGATTGATACATGCTTGAAACTGATTAAGAAGAACCAAGAGTTGCTGCGTGATAAAAGGACAACACGAATTTCTGTTGCGTTTGCATGCATCCGTAAGGACAGACTGCAGATATGCAGTTATCTTTTTAGCATGTGCTTGCTGTTGTTCAGGGTTGTGGGTATTTTTTGTCTCTAGAACTATTTCTTGCAAGAGCAGAAAAACCAAAACATGTTTTCTCCTCAATAAATATTTATGGCTTCCAAATTTTCCAGCATGCTTTTGCATGTGTAATTAGGCTGTAAGTTGAGTAAGTGAGCATTGGAGAACTACAAATGTAAGACCCCAGAGAAAATGCTTGATGTTTCTGGCTTATTTGGGTGCTTGCTTTTTAATTATAAATAGCATTTTTTAGATGAAACAGTTTGTCTTTTCCAGAAGACGTGTCAAAAGTAGTAATAATTGGGACCGTTGCACCAGCAGACTTGTCTAGTTAAGTGATGCTTTTAATCACGTGTACAGCATCCAGGTGAACTTTGGGAGAAGTTAGGTGATGTCTCCAGAGCCTCTGAACCGTCTTTTGTTTAGTGGCAGATGAAGGCAATCCTTTCCCTCTTCTCCACTCCACTCAACTCTGCTCCCAGTTTGAGTTGCAGCTTTTTAACCCCACCGTGGACATGACTTGAATTCCTGTTTGATCAGGGATGGTTTTGGTTAAAGCGGCTTTTTGTGTGTGAAAAATTGCTTTTTTTGGAGTTCTGGTGCTTTCATGTGAATTGTATCCTCAGTTTATTTTTTTGGAGGGTAGCAGGGCTGGGCTTGAAGGTGCCTCTGTGTGTGGTCAGCCTGTGACATGGGATTGCAGCAGTTCTTGTAGGTTAGGATTTGGAAGTCCAGATCTGGAAAGGAAGCAAAAACCTCATCTGAATAGCTGTAACTCTGTGTTACATCTCTGTACTTTTCCACAGCTTGGTCTCTGGAAAAGTTTTTGTTCTTCAGTGGGTTTTTTCCATGCTGTCACTATGCTCATTTGAATGAAAACTGTTCGTGTGTTTCATGTATAATTTTGGTATCAGCTCAGTCCTGTGGGTTTTTTGGAGAGTGTGAAGATGAGGACTTGAGGAGAAGGATGCACAGACAGTACCTGTGGTACTAGTGATGCTACAGAGAAGCTGCCTTGGATGTAAGCAGTGTGGAGTGGCCTTGTGGGGGGAAAAAAAACAAACCCTGCGTGTTGTTTGGTTGTTTCAGGTTATATGAAAAAAAAATTGCTTCACAGATACCCTAAGAAAATGCTAATGTTAGTGCTTGGAAGTTTCAACGGGGAACTTCCCAGGTACCCCCGTCCCTGTATCTCAGCTGCATGTTAAGTGACATTTATAGTCTCTAAACAGCAGTTTTCTTTCCCAAGAGCTCTGTTGTTTTACACTGAAATTTATGGAGGCAGCGTGGTGAGTTGACAGGACATTAATGTGCTCATCTTCAAGTCGCTGCGTGTGATCTCTCGCAGCCTGCTCCCTTGGAAGTGCCTGGGTGTTATTGTTGACTCTTTAATGAGGACAAGAATGGTTTCCAAATGAGTGTGACTCATGCAGTCTTAGCCTCAATCTATCAAACAACGATGCGTTGGATTAAATGATTACCTAAAGGATTAGAAGTTAGATTTTGGGGGGGTGGGGGGGGTAGGGAGAGAAGTGAAGAGTGGAAATATATAGGGAATCTGGAGGAAAAAAAAAAAAAGACAAAAAAGCTGCAAGACACAAACCACAACTGATCAGATAATGCCAAAGGCTGCTTCTACACTTGGTTTACACTTCCAAAATGGGAAATGTAAAAACTGAATCTCTGCTTTTCTCTAGAGATCATCCTCTGCCAAGAGAGTGGTATTTCACCTTGTTCTGAGCCTTCTGCTTGGTTCCTGCTGCCTGTCAGACACCTGCGATAGCACACTTTCCTGATTTTATTTTATTTTTTCCCCTTTCCAGCTGAAAATGAAAGTGCTGGCTGCGTGTTACTGCACACATCAAGGAAGGTAAGTAAAGATGCTGCGTGATCTATTTTTTTTTAATCATCTAAAAGCAGAGAAAAATCTTGAAGCATTCTTTGGGGGCGGGGAGATGTTTTGCTGGCCTAAACAGAAGCATATTAATGCCTCTTTCCTTGAATTCCTCTGTCTTTAAACCTTAAAAAGCCATGTGTTGCTCATTCTCCAAACAATTTCTCTAATTCCAATTGTTCCACTGCTTTTTTGTCCCAGATGATTCCTTGACATGTTAATTCATCACTTTCTCTTCTGCAGCTGCCTGCAAAGGGATCCCAGCATACACCATAGAGGTTCAGGCTGCTGAGCTTCTCTTGAGCTGAAAGCAGAAACACCCCATAGACATTGCTGTGACTTGGTTTCCTGTTTATTCCAGCTAATCAGGTCTGCCTTCACAAGGTTTAGCAGGAGTGAATTCCCTGGAAACACGCAGTCTATGGAGGACAGTTGAGAAACAATGCTTAGTTTACACTTGCTCTTGAGACCATAACTCAATAACGATAAGGTGAAAATGCAAAAAAAACTCATATAGGCTGTATTACTACAAACCTCTGACTACGGAAGTACACAAAGTATGCGGAGAGGAAATGGGCTGATATTTAATACTGCATGAAGTCTTGGTCTTTGGGGCTGTGAGGCGTGGCTCATAGTGCTTTAAGCTGTCTTGACTCTTGCCTGGTCTGCTGGTTGGAGAGGCTGGCTGTCTACATGAAATCTTGTAGCGTCGCTGATCCTGGTAAATTGTATATTGTGGGCTTCGTTGAAGGTTGTAACTTGGGTTCTTAAATCTGTGTAACAAAGCCTTGGGGGCTTTTTAGAGAATCTCGGAGAGCTCTTTAACTCTGCTTTTCTTTAGGCCTCTAAGATAGCTAAAATCCTGAAAAGGTATTTCAGCAGGCTGAATTAGTAGGGAGATGAAAAATGTCTAATAGCTTTAGTAGAAGAAACTTTGCCCCCAAGCTAAAAAAAAAAAAAAAAAACAAAACAAAACAAAACAAACTCAAAACCAACAACAGCAACAACAACAAAAAAAAAAAAAAACACACACAAAAAAAAATCAAACCACAAACCCACCACCACCAAAAAAATTAAATGTATCTTGATATTAAGTCACAGAAGTTAAAACAAGCTATTCTGTGCTCAGGAATGGAAATGTCTTTGTCAATAATTTGTCTTGTGTAATATTAGTGCCAAGGTTCTCCGAGTTGTATACACTTGACTGAAAGTAACCCGAGAACTTAATCACTTAAAGTGCAAATTCTAAGCCCAAATACAGGATCTGCCTCTGATAAGAAATAGTTGGAAACTGCTAACACGTAAGTGTCTCTTCTATTTTCCTTTTCAGAGCTGTAGGATTCCTGCTTTTCTGGCTCACGCTTGAGCATTTTAGTGTGCTGTTGAGCAACAAATACCAGAGAACTAGCATGCTTTAGCAGGGCTTGAGAAAAGATACTCTTCCTAGTTTTTGCCTCCAGGAAGGATGAGTGGAGATTTTGCGCTTCAAATGCAAAGGGAAGTGGGACCTGAGTCACAGAGAAGATGGTTCCAAGTGTCTGGGAGGGGGGAATCGCTAGCAGAAAGGCGGTCAGGTCAGAAGCTTTGGCTGGAGATGTTTTCCTGCTAGGCTGTCCCTGTCTCTGGTGGTAGCCTGTGGTTCTTGTGCCCCTTCAGGAGTGCTGGAAGGACAATCTGTGTCTTGGGCAAGTTGCTGTCTGGCATGGCACTTGGTAAGCTTAAATAAGGAGAAGCTCCTTGACACGGCTTGAACTATTTAATCACCGTCACAGTGTGTTTGAGGGAATTGGCCTAAGTGACTGTGGCAACAGCACAGGTAGAGCTCTGCTCAGGACAACGTGCTTTTTGGATACCCCTTCTCATAAGGTTCTTGCAGCATCTGTAAGTGGAGGTGGTCTCCAGAGCCGCCACCCAGCAGAGAACTTGCATTTTGGGCCTTCTTGATGAGTGCTGAGAGCTCTTTTTTTGTACAGCTAGAGTGTGCAACTTTGGCTAAGAGAGCTGCTTGAAGTCGGGGGAGGTTATGTCAACGTGTTCCCCCTCTGGCACAACAGCTTCTGTTCTTGCCGCGATGCAAGGTGCAGCTTTGCAATCAAGGATATTCAATGCTGTTAAAATGGCTATTGGGTATCTGTCTTGGGTTTCTTGCTAAGCAGTTTCCAGCATTGGGTATCCTGGTGTAACTTGACTGTCTAGCTAAAAATATACCTGAAGGAGCAATTGTTAATGGCTCCTGAAACCACTGGGTGTCCTGACTGGAGCAGTTCTGTTTGAGCTATCTCTGAGGCATTGCTGTACCAGTGCTTCCACTAATTTGATTTTGGTTTGTCTCGGAGTGATATATTTATATCCTGTCATGGTGGCTAGTTGGCTTGCGATGTTTGATGTGCATATCTTCCCCAATGTTATGGGAGTGATAATAAGGATGGGTATTGCCCCCATTTCCTATAAAGGACTGAGAGCAGGGGAATAAAACAGGACTGAGGCATGGAAAATTATTTACCCAAGGCATTGCCTGAAGGCTGTGGCAGAGCTGGAGCTGAATCCTTTTGACTTGCAGAAGCTGCTTACAGTGCTGACCTGCCTGCCACAACAAGCAAATGATGCTGTTCATGCACAGCTTGCTGGAGGATCAGTGTTGATTGAGATGATGTGGGCAGATAACCCACTTCTGAATGCCTTTGATTCATTTCTGCTGTCCCTCAGCTGTCCTTCAGCTGTCTTCTTCCACTGTTCTGCTTCTTGTGGCTTCTGTCATGCATGGGAGAAGTTTGTGACATGAAGCCCCTCTTGCTGTTTTGAAAGCTCCTCAGCACTGTGGCACTCCTGATGCTCTTAACCTTCCTCATACCTCCATCCACCGTCTGGGTCATTTGGCCTCTTTGTTGTCTGAACCTACATCCTAGGTTGGACTTTGCGTGCAAGACAAGCTGAAACGAGTTACCTTTGGGAAGTGGTTGCTGGTCATATGGTGACCCCATGAACACCAGTGTTACAGATGGTGATAGGTGTTTTAACTTGCTCTCATGCAGTGATAAATTTGAGACTGAATTTGCAGTTATATGGTCTCTTTTAGGTGGATTTGTAATGTAGCTGTGTCACCGTCTCCTCTTCTAAGAGCAGATGGCAACAAAGCCGTTGGGGTGGGAGCTGAAATCCTACGGAGAATCCTCCCTCTTAAGGATTCTGTGTAAGAAGTGATTGATGCAAAGTAAAACAGTGCTAATTGCAGTGGATGTGTACTGACAACTTGATAGTTGCTGTGATAATTATGGTAATTAGTGAGATACTAGCATTTTGTATCACGTGTCTAGGCTATAAATGGAAAAGGTAGAGGGGGTATGTGTGAGAGGAGGGTATCCATGACTCGGGCTCTGGGGTGGTCCTGTAACTTGGGGGAGAGTGTGCCAAGGTCCTGGTTGTGGAGGCAACTTTGGTGTCAGACTTGTAAAAGCAATTCAGAGCTTGATTCTTACAGAGCTTAACGGGAACCGAGGGTTTAAATGTATCTTGACAATCTGGTCCTCGACATGAATTCAAGCCTGGCTGGTTTCCCATCGGAAGGAAGAGCCATATAACAAAGTGCAGTTCCTATTTCCTCACTCAGTCTTAAGCTGTTAAAGGAGAGGACAGGACTGTCAGTCCTTCTTGACCAGTGTACTGCAAGTGCTAACTGTGTGTGGGGGTTTCCAAGGACTGTGAAATGGGAACGATGCATTTGTAGTTTGATCCCTCAATTAAATGAACTTCACAGCTGATAAATATAGGAAGGGGTTGAGGTTCTGTAATACACATGGCTGTTTCTTCCATCTCAAGGGCAACAAGTCTGGGACAGCAGAGGGAACCAGCAGAGAGCAGAGACAGTTTCAGCCTCTGCTGTTTGTGGTGGGGTGTTTTTTTTTCCATTATTCAAAGCTAAATGTTATACACAGTGGAAGAAAACTTCCTTGGGAGTAGCAACAATTTAGGAAATTTAGGAAGTGTCATAAAAGTTGACAAGGCTGAATGACAATCCCTGTCTCCCACTTCAAGCTCCCTGACTGGGAGCACTGGGGAGAAATGGTTCCCAGTTTGAGAAGAACTGGGTTAGGTTGCACCGAGATGCATACTGGTAATTTTTCATGCTGCTGAGCTCAGAGTCCCATTTCTTCCAAGTAACTTTTCCCACGTTTCTGCAAACTTCTTGGATTATTTAAACTTAAAGAGGATTTTAAAGACCACCTTAAGCATTTTTGCTTTTAGGCTAACTTTATCCTAGGTAAAAGACCTAATTTTTTTTAATTCTGCTTTCTATGTCAGGGTATAAATGGTGCCTAAGCATTCACCTGTGGGCACTCTGTTAGGATGAGCCTTGAAAATGCAAGCCTTCAATGCATTAATGCATAATGCATCAATGCATAAAACTTTTTCTTCTATGATGTGATCGGAATGGTCAAAGTGAGTCCACAATCATTGGCTGGGTGGCAGTAACCTCAGCAAAACCGTTTGTGAACTACACAGATCTGAGGCCTTTGCTGTTAGGTATTGCTTATAGCTGTCTAATGCTCTGACTTCTTCTTAACACAGTACCTGAAATTAAAGAATTTTGAGGAGGAAGTCAGAGCCCACCGCGACCTGGATGGGTTCTTGGCCAGAGCCAGCATCATCCTTGATGAAACGGCCACCTCCTTGGACGATGTTCTTCGAGAGATGCTGAAACACTTTGCTGAAGATCCTGAGAACATGGAGCCAAGCTGCAACTTTGAAAAAATCATGAGCACTTTATTCACGGATTCAGGGACCCCACGAGAAGGGAATGGTAATCAACTCTTGATTTGCTTTTGCCTGCAGGTTACTGTGAAGTTGTTATCCCTTCCATTGGTGGTGTGTTGAACACTCGCTACTGTGTGGTCCCCAGACTTGCATGTTGCATGTGACACCGAGGTTTTATTTTCCCATGTCACTTAGGCTGAAGGGGTCTCACGTCTCCAGGATTTTTATGTTTTAGTGGAGTCTTGCCCCTCTTTCATTAAGATGACACATAATGGTGTTCTCTGGGGTAAGAAGTCTACAGCACTGGAGTGTCTTGTCTGTTTGGACCCGTTAGGTGTGCTTGTCCTCAGACAAGTGTCCGATGCTCTTCAGCAAAGAGACACTTGCTGGTGTCTCTTCAGAAATGGCTCCTTTGCCTTGTGATTCCCCATCTGAATTCACACAGGCTGGGGAATTTTGTCTGCTTTGGATGAGTAATTGATGGGGAGGGCTAAGCCTTCGCATTGCTCCCAGCCCACTGGAAGGGATGAAAGGCAATTTGTTTTCCTCCAGAAACTCAGCTAGGGCAACCCTAGCCAACATTGGCTCACGTGTCACCTTAAGCTATCAGCAAATGTCGTAGCATAGTCTAAAACACTAGCTTTTAGCCCAAGATGTAAAGAAGCTTAACTAAGCGTTGTTTCTCTGTAGGCACCCATGATGTTTCAGAGTCAACAGGAATGAATATACAAACATGTACATCGCACCTCAAATGTAACTGTCACAGCCTGAGTGAATTTGTTTAACAGATATGTCAAGTCCTGAGCATGTAGTAAGCATGTTCATGCTTTGGTTACTTCTTGCTACCTATCTTAGAGCTTTGCATTTATAATCTCTTTAATTTAGGCTTTCTGCCAATAAAGAAAGATTAAGCAGTGCCATAAAATAATGAGAACAGTAATTAGGAAGAGGGGGAGAGGGCAGGGGATTCAGAAGGCGATGCCTCTTCCAGTCCTGTCTGTGTGTATGTCTGTTGAGTAGTGTTAATCTAATAACCTAATATTGCAGTAGGTTGATGTTGGGTGGAGAAAACAGCTGCCTTTCCAAGCTGTGAATAGTTTAAGAACAGAATTCAAAAGCATCAGGACAAATGTTTCCATCTTTTTCTGTTGTCACCCCCCCTGCCTCGCATCAATCCACTGTGCAGATAAATAAGTATGCTTGGTATTAGTACTTAGTTTCCATTTGAAAGCAAATGTTGTTTGCAGTTGCAGACCAAACATGGACAGTCTGTAATATTTCCCTCTCTTCTTTTCCTAGTTCATCTCTTATCAGATACAATTCAAGGGGTCACAGCAACAGTCACAGGGGTGCAGTATCAGCAGTCCTGGCTCTGTATCATGTAAGTACCTGGGTTGGATTAGCAGAATGCATTGGCTCCTCAAAACTTGTAACTTTTCCTGCTGCTGGGAAGAATAGCAGTTCAGAATGTGCCCGTGTAAGTCAGAATGGTGATGCCCTCCCCATCCATCCGGGATCGTAGTCTCAGCATTGGGCTGTTTCTCTTTGCGAATGAACAAGCAGTAGCCTGGGCAGAGGTGACCGCAGTCTCTACAGGGCATTAAACTCTTGGATGCTATTGAAATCTGGTGTTGACAAGCTAAGAATGGTGAAAAACATCTGAGCCAGAAGATGGGAGTTACTGAGAAATGTTAATGAGAGGAACCTCTGAAGGGGACAAGCAAACTGGTTCATGGACTACTTTGCCTGCCAAAGTCTGGGAACTTGTACCAAAAGATTTCTTAGGTCCTTTGCTGAAAACATCTAAGCTTTGTAACTGCAAATTGAAGTCAGAAATTCTGACACTATTTAGACACTGATTACGTTGTCTGACAATTAATTCAGATGCTGATTAATTGTCCACAATGTTAAAGATTGGAGCGGACACTTAAGACAGTAAGGACTGTCACCTGGGATTTATGAGACATGGTGGCTTCATCCTGGCTTCCACTTGACCAAAACTGGGTTTTGAATTTACTGTCTCAGTCAAGCACGTTGAGTGAGCCAAACTGTCCCTTCACAGAGGAAGGCCAGAGTCTGAGTCACTGAGCCAGCCAAAGCAATGCAATTTGACTTTTATCTTGCTTTATGTATATACAGTCTCTAAGTCAAGTTGTCAAGAAATACGTTAACTCCTGGAGAAATTGCTGGGATATGTGGGATAGATGCTTAAGGGCTCGGGAAGTGCATCCACATATTTTAGCCTTCACGGCCAGTTTGCTAGGACGACTGTCACAATAGCTTTTCTTCTCCTAGCAGTTCTTCTCTCCTGCCCTCTGCTTATGGCTGGAAAAAATGTAGAGTATTCTGCCTTGGAAGTAAATGTCTTTTAAAAAAAAAAAGCCAACAATACCCCTCGCCCTTCTTTCTAATCTCTTATGAAAGAGAAAGATGTGGTCTTTATGTAAAAAGGTAACTATTGCATATCAGGGCTCTGTTCTGCGAAGTGAACTGGGTAATGTCTGTGCTGCATGTGCTACTGTCAGCTCTACTGTTATGCCTGGTATGTACAGAGCAGCTTGCACAAAGACGACGATGAGCTTATACGGCAAAATGGAGTTTATACACTAAAATGGTCTTTCTGTACTGATCAACCAAGAGGACTTTTGAGCAGTTTTCTCCACTTTGGATGCCATAGGCAGCATAGCAGTGATAAGGATATGTACACCCTGCTCGAGGAAGTGTAGAGGGTGGAAGTTTCCACTGTGGCATGTGACATGGCTCTATGGAGGGCTTTGGAGAGCGTTGACTTAATAACAAAGCATTTCTAGAGGTCATGATACAAATGCTGTGATTATATGTGTGAAACTGAAAAGGGTACATTCAGCCTTTCTGTAGAAAGTGTGCCAAAGCTTTAAATACATCCATATGAGTAATACTAACTTCCGTGACAAGACATGATTTGAAAAATAAGCTTACAGCCTGAAGGTGTCTTGTGCAAAACTTCCCTTGTTTCTTCCTTTTATTACTCTGAAGAGGGAGAAGAAAGTAGTGGGAAAGTAGTAATGAGTTATTAACTGTAATTATCTAATTACTGCACTGTATTTCGCTGTAGCTATTGTGCAACAGATTGTGAACCATATTTTAAATTCTTCTTGAAGTCAGATTGCAAAAACAACTTCCAAAACTCTGAAGTAAAAGGAATTTGTTGATGAAAATGTTTTCTGTATGAGTGGGAAGAACCTTTAAGACTTCTGCTGTTCTTTATCCTTGCATTTAGTCTATACTCTTTGTAAATTTTAAATTAGCACTGCTGGTTTTTGTGCACATTAACTTTTTTATTCCTAGTGGATGAGATAGGCTTGAGTATCAGGATAGGATTATATTAATGAGGAAGAGCAGCTCAGAGATACGGTTTTGGTAGTGCTGCTTCTGCATTGATTTTTTTGAGGGGAAATATTAAAGCCAAAATCAGTTTAGAGTCGGAAAGAAAAATCTTGTGTAAGACTTTCACTGTGTTGTGCAGAGCCTGGCTGCAGAAGACCATTCCTAATGGACACAAAAATTTGGTTCCCTCTCTCCTCTGTGCTGGAGAGAGGGCTGTTCTTTCTTATCTGACTTGTCCTCAGTGGGAAAAACCTAGGGTGAAATAGCTGTTCTGTTTCTGTTGAAACTGGTCCTTTCCCGACAGTTTCAGGTCTATTGAACTGCCAGCAAGGTCAGATGTACCATATAGATCTGGGCTATAGCCACATGACAGAATAAACTGTTGAGGAATTGAAGATCTCAAGTTTGAATGTTCCACTGAAGTCCAGGAAAACACCTGGCTTCTGATTCACAGTAGGCTTTAGGGTTGGTTTGGGGTTTTTTGACAAGAATGACCAAAACCTGATCTTGCTGAAGCTATATCAGGGTACATAAGCTTATGGAAACCTTGAGGCTCCCTCGTTAAAATTCCGTGTAGCTGAGTAGCACAGTACTGCCTGCCCCACTAACAGGCAGTCTTCAGCTCTAGAAGAATGAAGGTTGCTAGGTGTTTGTGTACGTGATGGTTTTCTAACTAGAAGCCAAATCTTCAGAGTTACACATTAGCTTCATCAGTCAAGGACATGATAATACCTTAGAAACCACGGACACAACTTTTTCTTTCTCCTATTCATAATATCTGTCAGAACAGCAAGACGTGAACTGCCATGGAGATCTCTTGCTGCTTCACTGTAAAGCTGCTGGTTGATTGTTTCGTTAGAGAACCTGGGATGAGGGGTATGATGGCCCAGAATGGGGAGTGCTGACCTGTTATCTTCAGACTTGCTCAGTTATTTAGCATGAGGAAGCTCTGCTGTTATAGGAGCTTAGGGCGGTACTTTGGTACCCCTCCAGCATGCAATGACTGCAGCAGGTAGATGTACTGCCAGGAGGGTACTTGGTAGGTTTTGTTCATGGGGAACTCCATGATCCAGAGCCTAGAGGAGGTAAACTGGATGCTTTGCATGTCTGGATCAGGAAAGGTGGAGAAGAAGCCCCTGTGAGAGCTATTGGTTTTGGGGTTGCACAGTTTTGTGGCTCAAGAGCCCAAGACAGGTGTCCTCCCCTGCTTATCTGATGAAGAGTATATGGAGAAGTGGCTCTCATCACAAGCCAAGTCCTGTCACACCCAACTGCTTCCTTCACTGTCACAGGACAAATTGGAGGTGCTAATGCCTAGTTTTTATTTATCCTCCCCCACCCCCCCTCCCCCAGAGTGAAGGATACCTACTGCTAAGGATGTTAAAGTAACTATGGTGGATCTCTCTTCTTGATACCCTCCTGGGAGAGACACCCGCTGTGTGGGTTATTGAACAAACACTCCCTGAGCTGAATGGAATTCCCCAGGCATCACAACTTCCAGGCTATATTCTTCTTGCCAGGAGATGGATGTAATAGCTTTCTTCCAGAGCTGAATCCTTAAGAAAAATATGAAAGCAAGCTGCTTCGTAGTCTGGATTGAGTAGTTGAAGAGCCATTTCCTTTGGCTGCCTTGATAAGGCACATGGATTGGTGAAGGACTTATTTTCAGTGCATTCAACTGATTTGCTAAAGCTGTTTTAACAGGCAAAGCAAAGGAAAAAAGCTTCTCTGCAAGCAAAGACTGGTTTAGTGGTATGTGTGTGCTGTGTGGCTATAAAATGACTTACTCTGATACTGTGTGTCATTGCAATGATTCCTGTGGAGGAGTTTAACTCTGAAAAATCCAGGTAGCCTTTCAAAAACAGGTATTGTGAGGCTATTTTGGATATCAAGCAAGACTGCTGTTCAAATAGAGGGAAGTTTAAGGGTAGTAACTTCTCAGAGTTAATCTATAACTGATGGTTGTGTGAAACGTGTTACTAATGGATCTCAAAAGTAATGCAAAGCTTATTTCACATGTTTAAGAATTTGTCTGGACCCAGAGGTTTGTGGGTCTGTAGAAAAGTCACATTGCTTCTGATTTAGCTGTTGAATAGATTTCGAGCAGAGGTGCTTCAGTTACTGTGTCTTCCTCAGAATATTGCACCTTCTGTCAAAGAGCAAAATAGGATGCTGTGGGAAATGAAACAGTTCAACTGTTAACGATTACAAGATTTGGAGAAGAGGTCCTCCTCCAAAACTTAAAACCATCATCTCTCACGTGTTCTTTGTGTTCAAAGAACTGATTAATTTTCTTTTTAAATGCCTAGACACCCTTGTTGTGCTGTCCCAGGTTATGCTCAAGAGCTGAAGCTCTTGCAGATGCTGTGCTATGGAAAGGAGTTCTCAAATTCAAACCCTTCATTAGGAGTTTGGACCCCAAAGGAGATCCCTTCGAGAGGACGACGACTCCTTTCAGTGCCTGCAGCATGTGTACAGGGAGGAGGAGATGTCTCCTGGTGCATTGACCTGTAGGAAATACTTTTCCCTAGAGAGATTAACTGCTGGAGAGGATGGGTTTTTGTGGACCCCAGCCAAGTGCGTTTACCAGTCCAAAACGATATCCAGCTTGGAGCACCTTAGTTGCTGAAACAACCCTGGGCCAAGCTGTGGGTGAGCTGGCTTGCTGGTCCCAGCTTCATTCCTCGCTTGCAAATTCTGGTTTTCGAAAGCTTGTGCTTGGAGGTGCTCTGCAGGGGAAGATTTATTTGCAGTGGATCAGAACAAGAAGTGTCACTGTTCTGAATCAGGACAGGAAAAGGCTGGCTAGCTGATTACCTCTGCTGGGCACTTTTTCTTACTGCAGGGGATAATTTGTTTCTGAATTAACTTCCTTTCTTGCCCTGTTTAAAGAGGGTTTCTGTTTCTCTTAGGTCTCCATAGTCTGACCCTTTTTATGATTTGGTTGAGAAATGTGTTATTACTCTGATAACATCTTGGGTGTGGGGCAGACCTGTGGCGTGTGTGACTCGGTGTATCAGTGATTTTGGTGGAGCATTGCCAGTTCTCACCATCGGAGTGCCACACTCGACGCTGCTAGATACGCAGCCTGGAAAGAGAGGACGACAGCGAAGCAGGGATGTGTGCTATAATTTAAATGCCCTTTTTATGAGCTCAGTTATTGGAGGATCAAGATAAAACTGCTGAGAACACAACCTGGCGTCTCATTAAATCACAACCCAGCATTTCCTTGTGTGACTAATACTGGGTGAAAATAGATTTTTCAGCTTTCTGGCCAAACCAAAGGAGAATCAAATTTAGCTCAACCCAAAGCAAAAGGCAGCTTGGAGGCTTTGGCCAAACCAGACTTGATTTAGAGTCAGCTGAAAATGTCTTGCTAGTTCTCATGGTTTTGGGGGCTTTGGTTATTTACCCTCCAGAATTTTTTTTCTTAGTGGGAATTTACTGAAGTGCTACTTGAAAAAAGTTACTTCATTTTGAAAGTGACTCTCCTCTTGGCCTGAACTATGCTGAGTTTTACCTGCAGTCTTGTGTAACTTGGGATTTCTCCACGTGAACCAAATAACTTTTTTGTCCTTTAAAAATATTTGCACAAGTCTAGTAGGGACTGCAGTTTTGGTTTATGTTATATTTGTATCTGGATTGTGGAATTAAAACAAAAATGGGAGCTGTAAGTTCTATACCAGGGACTAGGACTTGAGTCAGCTAAATAATGACTTAAATTTGAAGAAAAGCTTGAGATGCTGAATGATGCATGGGCAGAAATGACTTGGCCTCGCACTACTTTGTACTGAGACACCGTTGTTGGGGTTTTTTTTTCCCCCAAATAAACAGATATAACAGAGAGACCAGGCTTGGTGCAGATGCCTTTGTGCAGAATGCACCCTCACTGTTTCTCCCCTGCGTGCAGCAACACTCAGGTGCATCAGACCACCTTTGTGGCACCTGTTTAAATCTGGTTTTACTCTGGTTTACCCTCGTTAAACCAACTCAGCCTGATTTGCAAAGGTACTGTTGGCTTAAATTGTCCATACATTGACCTAAACTAGGTTGGAAATTCTCCAGTGGTCCACTGTTTTACTGGTGTGATACTCGGATTCAGATGGACATGTCAGTGTCGACAGAGCTCTTTACAGAAGAATTGGAAGAAACTCTCATACGTGTGAGAAATCTCAGACTCTAGCACTGTGGATAAAACTAATTCAGATAAAAATGGGTAGTGATGACAGTGGTTTTCTTGGTGTCTTGTGAACGTGCTCAGTGTCACTAAATCTTCCAGTGCTGCCTAAGCGCTGCGAGGTTCTCTTGTTGTGTGTTTTCCTAGACCCTCAAGGCAAGGAAATGGTGGACTTCTGATTTACAGAAGCACAAAGTTTTGGCATGGCTGCCAGGAAAACTAGCTTGTATGTGACAGTGATCCAATAACAAAGATTAGCCTTTTAGAGTGGAATTTTCCCCTCCATAGCCCCCTCAAGAAGCTCTTGAGCTGAAGTGATGTAGCCCTGTGGACTGTTGGCAGGACTGTCTCTGGAAAGCATGGCCTTCAAGACCAGTTACTGGAGCTGAAACGTAGCCCTGTTGCTTCAGGGAGAAAGCTACAGAAGAACATGTGGCTTGCTTAATCGTTGCACTATATGATAAATTTTTCCAGATAACTTGCTATGTTGCAACATGACTTCATGTGTCGTAGCTGCAGGGGCAGGGCTCTTGCACATTGGCTTTCCTGCCTTCGGTGGGAGCAAGTTGAAATTCTGTTTTGTGTGAGGTTTCAGTTCTTGGATTTACTCTAATGGGGTGGGAGTAGGCAAGCAGGTACTGCTGAAGAGCACTGCTGAGAGATGGCTGGTGACTTGTACCTCCACAACACGTACAAACTTATGTTCACGTGCATGCCTTAGTATCCTGCCCCACTTCAGGCACCGAGGGGTGTGCTGGTGTGATCAGCCCTTGCCCTGTCATTAGTCTTCTCTGGCCATACTTTGTACTTCAGTAGTTTTTTGCTAGGTCAGGTACTGCTTGATAGACACGGTTGGAAAGGGATGATGTCTGGGAAGTGTTAGTACGGTTCTGAGCAACAGGTATCCGATATCTGCTTCTGGCTGTCTCCAGAATAGAAATGATGTTCAAAATGCTCAGAAAGCCTTCCTTTTCAAAACAAATGAATCGATATGCTCAACAGCCATATGAAAATGCTGAGAACAGAGCTCAAAATATGGATAATTTTTGCTAATGGTGCATTAACCATTCACTCTTGCTGACCAGTTCAGCAAGATCAGGTGAGAGAACTGAAGGTGTTGAACCACTTGAAGGTTCTTCTGTTAGTCTAAAGCCCAGAGTTCATGTATCTTCCCTACTGGCTTGTTGAACTATAACACAAGGAGACTTGCACGCTGTCCAGCCACAGCAGGATTGCTGCTGAGGTCTTTGACTTGCTTGTGAACACCAGTGTTGTCTGTGCGCATTTGATCCCTTGGGAGGGAAGGACAAGGATTGTTGCAGATCCAAACTGTGGGTTTAATCGAGAAGATAGCTTGCACTCTATTTTCAATTACTTTAGAAGAGATTTATTTCTAACCTTAGGACCTGCCTTGATCTTTCTCTCTGTCAAAGCGGAGTCAAGTAGAAAAAAGACAAGGGGCTGTGGTGGAGGGGAGTTAAGAAATAAATGAAATACTGTCCTCTGTGATGAGGCTTTGAGCAACCTGCTCTAGTGGAAGGTGACCCTGCCCACAGCAGGGGGGGGTTGGAACTGGATGATCTTTAAGGTCCCTTCTAACCCAAGCCATTCTATGATCTTACCCATGACCTATACTGTTCTAATTAAGCTGTTTGGTTGCTCTCGGACAAGTGCCTTTGTCAGATTAATTTGTGTAAGTAGGCTGCTTCCAGTCTGTGATCAGGAAGTCAAACTCAATAAGAAAATACTTGGTGGTGTGATTTTTGTATGCAAGTTATGAAGAACTTAGTAGAAAATATTATATGCTTCTGACTAGTATGTCTCTAGCCAAAGATCTTCAGGAGCCATTACTGGAACAACCTTCAGGGTGCATGGGTGTGAAAATACATGTTAAAAGGAAAGAAGTGGGCTAGGATTATGGAAGAGGAGTTAAAAGGAGAGATGCGTCTTTCTATTACAGAGGACTATGACAGTGCTTGCTAGATGAATAAAAGGGAGCAAGCATTCAAAGTGACTTTGAACCAGGAAAAAAGGGGTGTGTGTGTAGAAATCACTCTGAGGTAGGAAAACATACTTCCATATCTTTTTCAATGTCAATAGGCAAACCTTGTGTACATATTTCACTAGGGCTTTTCAGAAGACTTGGGAAGTAGTAGGTGGCTTTAATGGGAACAGGAGAGCTGCAGTCCAGGCTGGTGTTAGCCTCGTCCCGCAACTGCACCAAGCCACTTTGCTGCTTTTTCAAAGTTTCCCGGCAGGAAAAATGATGGCTATCCAGATCACAGCTCTGTTTAAATATCCCAGGGTGGAGACAGACCTGGTCTTTCATGGCCTCCAAAGATGATCTCTGTGTTTATTTCAAACAACTTGTTGCTAGTCTGTTATGGGAGTCAAAGAGCCGTCACAGGCCCAGCAGGGCTGTCTGGATTGCAGCCGAGGATTTCTCTCTGAGCAGTAATCCTGCCTGCTACAGCCTCTATAGATCTTGAGCAAGGAGGTCAGCTTGGTTTCTATAACGCACCTGTATGAGAAAGGGGAAAACTAACATCTGAGAGCAAATAGGGAAAGCCATTCAAACAGAGATCTGCCCAAGGCAAAAGCAGAGAGATTTGGTTTGGCACCTTGCCTTAATGTTTCCAAAAGCACTCTGGGCTTTCACTCAGGTGAAATGAAGTGTAAACTGCTTTCCAACAATGGTGCTTTTATTTATCCCCCCCCCCCCCCCGGGTTTTTTTTGTAGAAGCTTCTGTAGCACTGCAAGTACTAGGTATGTTGCACTCTGTCTTTTGATTTCTTGGCTATTAAAAAGCAGATGGGAGAAGAGGGAGAGAATACACCTTGAAATCTTGAAAGTTATTTCCCATAAAAACATGGATGTCAAATTCTACAAAAAAAGTTAGCAGAACTGGGCCAGCAGTAACTTAAAGTCACTGTTTAAGACTTCAGAAGTGACCTTATTACAACCAACAACACTTTGTGTTTCTCCAAGTTGAAATGTGTGTTTATAAACCTTGTGCACCAGGAGAGAGCATGCCATGTGTCATAGTGCCAAGTATAACAATGCCATCTTCCTTGACAGTTGCACTATAAAGTCTCTTCAGCGACGTCATGTTTGCATCAGCCGCCTGGAGAGGCCTCAGAATTGGGGTGAAAACTCCTGCGAAGTGAGATTTGTGATATTAGTCCTGGCTCCTCCTAAAATGGTAAGTATTGTGTTCTGGTTTGTTCTGGTGCTTCAGAGGGTCCTCCCAAGGTTGCTTTTCCTTGGTCTCCTTCTAAGGTTAATGAGAATGTATTTTCAAAACACAAGGGGATGTGAAAAGGCCTGAGATCCTCTCAATAGTTGTCAAGACAGTTATACTGTCTGTGAGGGGTAGATTAGTCAGCTGTGTCCTCATCTCATGCTGGAGAATGACATCTAGCCTGACTGGGAGGAGAATGCTGTAGATCAAGTGTATCTGTAGTCCCCATACAAGTTTGTTTTTTTTTTTTTCTTAGAGCTACAGCTGTGATGCATGTATACTCCACAGACTTCCCCCTGTATGGCTTTTACCAGTTTAGCTACTGTTTCTAGAGGTACAGAACGCTGTTCCTGGTTAGCCATGCTTGTGAAGGGCTCTTGTGAGTCTGCAGCTGATGCCCCACTGCAAAGGTCTGGGTTGCTTCCCAGCAAACTCTCTTGATGGGACTGACAGTTACACTGCAGATGTGGCTGCAGCAGTTGTAGATGGACTGATGTAACCAAGAGGAAGATGCAGTTTTGGGAGCTCTATCGCAGTGTGGGCGAGACTGTTTGGGAGCTTGGGTGCTTGTAAGGTCAGACTGTCCTGAGGTCCTTTGGGATGTGGTGTTGTAGCTTTTGGCACTCGAAGCAGCAAGGTTAAACTTGCTCAAGTGTACTTCATAGTTCTTTGGTGTAGGCAAGGCCAAGAAATGGTATAGTAGTACACATTTACTGCTATATCACGGGGTGGGGGGGGGCATCAAGGTTAATTGGGGATCACTGTCCTGTCTTCCTAGAAAGCACTGGCTTGATCAAGATGGTGTGTTCTTCTTAGCTAATGGTTGAATGGTTCAAAGCTCAAGACCTTTTCACACTTAAGCTGCCTGTTTATACCTTGGGGCTACTAGGTCTGTGCTCCTGGGAGATGCTGGAGAGATCAGGGAACCTTGTCTGGAACAAGACATATCCTGATTCAATTTCCTGCTCTTCAATGCTGTCTGTGTGACCTTGGGACCTTCTAGTCTGGTCGGTCTGTCTCCTCCCCCCTCCACCACCACCCTTGTCTAAATGGAAATGCTGGTGTTTCCTTATTTCCCAGGATTTCTGGCAGATCTCTCCCAACTGAGCAGTTCAATGCATTTGGCACAGATATTAAACCCAACAGGCTGAAAACATATTGACATTCCTTATGAAAAGCAGCAGGCAAACAACTGAACCCGTGCGCGATTGCATTGATCTCTCTCTCATTGTATGGCAGTTTGCTTATCTCTGGCCAGCTACGTGCAAAGCACCCAGCGAACAGCTTTGCATCCGCTTGTATCCTGAAAGTTTGCAATTCCAATGGACAGCATCAAATTAAGGAAAGGGAGTGGAGGCCAAGCAGAGCTGCAGTTGCCAATATGCTTTATATTTTAAATGAGTTCATCTAGCCAGCTCTAAGTACGCATTTCTGGTACAGCAGTTAAAATAATTAACCTGCTGACAGTAACAGATTAAATGAGCCTTGCTTGGGGAGAAAAAAAAAAAGCCCAGAAAATGGGCATCTGTTGTGCTGAAGAATCCAGATCCTTGGCCTTCTCTAATACAGAGGATGGAAGACACTTGTTTTCTTGCAAATCTCTGCATGTTCTTCCTCTAAACCATTCATCTCTCTGGGAAAGCAAAGAAGGAGCGGCATTGGGCAGCTTAAAGTAACCCCTTGCCGCATTCAGCCCAAAGACCACTGCTGCTTATAGGTGAAAGGAGAAGCCTTCCCTGTGATGGCAGATCCAGGCTGGTTCAGTCTGCAAGGACCAAGCTTACAAATTCTAAAAGCACCTCCCAGAGCAGATTATCTTCACCTAAACCCAGACACTTCCCTAGAAACTTAAAATGAACATGTCCTAGCAAGTGTGTCTGAAGGGACATTCCCCGTGATGGAGAAGAGGTGGAGGCAGGGCAGTGAGAGTGGTAGAGCAAGTATAGTGTTAGTGATGACTTTGGGATTAATGCACTGCCACCCACATGTCTATGCTTCTGTGTCAAGTAACACTGAATTTTTCAGCTGTGTTCATGAAGAAATTGTTCATCTGCTTTGTTATGAATCATGAAAACTAATTCAGATCAATCACATATGCTCACTACTGTTTTTCACAATAATGTGAGGAGCTTGGAGGCTGTCTAAAGGAGGGTGGTTGTTTGGGTATCTCTAGTTGTTGCTGCATGATGAGTGTTGAGTGTAGCTAAGGCGGGTGGGTTAAAACTTTGCATCAAAAGGAGCTCTTAATAAGGTATGATTCTACATAACTTTGCCTTGGCAAGTATCTTACCTGTCCTGACCAAAGAGGTACAAGCAGTTGAGCTAGTCAGGGTTTGTGGAGCTTGGGTTTGGTGCGTTTGTGCAGGGATGGGGGACTCAGTCTCCTTTACTGTTCCCTTTTGTATCTAATTTCCAAGGTGCTTGGAGCAATAGGAAAGCGGGCTTGGATACTTTTGAAGCTGGACCCTCAAAAGATCAGGCCTGTGTCTCGCAGAAACGTTAAAGCCTGCAAATAGGCACTTGTTCCTTTTTCATATACGCAAGTCTCCTGTCCAATCCAAGCATTTAGGGAAGATAGGCAGGGCTGCTTGTGCGCTTGCTTAGCTGCTTCTTTCCAATGGTTTCCTCCATGCTGGTAGTTACTTTAGCAGAGAGCTCTAAATCTCCACTTGTGCTGCCAGAATTGCCCCAGAGAGGCCAACTAAATTGAGTTTTAATGCCCAGAAAATAGGAATCTGATGAAGCAGATGTGCACAATAACCTCAGTCTTCTGGAAAAGACATCAGGGTGCTTCTACCTGCAGGAACCTTGACTTACAGCATCTTACCACCCCCCATAGCAGTAATGCTGAGATGCTGTAGGATAGCAAAGACTCTTTATTTGTTTAGTCTTGGCAGCCCTGAAGGGCGACTGGGAATAAAAACGCATGCTCAGCATGATTCAGCTTTGGATCAAGTCCTAGGAAGCTGATCAAGTAAGACTGATCATTGCTTCTGGGTAGGGCCTGTATGTTGATGCCTTCACAGGATCCTGCTGTGGTTGGTTTGTTCATCTGCAACAGCTTCCACATGTGCCCTTTTTCATTGGGTGTCTCTGGGGTCCTGGAAGCCAGGCAGCTTGCTCTTCAGGTGGTGCCCAATGGGTAGATCAGTGGTTTTACCTTTCAGAAGTGAAAGAAAATAGTTTTACAAGGTTTTTTCTGCCTCTCTTTTTCTGCTCAGAAAAGTACCAAAACGGCCACAGAAGTGGGCAGGACCTTTGCCACAATGTTTTCGGACATAACCTTTCGGCAGAAACTCCTAGAAACCAAAACCGAAGAGGAGTTCAAGGAAGCCTTAGTCCACCAACGCCACTTGTTGACGGTGGTGAATCAGAGACCCTCAGCAATGAGCGATGGGCACAAGTCGCATGGTCCTAAGCCACTCAAGGTAAGGCTGGCCAACATCTGCCATGTCCCTGCTTCAGTGGTATCCAAATACATAAATGCAAGTGTTTCTGGGTAAGGAGATGAAGCACTTGTGCTGCTTGAATCCATTGGGCTCTTCCAGAAAGCTCTCAGTGCTGAGGTTTCCACAAACGGCTGCTGTGTGTATGTCCCCCTTCCTCAGCTCCTACTGTAAATCTGAAAAGGAAAAAAAAAAAAAAAAACCAAACAAAAAAAAAACCAAAATACTTCAGAGGCAGGTGCTGAAGGGGGGTGCAGAGCAGTAGGGGGTTGAAATGGTTACAAGACTTTCATTCCAGATGCTTGGTCAAGGGTGGGATTAATGGATCACTGTGCATTGTCGGTCCAAGGTACTTAATACTTAGAATCAGAAGTCTCTGAAGGAAGCTGCTGCTTGTCTTTCCTGCAGCCAAAAGACTTCTTGGCCATCACTGCACGGTAATTTCACTTAAGTTGCCTGTCAGTATTTGGCCTGACTTCTCACCGTTTGATCTGTAGCTCTGTAAAATGTTACTTGCTTTGTACTTTCAAGTTTAAGGGAAATGCTGTAACTCGGCTTTCTTTTCTGGAATTTCCTGTGTATTGGTCATTGCTTTGCTTTTCCGTTCAGAAATTCATTCTTTAACCAGACGGCATACCTGAAAAACAAACTGTGCCATCTCTAGCTTGCTGCTCCTGCCTCTGAATTACAAATAACCTCAAAGCTTTGGGTTGCCTACAGTGCAGAAGCCTGTTAACTTATCACTTTTTTTTCCTGGAATAGACTTGAGGGGGTTTGATCTGCACATCTGGAAATGAGCAAAGCTCATGTTTTTCCTGCAGAATCCCCTTGCTTATAGGTAGTGCTTTGAACTTTCCCTAGACCCCATACCTGCTCTTAAGTTTGTAGAACAAGTCCTGCTGAAACCCGCTTTAAACCTAGGTCATTCAGAGCGGTGGTATTCGGAGTAGTTGCAGTAATGTAATTTAGGTGAAGTAGGTTTAACTCTTTGCACTTGGTCTTTCAAAGGCATTTTTGTTAGAGCAGTTGAAGCGTCTGGCTCCGTCTTATGCTAAGACTAGCCTTTTTTAAATGTCTGCAGAGGATTTTCTGCTCTGTGGTTTGGTGAGCAGGAGGGCTGGATGCAACGTTGAGCTTGTAGGTGTTGGCCCTGAGAAGTGGTGGTTCCTATCTGCCTCCCTGGGTAAGCAGCCTTGACCAGGGAGATTTTTGATGGCTGAGCCAGGGCTGTAGATAGTGATGCTTGTTTCTTTAGCACTTGCTCTTGGCATTGACCATTCTTGGTCTGGATTTGGTAAACTGTTGTTTTAAAAATGTTTTATCCTTCAGCTTTCAGGAGATGTAGCCTGTGTAGTAGTAACTCTGCACGCTCATGTCACTCAGAAGAAACTGTCCCCCATGCTGCCTTGCCAGCATAGACCTTAAGAGCTGGGATGGAGATTTCTTTTCCTGGCAAGCAAAGATTTGTCTGGAGAAGTGAGGGTGATTTGAGATCATAGCCTGTATTCCTCAGTTCCTATGAGAGATGTCTTCAGCAGCGTCTTCTCCCCCTCTGCCTGCCCTTCTAGAAAGGAAGCATTTAATATGAGCACAAACTCATATGAGACCAGGGTGCAATTTCAACCTGTGAACCACTCCCAGTGAAATAAATACCCTAATCCAGAGCCACTGTATTATTATAAGTGAGCTCTCAGGAGGGTGAAGTCTCTTGGTAGCACAAAAATCTGCCTCCTGCCTTCCTCCTTCCCTTGGTCCTGTAGTAATGGGAGAGAAATGGGCCTCAAATGCTCTGTGTGTGAGTAGGATTTTTGCAAGTGCTCATTTTTACCTCTGCTAAAATACTAAAGGGAACATGACAGTTGCATACCATGCTGTGCCTACAGCACAGTCACTTTGCTTTGGCTCCTCTTGGAGGGTTTTTTAGGCAGGGCTACATACTCAGTCATAATTAAGTCGGCCTGAAATCCTCTTGTTTACTGAGGCATCTAATTGTAATTTTGTTCATGGAGGAGCTCCGAACAGTTGTGATGCTTTCTGGCTGTGATTTTTCTGTCTGATATCTGCATGGATTCGCTGAGAGGGCTGGGCTGTGCTTGCTCAGCGTCAGCAGGAGGGAAAGATAGTGTGTCCCTGGTCTGTGTAAAATGGTCGTGCAACCCCCTGGTACTTTAAAGGAGGACTGAGAAAGAGATGGTATTGTTGGAGCAGTTATTTTCTGTCTGGCTTTGTAACTGCTGTTAAGTGCTGGCTTAGCCTCTTCCTCTAACCCAAACAATGGTTGCTTATGGCAAGAGACTCGGAGGGATTTGTAAAATGGAAAGTGGAAAATTCAAGAACTTCATCTGGGGCGGGGGGGTGGTGGGGGTGGTGCGTTTGTGCTCCTTTTGCTGCTCTTGCTTTCCTCGTGTATTAGGAGCGGCATGAGCAAAGCACTTGGAAGGATTTGGAGAAGAGGAGAATAAGGATACTGAAGGAGGAGGATTTGGTACTGGGTACTTGAGCTGTGGTTCCTAAAGGCTAATAAGCCTTGAGCTTGGTGTTGGTGGGGGATGCAGGTCTGGTCTCCTGGGTAAGGCCACCTAGTATCAGGATGTTAAATCAAAAAGACAACGGGGCCATGAGGGAGGTGCCACCACAAATGGGAGCAGAAAGCCAATACGTCAGCCAAACTTGACCCACTAAAGGAGAAAGAAGCAGGGAATGGCAGTCCAAGAAATTCCTAGCGCTGGAGTGTATAAGGAAGCAGATCAAAAAGGGCAAGAGTGAAGTGTCAGCACTGTCCTTCCCAAGGTTTTTGGAAACTTCAAAAGGTGCAAGCTCAGAAGATGGCAGAAGGCAAAAGCCAGACTGAAACATGTCTGGAGTAGTTGGACAATAAAGGTGCATGGTAGATAGGTTGGGGGATAAAAGTAAAGCCAAAAAGGGCAGTAACTTCAGAGGTCAGTAAACTTGGTCGTCTGTCTCCTCAGTGCAACCCAAGTTGAGTATGAGGTTAGTAGAGGAGAGAAGAAAGTAAGAGGAGGATTAGCCATACGGAAGAAACGGCTTTCCCCATACTTAGCCACTGATGAGGCTTAGCTTGACATCCCCATGCCCCGCCCTAGACTAAACTTGCACACGCGCAAGAAACAAATGCATGAAGGAATCGGGGGTCTCAAACATAACCCCTTGGCTCCCCCTTCTCTCAAATTGGCCTCAACGTGCCTTGTAGGACAAGAAGTTAGGCAGTGCTGTGCTTTTCTGCACACTCACTGCTGCCTACGAACAGGCATTGTGCATGAGTGCCCCTTCCCTCCCTGCCTCGCACTCAGCCCCAGGCGAGCAGCAAATGTGTGGCTTCTTCCCTGGAAGATGAGATACTCCGAGCATCATTTTCCCCGTACTCACTGCAGTGAGACGAGTAAACATATTAGTCATTAAAGCTAGTGTGATTCTCTGGCTGACTTGTGCCTTCAGGAATGTCTTTCTGGGGGGAAAAAATTAAATTGCTTTTCAAGTGCATATGGCTTTGATGTCCAGATATGCCTCCAAATATGGTTTAAGCTCATAGCTTTTCTCAGAGAGGCTTAAAATGCAGATGTTATGCTGCTGTCTTTTCATCCTGGTTTATTCAGGTTAGAGTTGAAACTATCCTAAAGTGTAATACAGGTGTACTGGCAAAATGCAACAGAATTGACTTAAGTAGCTGAAATACGAGATGTCATAGCCACTGATAAAGGAGGTGGTCCTCTGAGGTATCTTTTGCATCCCAAACCCTAGTGTTTGCTGTGTCCAGTGTATTCCTTCTAAAGGAGAGGTTTCCTTGTGTTTTACTTACGGTCCTGATTTTCCAGGTGCTGCACAGCAGGCGAGTCCCATGAGAAAAGGCAAAGTTGTGTGTAGTCTATTAAGCGAGCGCTGTAGTGTCGAGTCCTTTCTAAAGCAGTAGTTCTTATCGGTTTCCAGCCAAAGGAAGATGTCTATGCTGTTTTGAGATGATCTGTTGGTATAAATTCTGGATCTGTTATTCCCCCCCAACTCTCCCTAGCAGAGGTGGTAAGTCTTCTGTGTTTAATTTTACAACAAACATAGGAAATGTTGCAGATGAGACAGCTGGGGTGATTAGCACTGTATAAAGGTGCATTTGATTTTCAGAGCAGTGTGTGTACTCTGAGTTGAGGATAACAGGGAGAAAATGACAGGCGCCTCATTTGCAAGTGTTGCCTACTCTGATGCTTTCCATGTGCTTTCTGTAAGGATGTAGTTGTGAGAATTGGGAGGCTGTAAGTCAATAGCAGCTGTCACGTATTTCTGAAAAGCTCCTTTATTGCCTGTGGTGAGCATCAGATCGCATAAACAATCATCCTGCACCTTGCAGGCCCCCAGACCAGAAATAAAAGGGAACCTGTCAGGTTTTTGGAACCCTTTCACAATGATTTTACTGTCTTTCAATGGGCAGGAATTATGGCTTGGTTATGTGAAGTTATTCAAGCTTGTTCCCTTTTGGTGGATTTTCAGGCGTAGGCAGTCTTACTTCCCTTACTACATCTATTTGAGGTCTCCCTTTCACATGGCAAGGCCATGCACATGGATTTTGGGGGAAGAGTTCTTTTTTGTGGTGGCAACTAAAGAAAAAGAAGTTGGTTAGAGGGATGGGAAAGGCATCTCTGACCTGATGTTTAACCCCAGGATACCCAAGGTCTAATCCTGCTGTTGGCCAGGGTGTTTTCAGTTGGTCACACTGTGCATCAGTTCCCTTACCTGCAAAGCAGGGACGCAGATATGAATGGGAGGGGGAAAAGGGAAGGAATGGAAGAAAGCAGGGTGGTCTGGGGAATTTTCCCTTTTACAGTGCTTTTGAAGATATAAATTGAAGTGCGAAGAGTTTATTTTTATCATTACAGAATCCCATTTGAATGCCCTATTCAAAATGACCAGTATTTCTCCTATCAGTATTGAATAAGGAGGTTAATCTCTTTAACAATACATGAGCCTCTAAACTGACACAGCACTTCCTTCCTTTCTTTAGTTGCATGAGTTTCTCAATGTTGGCAAGGGGATTTCAGATGACATTGCACGAAGATTTCCAGTGTACGCTTTGGACTTCACTGACGGTATGTTGGCCAATGTTTATGAAAGCATTGGCCTGATTTTTAATTTTTGTGATGTGATGTCCTGTTTACAGTGTGCATTGAATGTGTTCTTTGATACGTGTAATAGCTCTCTTATTTCTTATTTAAAGGAAAATTTTGGCCAAAGCCTGTGTGTAGGCAGCGTGGCACACTATAGGTGAGAGTCTTGCAGTATTCCCTTAATGAAGATGCTAGCTGTATGTAGACGAGGATTTTAATTTTTATTAAGCAATGAGGTGATTAAATGGATTGATTATTGTTGTGTGTAGACAGAGATCAACTCATTGCAACCTAATTAGTCAGCACTTGTCTAATAGGCCCTTTCTGCTGTCTTTACAAGCCAGCATCAATAGCAATTATGGTGATGCTGTGGGAGCTGAGAATGCTTAAACAAAATCTGAGCTGCAGTAACTTCAGCTCAGTGCCTTTAAAAACAGGATATAGCTTGTCTGCTGTAGCGAGTTCACAGAAGCAGCAATACAGTGTTTATATTGAGCCTCAGGTTTCAGGCTTTACATAGCTCCCACAATGGCCGCCTTGGTTTTAAGAGTCACTTTCCCCCTTTTCACTTTTAAACTTTTACTTTTAGACATCCTTAAAGGCTGTGGGCAAACCATGATTACAGAGCCTCAGCCTGATATCAAAACGTGTTTAGTTTCTTACAGCTTATTGGGGAGTAGGTTAATATACTTAAGTATCAAACTTGGAAACTTTGCATAAAATAGTAGGCACGGAGGATCTCGCTGCTCTATCGGACACCTTCCTGCTGTTAAATCCTCCTTAGCTCAAGCCACAGTGTCCCAGCCTTTCCCCACCGTGCCTCTGCTGAGGACTATCTCCCTTGGAGTTGGCATGAGAAAATAAGATAATGTACCTGAGATCCATTTTTGTAGTCAAGTATTCTAGTGCAGAGCCACCTTCCACAGCAGCTTAAGCTTGAGAGCAAGCATGGGCAGGGTATGGATGCGAGTCCTCCACTACATTGCAACAAGGATGGTTACCACTAGCAGAGGAACGTAGACATCAGCTGTTGGCTGGTTGGCTGAAGGAGAGATGCCATGTGTCCGGGGGAGATGCCAAGTAGTTGCTTCCCACAAAGATCCGACTTTGTGTTGACTAGGAATGCTTCAGCCACCACAATGCATTTTGCAGTTAGTGGTATCCGCTCTACTGGGAGGAATAAAATGGGATGAGATGCTGGCTTAGCACACTGGTTGAGTGCTGGGTGCTTTCTCCAGGTGCTTTGTAACTGCTGGGATGAAACTATTTTCAGGAGGCTTGGGGTGATAGGAAGGCAGGCTCTGTCTGAGGGCAAGCTAATGCTGTATTCTCTGGGGGTCTGAGGGTATGTTGAAGAGGAAGGGGGACAAGAAATTATTTTCAGGGTAGCAGCAAGGAGTCTGACAAAACAAAAAAAATATTTCTTGACATGTGCATCACTGGCACCAGATCTGGCAGGGGGCTTTAAGCTCCTAATCTGGACACCTCTGGAAGTGGGTTCAGGACACTTTATCTCTATGGCTGTTGCTTTGTAGGGCTGTCAAAGTCTAACTTTTCATTATAAAGGGATATTGAAGCACTTCAGAAGGGAAGTACTGCACAAGCACCTCGTGGGGACCCACGTGCATCTTGAGACAGAGCAGTGTCTGCTGTGGCTGTCAGTGTCCTGAGCGCAGTAGGTTCACAGGTGCAAAAGCATCATACAATAGTCCTGCAGCCAACTTTGGCTGTCAGCGGATTTGGAAATCCATTTCAGGGTCTATGTTCTGGCTCTACATGCATCCAAATTAACCTGTGCATACTGCCTCTCAGCCCTGGGGCTGTCAGCTATAGCCTGGTCTGCAAGCTTTCCATGAACTGATGTGTACAGCAGATCAGGCTTGGCCTAAGCAAGGTGCTGGGACTGACTAGCTTGAAAGAATGGTTCCCTTGGGTGCATCTGCCCTGTGTGATAAAATACTGTCATAGCGAGAATCCAGCATTACAAATATACCAAAAGCATTTTTCTAGAATACAAGGCAAGTATATGTTAAAAAGTGTCAGTGCATTGCTATACAACTTCTGCAGAGTAGAAGATGCAGAAATGAGCCAAGTGAAACTTGAGAACTACTGCTGCTCAAATGTGAAGTACTTGCCTTAGGAGCAGTTGTGCTCTTTCAAATAGGATATGGGGAAAAGAGGATTTAGAAAAAAAAAAATATATCCTATATATATTAGTATATGCCATTTCTTCCCAGAAACCAGAAATTAGGATGAATTCTTTTAAGGATCTGTGTGGAATGAAAACCAGATGGAATATAAAGCATCTGCCATAAACCACCAAGACCGAAGGTGATCAGGAATGTGAAATTCCTGGACCATCTCAAAGCAGCAGTGTACCAGAACATTGGGGATTTGAGCTATCCAAGTATCTGCACTCCAGACAACCACACGTGCATCATCAAAGAGCTCTGAATTACAAAGATGCCTTTTTTTGAATGGTTGGACTCTCTAAATCCTCAATCTGAGAAGCATCCTGGGGTTTTGGTTTAGACAGATAAACCGATTAAGGGCAGGGTGATAAACAGTAAGGCTTTTGTAGGGCAAGCAAATGTTTTGTCAGTTGGACTTTTGTGGGATTGGTCTTCGCACAGTGCACAAAGCCGGCCATTAAATTATCCTTAACCATCATGATTTGGGAGACGAATGAAAGGAATCATCTTTCTCTCTTTTTTCTTTTTTTCCTCCAAGTTAGGAACTTGTCTGCTTTGAATTGCAAAGTCTCGTGCATTTTACTGAACATGCAAGGATCAAGGAAGAGTTTTCTAAACTTTTGGTCCAGGACTTTAGTGATATGGATGGCTTGTAATAGGTGTCTTCCAGCAGGAGCATCTGAAGATGAGCAATTGGATTATGCTGAACCCAAGAACACCTGTAACTTTCCTTTTTAAGTTAGGATTAACACAATTTGGCATGTAGTCTCCTCTTAATGACTACAACCTTTGTTCATGGGATTCTGCTTTCTTAAAAAAGATTCATCCTGATCTTGCCCAACAGGCTCAAAACGTGTGTATCAATGTTATTACTCTTTAAGACTCAGTTGAACCGTAGGACCTTCCTGAAATTTTTTTATATTGAGGCTGGTTTGAATGAAGGAGGGAATTCTGCCTGGATTCAGCTACGAGTTTTCTAAAACCCCTTAGAGTTGCTACCCCTATTAGTCAGTGTGTGTTTTCTGGTACAATATGGAGGCATAAACACTTAGGAATGTAGTGTCTGGAGTGCCTGGGGGGGGGGGGGGGGGGGGGTAAATTTGGGGTGCCC
>JAVKLA010000053.1:45198827-45232572 GCA_034782735.1 Sagittarius serpentarius | reverse complement strand
GCTTCTAGGAGGATCCGTTCCATGATCTTCCCAGGCACAGAGGTGAGGCTGACAGGTCGGTAGTTCCCAGGGTCTTTCTTTCTACCCTTTTTAAAAATGGATACAACATTTCCCTTTCTCCAGTCTCCAGGGACTTCCCCTGACTGCCGTGACTTTTCAAATATCATGGAGAGCGGCCTTGGCAACTACATCAGCCAGTTCCCTCAGGACTCTGGGATGCATCTCATCGGGTCCCGTAGACTTGTGCACGTTCAGGTTCCTCAGGTGGTCACGAACCTGATCATCTCCGACAGTGGGGGGGCTTTGCTCCCCCAGTCCCTGCCCTGAGGTCCATCCACTCAAGGATATGACCATCTCTACTTGGAAAACTGCCACTTGGTCCACTGTTTGCCCTGCCAAGTCTTTCCTTTTCTCTAAAGGTCTCAGGCTCTTCAGAGTTTGAGATAGGAGCCTGCAGCTGGACTGGAAATCACATGAGCAAGCTTCATCTGCAAGAAGTAAATTTGAGGCCCTTTGGTTGCCAAGAGTGGTCAGGAATGTGGTCTGTGGTTTCTGAATCCTCCCAATAAATTGAAAGGAATCTGCCTTGAAACAGCTGGTCCTATGACTCCTGGAAGGTCAGGCTCATATTTGCATGCTTGAGATGTCTCTTGTCAAGTTTCAGACCCTGCCCTTTTTTTGAGGATGCTGAGCATCAGATGTCCTATTTATGTCTGTTCCTCTCATGTCTGTGAACAGGAACCGTCACAAGGTGTCCTTTATTTGTGTGGCTGCCTGTTCATTACACATCCTCTTTGATTTTTTGGGTTTTGCATCCTCTTTCTGTCCTTATCTCAGCACTGCAAATGGTGCAGAAAACAGATGTTCGATAAGATCCCGAAGTCATTGAGCGGTTGGGTTTTCTTTTCATTCCAGTGATACAGTTAATCTGTTGTGGCAATGTCCAGATTTTCTCAGCATTGCACCAACAGCCTTTAATGCAAAGCCGTCCTTGCTCTGATTCAACTTATTGGCTTGTAGCTCCCTCAGCAAGGGACTGATGGTAGCGAAGGCTTACATGGGCATTTGGGAGCTTGGGGGCAGATGCCAGTGTGGGATTTCACTGCTCAGGAGGCTTCCAGAAAGAGGAATCGGGCAACTCCTAAGCTTGTCCAAGTGTCTCGCAGCAGGACTGTCATTAAGGATGGTGGCACAGGCAGGTTGAAGGCTGTCTCAAGGTTTTCTCTGAAAAGGCCCTCTCTGGTGTATCATCTCTGAAGAGGCTGTCCTGTGGAAAAACTTCTGTTCTCCTCGAGCAGTATCAGCTGTTGTCATCTCTCATCCTTTCTCCTGTGACATGAGCTCACTGGGGATGGACATCAGCCTGAAAACAGGAAAGGGAAGGGAAACTACTTCAGAGGCCCTTAAATTCATATTATGACACTTTAATTCTCTTTCTGGCTGCTTTTGTTTTGGCCTGGTGTGTTTTTTCCGATGGAGATGAGAGGGGATGAGTGGATGGAAAAGAGCCATTCTTTCAGAAGGGCTTTTTTTAAAGCAAAACTCTTAACGTACGCATTCCTGACCTCTTGTGCTATTTGTTTTTGTAAGTCTGCTAGCACTAATTGGCTCAGCGTAGCATATTATTGATTCAAGCCTATAACCTCAGATTTCTGTCTAGGGAAAAATGAAGTGCTTCATGTTTTCCTGCCCAAGGCATCATGAGTTGTGAAGATGAGTGGTCATCGTGAAGCGTGTTAGGGGCATAGTCCAGAATACCTATAAAGTTGGTATTAAAAAGGGGCGAGAGGGGGTTATAAACCCTAAACTTACGGTTTCTGCTTTGATCTTCTTCCAAGCTTTTGGGGCTGGCAAAACTGAACAAAAGGTTTCCAGTATTTCCTGTTTTGATGATGCCAGAAATGTCTGTTGGAGCAGTCTGGTGGCATGTTGGTGCTTCTGCTTCTGGTGCCAGATGAACAAAAGAGCACAGCTGTGCAAAAGCAAGTGTTAAATACCTATCTATACGTTTAAAGCATGGACTGAATTTCTGCTTCTACCTTGCGGCATTATATGAACTAATGGTACATACGACTGACGCAAGTAGGGTTTCAATGCTTTACAAGTGGGCAGTACTAACATGACTTTTGTTATGGTTTACACTAGGTGTTACTGGAACCAACAAAGCTATAGGAAAATACATCACAACTATGATCTTTCTGTATTTTGCCTGCCTCCTTCCATCTATTGCCTTTGGGTCACTCAATGATGAAAATACCCGAGGAGCCATTGGTAAGTTTATTGGTTTTGTGCATCTGTTATAGGATCTGATGTATTCAAGCTGAGTAGCTCTGGTCACAGGAAATTTTGATAGTTTTTATTTGATGAATAGAACACTGTTGAAGGCTTTTCTAATTGTTATGTTCATGGCTTTTTCCTCAGAAGACTAGAAAAATTGAACACTGCTTTGGATAGTATCATCTGACTTGGACTGATACAGATATATGCTACTGTACTTTTAAAAGATGCTGACTTTATAACTACATAGTTATCTGCACATTTTTCCTAGTATAAGCTCCTGTGCTTTTGACCTGAATTTGATTGCCAGTATCCAAACCAGTAGTAGAGCGGATGATGCCTTGCTCTATCCCAGTTGTGGCCCTGAAACAGTTCATATTGCTGTTACAGTTCATTAGGAGTCTTAGTTGAAATCTTGTCCTGAAGACCTCCACAAATACTGGTTATGCTTTTATAGCTGTTTAAAACAAAATTAAAAAAAAAAAAAAAGAAAACCCAACAACAAAAAAAGGCAAACAGAACAAAAAACCCCACCCAGCTTTCATAGTTCAACATCTGGAAACCTGGTGGCATCCTAAATTATTGGTACAAGTTTGCTGGCAAAGGGTCACTTTTTCCTTTCACAATGTCTCACCTCTGTACCCTCTAAGCATTGCTCTTGCTTGTTAGCTGTTGACTTCTATGCCCTGTGAATGCTCCTTGATCAGGGATGTTAGTTAAAAACCCTGTTTGTTTCCATCCTTCCTAATTGCTCATAGATGTGCAGAAGACAATCGTCGGCCAGTGTATTGGAGGGCTGCTTTACGCGCTCTTTTCAGGGCAGCCTCTAGTTGTACTCCTAACTACGGCTCCTTTAGCGCTCTACATTAATGGTAAGTCTATTAAACTTGTATGTTGGGACCGATGTGATTGCAATCAGTATAATGGGACTCTGTACAAGAACCTCGCAATTCCAGTAGAGCTTTAGTTGGATTTGTTTAATAAGTCAATGTTAAAGGGCTGCTTCTGGTGCTGAGGGAGAGGGGAGGAATTTGATTCAGGCTTAGTTAAAGTTGATTTCTAAAGGAATCATCCTGCATAGAAAAAACACTTTGTGAGAATAAGCGTTTCTTTTGGTTCAAGGACAAAATCTTTCATCTGATCGTTTTTTCATGTGGCTACATTAAACCAGCTTGAGGATGAGAGCCTCGGACAAAGTTTTTGTTGGTTGGGTTTCTTATTTTCTTATTATTGGTCTCTTAAGGTGTGATCAATAGTGTTCCAGTTACAGCTGCAAGTTGATATTACTGAGCCAGAGGTGTAAAGGAGCAAACTCAATATCTGTATGAACAATCAGATGGGCTATGACTGGCTTGAAAGGTTTAAGACATGAAGTTTTGTCCACAATGCAGTGACTGAGTAAACACAGTGCGAAAGCATGTATGAGATCCCTTGCTCAACAGCATCCCAAAATGTCAGCTAGAGCAAATTCCAAGGGCTGATTTTGTGGCCTTGACCTCTAGGAAAGATGCTTTGAGCAGTGTGGGAGAGTATTCTTCCAAGTGCTTCTCTCCATTTCTAGTGAAGGAAGGGGATGGCGAAGGGGAGAACAGTTTAAGTTGATCCAGTGTTCATCCAGTAGTGTAAGAACAAGGGTTTAATGGTATCTGCTGTAAGTGCGTTGGGGCGAAGTCTTGAAATTGGTTCTTTTTGCCATCAAGCAGATGGGAATCACAGGGTGGTAATGACAAAAGTTTAATTTGACACGTGATTGCTTCATTTTTGCAGTCATCCGAGGAATCTGTGATGACTACAACCTGGATTTCAGTGCTTTCTATGCCTGGATTGGACTGTGGAACAGCTTTTTCCTTGTGATGTACTCCCTCTTTAATTTCAGTCTTCTGATGAAGCTCTTTAAAAGGTAGGTATTTTCAAGTAGTCATATTTTGATCAGATTATTCAGCAAATGGAAAAATTATACATTCCCCAAGCTCCTTAATTACAAATTTGCCACAAAAAGTATTTTGCAAGATGAGACTGGTATCATATCAGCTTATTGTTCCAGCTTGAAAGAAGCTTTTAAAGATTCTCTGGGTTTTGTTTTCTGAGTTGGAGTCTAACTAAAATTGGTATATTTTCATGTAAATGCATGAATATGCTGATTTTCCTTTGAATGGAGTTGAATGCAGACTCTGCTAATGGCTATATTAATTCCTGGGATTTTTCCACAGGTCAACAGAAGAAATAATTGCACTTTTTATATCCATCACGTTTGTTCTTGATGCCTTCAAAGGCATTATTAAAGGTAAGTTTTGCAACAATGTTTTTCAGTGCAGATCTCTGCTTTCCTCCCTTGTCAAAGGGGAATGTAAGGCTGCAAATATTCATGATGTTTGCTTGTTCCATGCTCATTCAGAGTCTCCAGTAAAAAAAAAGTGCGTGAGATTGAAGCAGCCCTGTGTCAGTAGTTTACCTGGATATGCAGAATTTCTAGCAGCTCAAATTTCAGTTAGCCAAGTTAAGACGCTAATTCTTAACAAATGGAGAAACCATATTAATGTTGCTGTGACAGTCTTCCCCAATACCAGTCTTTTTGGTCCTAGCCAAAAAAAGTCCAATTTAAATGCAATGCATCTAGACCTCTTTCCTTGCCACATTATTAAAGCTACATGGAGGGGAGCTGAAAGATGGGTTGAGGTTGCCCATTCTTAGTGAGCTCTGAGACTCTTCTTGAATGGCAGCATAAGGACTGCCGTGCCTTCCAGCATGCTCCTAAAGCTATTGTGCCCTTTTCAGCCACTTGGTCCCCATTTCTGGCTTAAGTTCTAGGTGAGCATCCAGGAGCAGCCTTGGCATTTAACAAATTTCCCTGACACCTCATTTGCTCCTGATCGGGGTTGGCAGGAGGCCTTTGTAAAGGTGAAAGATGTTAGCAGAAGTGCCATGTGGCTGACGTGCTTTCTGCTCGTCCTAGTGAGGAGCTGGCCAAGTCTGTGTTCCTTGTTTTTTATGACCTACTGTCCAACCGTCCCAAGTTTGGGCTATCCTTTGAAATCCTTCAGGATGTACCTAAGCACACTGAGCAGATCCCTTGTTTTCAAGATTATCGGGCTTGGGTCATTGTGGTAATCTTGGCATGCAAGGAGAACACCTTCAAAGAGCGGGTTTGACGCTGCAAAGCAATTGGAAGTGAGATGCTTGCTTGCTTCATTGGAATCCTTAATTTGGCTCCTTGGGCATATGCTTTGATAGTGCAATCAGAGTGGTTTTTTTCCTTTGCAGAACACCTCCATCTTTCAGGTATCTTGCTTAGACAGAGCTTGGTGAGGGAGAAGCTGTTCTGGGATACTTTGCTCACTATGTAGCTGCGAGCTTTGTTTAATGTTTGGTGTTAGTGCCCTGTTCTGGAGGCATGAGACAGTCTCCCTGTAGCACTAAGGTGTTCCCCAACAGAACGCTCAACTGCTCTGTGAAAATTAGCAAATGCAAATGTTCACAGTGCTTCTGTAGTAGAGAACTGATTTCCCATAGGAGGGGAATGGGGTGCAGGTTAAAGATGCAGAAAACATCCATTGATCTCGGCTGCCAGACTTTGAAGAATATGCAAGCAATACCTCAGAGTATTGCAGTGGGGGCAGGAGAGGATCCTGGAAGTTAATTAGTGTAATTAGTGAATTAGTGTAATTCTCCCTTGTACTTGGGAAGGGCTGAATTTATAGGAACAATGATAATAAAATCAAACCAACACTCCACCCATTGGCCAGCTCATGTTGGCTTCAGCTGCATCTGGGAGTGTTGAATGCATCAACAGATGGGAGCCCAAGTCCAGCCATGTTCCCAGATGCAGGAGGGCACTGATGCTGGCAGGTACAGACTTTATCCTTAACCCTCTCAGTGCTCATATTTAAACACGACAGCAGTGCAGCTCACGGCCGCATGCTTGTCTTTCTTCTTCCACTCCTGTTTTGTAGCAGGAGGTGATGGTTGCTGCTGCCACCTCCTCCTCCTCCTCAAAACTTCGGTCAAGCAGTTAAGTAGGAAGAGGCGGCCAGTATCTCCTCCATGCTGTTAAATGTGTTCTGGTAATGGCTAGCCAGCTGACAGCAACTTTGGGCTTCCTCAGTGCCAGGGGACGTGCTGCTCTTGCTCAGATGTTTTCCTCGCTCTGTTCATAGCCTTGATTTTTTTGCAAGGTACTCTTACATGTGCAGGAAAGAAGGGGGGAGGGATGCGATACTGTACAGAGGAATCAAGCCATGTGCATTCACACTATCCTGGTGATGCTTTGTTTTTGCCATGTGGCCCAGCCACCGAAGCTGTGTTTGTTTGATCTTGACATCTGCACTCTGCAGGAAACAGCGGTGAACTGGCTGGAGCAAACAAAGCGAGTTAATGTTGTTGGAGGGAACTTGAGAGCGCACTAAGCTTGAGAATGGCTCTGTTTCACTGAGGGCACCACCTGCTTTGCTGCTTGCTCTGAATGTGGGCAACAAGATTCACTCAGCTCTGTTATAAAAACAAACTATAAAGCTGCAGGAATTAAATACTTTATAGCAAGTCTGTAGTGCAGGACAAAGGCCTCCACTAGCCATCTTGGCATGTTCTTTTTGCTTTAAGTAAAATAAGAGTAAAGTCAAAATTTCTTCCCCTATATCCAGGATTGAGTGGGGCAATCCTACCTGGTTTTGAGGTGGGTGTGAATTGAATTGCATCCTGAGAGGTAATGTACATAGATGTAGTCAGGCTAAATCCAGGGCATCAAAGATGTGCTCAGCTCTAAAGGTATTATTGCAATATAGCCAAATGTGGGAAACTGAGAAAATCCCGGAGACTCCCAGAAAAGTAACTTCTTGTTCAAGTCCAAATCTAAATACGGAGGCACGCAAATACATTCTGCGTAGTTGCCGAGTTGTATGTGCTGTCAATTTATCATATGCTCAGTAACTGTGCGTGTCTCTAGGACTTAGTAACGCTTAGGGTCAGCTGAGATGGTGAACAGGCTTTTAGTCCTGGCCAGCTGCTAATCCCCAGGAAATAGTGCCATAATAATTTTTGTTATGACAAAAGTGTCCTTTAATGTTCAGAGCCGGAAACTGCAAGTCCTCCAACAACCTGTTCTGTGCTCGTATGCGGGTCATGGCAGTGCTTTGTGCCTCAGTTTACCTGTTTGCAAAACAGGCGTGGGTGTCCTGCCTTGGCTGGACACAGCTGCGAGGATGGAGGGAGGAAATGATAGCAGAGCCTCTTCCGTAGCACGCGATGCAGAAATGTGCAGTGCTAATGGAGATTGTAATGAGAGAGGTTCCCCCAGTAAGGAGCATTCTCGTGCTTTAAAAGTGCAGTGATCTCCTTGTTTCCGGCTACTGCTGAGAGCAAATTGAAGGGTTAAATCTTGAACTGTAAACCTTCTGTGATCTTTAAATTTACAAAGAGAAGTACTGAATGTGAAGTAACTGGTCTTTTCTTTTGTGACCTACGTGTCCTATTGACCCCATCCACTTGTTGAATGCCTGGACTCCTTTTAAAACATAACGGTGGTCCAAGAAAGATTATTACTGCTGCTAAAATGGCAGCATGATGAAATGTGGGGCATTTTACACTGGGGTGAGCTCCGAACCAGCAGTAGCATAAACTGTGCTTTGACCAAATTCAGGGTGGTTGCAAATACTATAATTGTGCTTTGCAAGATTGTTTAAAGTTTGTTTTGCTTGTTTTCAAATATTTAGAATTGCCATTTGTTTTGCCTGCTTTCCCTGTAGCTGCTGCAAGTGGGAAAGCTGAGGTGCTTGGGGTTTTCAGAAACTTGATTAACGTTTGGGAGTGGGGGAGGAAATGTTATGAGGAGCGTTATAGCCTACACTTCAGGTTGTTGTATTTCTGCCTAAAGAGGATGGTCTTGCCCTAAACTTTTGAGTTTCCCTACGCAGGGTTTGAAGGGTTATTTTGACTAAAGTGAAGAAAGGTAGAGGGACTGCAAAGGTCTGACATAGTGGTTTCCATCCTCCTGTATCTTCCCGTTGGTACGGGGGAGAGTGGGTGCTGCCTGCTGCCATCTGATCCCATAACATGGGAGTACCAAGGCTGCAAAGCCTGACTCCCATCTTCTGGTTTTAGTTGCCCCTCATGGCACCTCAGGCTCTTGTTCCCCAAAGAGGTGAAATCATCCCAAAACCACACTTATGCTTGGAGCCAGCCATTGCCATAGAAATGGGAACACAGCTGTCTGAATGCTCAAGAGCAGGAGTGTATTTGCAACTGTTAACTGCTTATATAAACGCCTCTGAGCTAACCTAATACATCTGTGGACAGTTCCAGAGGCATTACTGGGTGTTTCACTTGTACAGGTTTACTTCAGGTGTTCTGTAACTCTTTCAATTTGCAGTGTAAATTTGAAGGTTCTACCAGGTTTTCCGTATCACCAACACTTGTCTCAAATCTGGACCAGCCTTGGAGGAAAAGTCATTACTGTACAACTTGTAGTCCACTTAAGGATCTGTGCAGCCTGGCTGCTCTTATGTTTTTCAGAGATCCTGATGGAATTTCTTTACCAGGCTGCTGAAAGTAGGGGGGTGCTAGGAACAAAATCACGTAAATAATTAGCACTGGAAGTCCTTAGAGTTCAGACATGTTGCCTTAGATCAATTTAAATATTACGTGTTAAAAGAAGTGAAAAATAAATTTGTAAAGTGCTGGCTTTGTAAGAGAAGCAGCTCTCCTGATTTCTTCTCACTGGTTTGAGGGGTAGAGCTATAAACCTGGTGATGCATAATGTTAATCCTGCATGATCAAGCAAGAAAGAACCACTTTATTTTACTTGCTTTGATTGTCACAGACCTGTCCTAATGCTTGCCTGTTGGTTGTTTGTACAGTTTTTAAGAAATATTACTACCATGGGCGCACAGGAGACAGTTACTTGGAAAAAGCACGAACTGATGCTATTCCAAGCCTCGGCATCAATACCACCTTCTTGATGAATTCATCAGTGAGCAGATCCATGTCCCTAGAGAATCAAACAGGCACGCATGATGTGCATTATGGACGTGAAACTGCCGTCCTTAGTCTCATGTTGATGTTGGGTACCCTTTGGCTTGGTCATACGCTCTATCAGTTTAAGAAAAGGTGAGTTACTTCAGTCTTAGAGCTCAGACTACTGATTATTTCATATTACCTGTGAGGAATCGCTTATGGTTTAGATCTTAATTTTGTAACCCAGAAAAATCAGGTGGAACTCTTCCATTAGTGGTGGTGGAAGCCAAAGCCAGAGATTAACTTGGCTGGCCACCTGGAAAACGTTAGCAGCAGAACAAAAAGTTCGGTCACTGGACGATGCCCTTCCGTATTTGGTTTGGCGTCGTAAGTGACTTTTTAGAAAGCTTTGGGTGAAACTTGTATTTCATATTGGAACTCCTGTAACTCCTCCCCAAATAGGCATTGAACTGTTTTGATGGGCAAAAATCCCTGACGGTGCTGGATGATTTGCTGGGAATGTACCTTCAGTGTGCTCTTGGGAATCAAATGCCCAGCTCTAATTTGGGTTTTAGTCCCATTGCCTTTAAAATTCTTCCTTTGAAATGCTTGAGTAAGCAATTAAAGTAAAGTGGAAATGAGACACAAATTGGTGCTTGGAGGACTTTTTTCTGGCTTGCATCTTAGTTTCTTGTTTCTTTGTGAGTTTTGCTTATGCATTCATCAACCTTCAAAGGCTATAGATTCCAGGGGATTTAAGGCTGAATTACAGACTAATTCTTCACTCTGAGTATCTCTTTAGAATTGTGAGATTGGACTGAGTTTTGACTTGTTAAAGCATTAATGCTCTCTGGATTGAGCGATTGTCCCTGCTGTGTGGGGTTGATGGAAATTTTTTGTCTTTAAATTGCAGCCCATATTTGCATGCGAGAGTACGTGAAATTCTGTCCGACTGTGCCTTACCGATTTCGGTTCTGACTTTCTCTGTTGTGGGTTCCTATATCTTCAAGGAAATTGAAAGTAAGTTATATTTTTATTCTCTGCAATACTGGAGGGTATGAGAGAAACGAAATCCTGGGAAGGTTTTGCTGAAAAATAGCAAAGTTCTTCCATATAATTTCACAAATACTCAGTGTACCTCCCACCACCTCAAGAGCTCAGATTTCCTCAGTATTAGATTTAATTCATTCAAAACCCTAATCAAACAAGGCTGAGTGACGTTTTTTTCTCCAGACAAATTATTCCAGCATGTCTCTTGATTTCAGTGTAATTTAATGTATCTCTTACAAGAAAGAGTATCAACAATTTCTGGCAAAGAACAAAGGGTAGAGTAATTAGCAGGCAGGAAGGGTTGTTGCCAGTCGTACAGACGTAGAGTTGATGATCCCAGTCTATCCTCTTTGTCTCCAGTTTACGTTTTCCTAATTTAGGTGAAATGGTGCAGAGCATCTGGGCAGTTCTAAGTTATACAAGGAAATCTAAAAATGAGACACCATTCATTGGCCAAATAGATCAGCTTTTCCATATCAGGAAGCGATAATGGGGACAGGAATTGCATTGTCCTGTAGTGACGTGAGTGGGTGATGTGAGGAAATGTATGGAAACAAATAAGAAATGGGTTTTTTCTGTGATGGCGATTCCATCCAGTTGGATTGTAAAATGATGTGTGGCCATGTGTGATTTATCCCTAGCCATGGGTTTCTTCCAATGGCAGGAAAGTAGGCGCATTTATACTAAAATGCCTTGCACAGCTTGTTGGGTATGAGGAAGTTTTAAACTATTTCTGTCAGTTGATTAACTGAGCAGGAGGAGTATACTGCTAGGTAGAAATAAGGTTTTCTAATCCAAAAATGCCTCACATCTGTGGAAAACAGGTTTCCCTCTTTTGTTTTGCTCAAATATATGTAATGCCTCACCAGAACTAGCAGTAATCTGTCAAATCAGGATGGCAGCCAAGTTCTAAGAGGATGGAGGAAAAAAATAAACTAAAACAGCCAGATGAGCCCGTCTTGTATGGCCTTCTGGCTCCCACATACCAGAGCATCACACCTGGTTTGCTGCGCTGGTTCCCAATAGTTCGTGGTGTGGGTAGAACATTACTTGAGTCTGTGTGGATGGCTGGACAAGAAGGTGCTTCCTAACATCATTGCTTTTTCTCTTTGCAGTGTCCAAATTTAACTACAACCCATCTGAGAGCTTGTTCGTGCTGGCCCAGGTCCAGTCCCTCTCCATTGGGTCAGTGATGAGCGCCATGGGTCTAGGGTTCCTCCTGTCAATGCTCTTCTTCATAGAGCAGAACATCGTGGCGTCGCTCACAAATGCGCCAGAGAACAGGTAATACTTTTGGTACTCCTTTTACTCTGTGGAGGGATGTCCTCAAGTCTCTTCCCAGCACTGCTCGTCCAAAGCTTCTCTGAATATCAGAAAAGATATTCAGGATATGTTCTTCAGAACTTCTGTTGTCACAGATGAAAGTAACTCTACTGCTTAACTGCTCACCATCCCCAAAACCCAATACTGTGGCAGTCAGTCAAAAGTGCAAAGTATCAATGAGCTCATCACATAAGCCTGTTTCTTTTTTGCCCATGTGTGAATGTTGTGTAGTTTTTTTTTTTGATGGTTTGAGGGCTGTGGATGTACCTCCAGATACCTAGGGAGTGTCCGACCCATGCAGACACTTGCACTGCTCTTGCAGTACAGAGAATTTTTTGAAAATGAAAAGTCAATGACCTGCATAAATGTCACAGCATGATATGCTGCAGTTGAGCATCAGAAAATAGGTGTTTGGAGCTGTTAGTCTCCAACTGAAAAGGTGGAAGTGAAGTAAAACAGTATGTCTAATGTCTGATAGGTCTGATTTATGTGCAAACTTGAGATGTTGCACTATTAAAATATTCCCTCTGATGGTTTTTATGCCAACTGCAATCAGATGTGATATCAAGAATGAATGTGTATGACTTTTTTCCAGGGAAACTACCATGTCTCAGAGGATTTTTTTGCTAATGTAATGCGTGGGAGGGTTCTCTCCTTGCATAACGTACATTAGCATTCTCCATGTTGTAGCTGGAGTGACACTGAATTAGGGGAGAGAAGACAAGGTCAAATTCAGTTACGCTAATTTGGTTTTCTTTGACCACACAATTTTTTTCTCTTGTCTTTATTACATCCCTTTGTGTTGCATAAATCTGTAACATAAGTGGATCATCTCTTTCCTAACATGAATTTCTTCTAAACTTTTGATGTTTTCCACTAGAGTGTCTTTAAGGAATGTAGAATATTCTCTGGAGTTCTTCATAGTGTTTTTCATAATGCCTTGTTACAGGGCTGAGCTTATAATCATCAGGTATCAGGGAATGGGGTTTTAGAGATGGAAAAACTCGACACCTTCTGTTTGTGGTACCATCACAGAATAAAAATATCGTCATCTATACCAGCCAAATGGAGAATGTGCTGTTTGGCGTCTTACCAAATGTAGTGATTTCCTCCTGTAGAAAAAAACAGGGAAAAGATGAGGCTTGCCTGAAAGTACACTGTTGTGCTTTGCTAAAGAATAATCAAAGCAAGCATATAGGACAGTCCAAGGAACACTGAGCTGGCTGGGCAGTGTGAAGGTAATCTAGGATAGGGCATCTAGATCTTTGTGTGTTGAGCTAGACAAGCTCAGTGGAGCCTGTCCATTGGTCAAAGCAGGTCTATACCACACACAGTGCTGCAAGACTGCTGGGATCAAACAGTGTCCCAAGGGGACTAAAATGACGCTGCTGTTAAATGTATGGCCTTTGTACATAGAAAGCCCGCTGAGAAGGGCAGGCATGACAATCAAACTGTATAACCCTGGGGATGCTGTGGAGATGCCTTTGCTCTGAGAAAGCAGCAGACGAGCAGGGGCTGTGCTTTCAAAGTGTGAGCCAACACAGGAAGCGTGTTTACAATCCCACCCTTCCTGCCAGCACCTTCCAGCTTCGGAGGTACTGCAATGTAGACATCTACCTGACCTAGTCACCCCGTGGCCTTCTCAGTCAATGGAGGTCAGCACTTCCAGTGAGATGAGTCTTTTTGTTCCAAAACTGAATCCCACCCAAGATTTCTGCTGCCCAAACAATGGCATCTGCCTCCCTTTGAGACAGACGTTAGGCATAGATCTTCATGTGCTGGGTCATGTCTACTAGCTCCAGGCATCTCATGTCTTAGAGCGTCTCAGATGGCTACAAGTCTCTGCCCAGGTATTGAAGAGAGCCTGTCTGGGTGGCATCAAGATACCTGAACGGTGCACCCTTTCCAGTTGATGTTGTCTGGAGAGCAATTCAGCTGATCCCGTGTGTCAGGGTGACAACTGCCGTCTGCTCCGATGGCCAGGCAGAAACACAGCTATAGACCTTGAAGTTAGGTATCAAAGTTGGAGAGCTGAATCCTTCCGCAGCCTTTTTCTAAACTTTACTCATAGTATCTGAGCAGTTGCTACCAGATGGGTATATTCAGGAAAGGGGCAGACCTTGCAAAAAAATGGCAAGGTTAAACTGGATGCAAGTTCAGTGTTAAAAGCTGTTCTCTCTGTAGTCCTTGCAAAGTGAATGTGAAGTGGACAGCTTCCTTGGCGAAGGCTGCCACTTTCCCCCTCTCCTAACAAACAAAACAGGGAGGCTGTCCTGCATTCATCAAGGTTAGGAGCCTATCTCCTTGGTCGGCTACTAAAGAGGAGCTGAAGCTCAATGAATTCATGTCCCATTTTCTTACTGTGCAGTAGCAATTACATAACTAGGGGATTACTGCAGCATACTGAGCACATGTTCTGCTCGTGGGGAAGGAGGGAGATCAGGGTTAAAAACAAGATGGGTGGGAAACCTTAGCGGCGGTAGTTTGGCAACCTGTGCCCGAGTTTCTAACCTCTCCCCATGTGGACTCTGCTAGCAGATACATGTGTATATTTTGAGTGGACTCTGCAATAAATACAGCGGCAAAACGCTGATGGAACTTTCACAGGCTGTTATTTTAGTGGGTTGCCCTTCTGCTCAGCGTTGATCTTTCCAGGAGATGACTGCTTTGGGAGCAAACTATCAAATTTCATTACCTTCTGCGTTCATGTCACGCAGACTGTAAAGCAGGAGGAGTGTGAAATCGCTGCGTGTGTGGAACTGCGCTTTGGTGTTTAGCATTTGAGCTCAGGTTCAGCAGAAGTAGCCTGTTACAGTTTGCACTGGGCGTAACTGCTGTCAACAAAAACCTCGTTTCAGGTTGGTGAAGGGAACAGCTTACCACTGGGACCTCCTGCTTGTTGCGCTCATTAACACGGGGCTGTCCATCTTTGGCCTGCCGTGGATCCATGCTGCCTTCCCTCACTCCCCAATGCACGTCCGTGCCCTGGCCTATGTGGAGGAGAGAGTTGAAAATGGACACATCTATGAGACGTGAGTAGGAACCGTGGAGCTGTTCTGGATCTCTTCGGTTTCATTTGCGGTTTCCTAATCCTCTGGGTACAGCGGGTTACGTGGCTGGGGAGTTAGCTGTCGTCTTGAAGACCTGCAAGATGTGAAGGTGGAGGGGAGATGCACCAAATGAAGCCGTCTCAGCCAGCATGGCCTGTGACCTGGCTTCATCCCCCTTCACCAAAGCGCTTGCTTTAGGACAGCCACAAATTTATGCTCTTGTCAGTGGCTGGCAGCAGCCTGCAGGGATTCCACCCACTCTGGTCCAAGCTCTTCTCTGGAAGAGTCGGCCAAGGTGTTTTTCAGGTTTATCCTTGTGGAAACTGAGGAGATGCTTTGGCCAGATCCTTCCAAATGTCTTCACTAGAAAAAAAATCCAGTCTGATTCATTGCCTGAAACCTATCTGGTGGTTATTACAAAGGGTATGAAAAATGCAGTATTATTTCAGAGCTCCCATAGCGTCTTCCGCCACGTTTCAGGAAGGCAAGATGCTTATTAAATTCTCTTGTTCTTAAGCGAAAGCGACTGTGAAGCGATGCCTGGGTCATGGCTTTCTATTTAAGACTAGATTTTTTACTGTTCTGAGTTGTCCAAAACACTCTTATCAGAGACCTGTTTAAAAAAAAAAAAAAAAAAAAAAAAAAAAAAGAATTAAAACTTAATTTCTCATTAAACCTGCTCCAGAATAGAGATTATCAGGTCTGTTTGATCTCAGTACGTTACAGTTGAGTGCTTTTACCTCAGAAGTGGTAATTTCCACTCACATACTGTTAGTTTTCATTATCCTGTCTTGGTTTCCATTCTCAGAGTTGCCGCTTACCAAAAGCGAGGCTAAGTGGTCATTTACTGTGGGGGGGGTGGAGTAGGTCTGTCTTTTAATTTCAGTCTTGCCTTCGTGCTTCTCTTGGTGCCAGCTGGCCCAGCCCAACCTGGCACAGCTGCTTTTTGGGTCAATGATGGACAGATTTCCACCTCCCACATCTGGACATTGCTGAGTCCTGCTCCTCTCTGCAATGTTTTTACAGACCTTTCCTGGGAGATCAGTCCTTGAGGTCGTATTCCCGTTGGTATTAGCTGTTCCCACAACTATATCTGTCTTGAATAAATGCTAAACCCTATTTCAAAAAAAAAGTAATTTTTGTAATCTGAACTCTGTAGGATTATAATCCATTGCCTTGCTCCTGGTGTCCATGATCTGCTCTGGGATACCTCTGCTTTCCATTCCTTTGTGAGATGCAGAATTTAAACTTTGAAACTCATGTGCCAAAGCCTCCCTCCTGTGTCTTCTGTTGCCAATTTTAATACGTGGTGGCTTTTTTCCTGTTCTGCCACCCACTGTCTTGATTCTTGACAAAGTCAAGTGCCCTGCCGGAATTAAGGGCTACCTTCTGCCCTTGTCCTCTGCTTTTCTTCACCCAGCTGCCAAAAAAGAGCATCGGAGAGCCCTCTTTGGCCATGCTAACCTAGATATGTCGCCAGTGATTATCCTGAAAGAGTCGGGGGGTGCCCTACACTTACTAAGCATGTTCGCTCGTGGCACAGCTCTTCCTCTGAAGGCACATTGGTACACGAATGAGTGCTGTGAACTGGATATTGGGAGTGAAAAAGGGAACGAGGATTTCCTAGTTATTTGAACTCCCTTTGAGACTGAAGCTTTTTTTCTCTGCAAAGCATTGAGCTATAGACAGGAGGCTCTGAGCAATGTTGTCATCTTTTGTTTTTGTGGTTTTGTTTGGGTTTTGGGTTTTTTTTTCCTGTTAGCCAGCTCTGCTGAAAAACAAATGTACTGAAGCCCTATTGGAAAATTAGGAGTTCTTTCAGCACTGACTCCCTTGGCAGGCACCTCTCCTGCACTCACATCAAAGCTCTCAATGAGGATGATGATATAAACAAGAATAAAGATCTGTCACAATGAAAGCAAAATTTTCTTCTCCCCTGTAGAGTAACCACTTGAGTTTCATGTGGCAATCTGCAAATAGGCTCTCATTACTCATATGGAGGAGGTTGGGAATGGCTAATCCCATGCTAGCCATATTTAAAGGATTCTGGGGAAACGAGCCTGGATTATGCTCTTTAATCTCCATTAATTACCTCATTTCTGTTGCAGCACAGACCTTCTGGAACTGTTTCCTCAAGGGCTAAGCCAGATTCTGAACGCATGCAAATTACAGGGTTTCTTCTGCTGACTTAATGTGATGTCCTTACCCTGGAAATAAGAAAAGTGCTAGAATTGGTAGGAGACTAATTTTGAGGCTGGGAACTTCAGCTTTAAAGATCTCATGTTTGGTCAGTTATGAGCAATTTTAACTATGTTCTGATAAGAACTTCCAAACTAATTCAAGTGGCATTAGAAGGAGCTGGCAGTAGTAGTTGCAGTACATCTTGTGTGTGAACAAACACTCTTCAGTGCTGTGATTGCTGCATCCCCAAGAGATGACAGCAGAAAATCTCATGAACTTCAAAAATCCATTACCAAAGGGCTGCTACTCTGGGCTGTTCTGTACTTGCAGACTTGCATCCAATTGAAATGTGGTGGCTTCGCATCTAATTTTGATCCTGAGCAATTTGGTTTGCACGAGTTCACTTGCAAGGAACCTAGCAGACTTGTGTGTGCTCGGACTGATGCTTGCCGCTCACAAGCATCCCCAGAAGTGGGTTAGATCTTTGCATGAAATAACAGAAATGCTTCCTCTGTAGCTTGCCCAAGGACAAAGCCAGGGGAACTCTTGCTGTATCTGGATGAGGCTAAGTAAGTTAGCGCATCCTTTCACTCCTGCTTTATTGGGCCACTTGAGAGGCTCATAGTGATTTTGGTAGCTCTGAATTAGCCTGACCACTCCTTATCAGTCTCTGAAATTACTCTGAATTAGCACTTGCAGTTGCACTTTAAGCTGCTTGGCTCTGTTCATCTCCAAAGCTTCTGTGGTGATCCAGACCTGGAGGCAATGGGGGAAAGAATGCCAAATTGTATCCACCTAGGTGACGTCCACGTTCTGCCAGAGCTGGCAAGAGCAGTCTGCAGATAAGAGTGAAGTGCTCTACTCTCCTTCAGCTTCTCTAGGCATTGGCAGGGACCTCTTGACATAGGAGACTTGCAAGAGGATCTGAACAAAATCTGTGGTTTCTCTTTTCTATTTAAAAGTGGTCTTGAAAGATGAGGGTTTTCTTTCCTCCTGTTGTTTCTGGTAACTTTTTTTTTTTTTTTTTTGAAACTAGGAGATGCTCAGAGGCTTAATTGAAGTGAAAAGAAAAGAAAGTAGTCTCCCCTTACCCCCCAAGTAGGCTCTGAAAGTTGCTGCATGCTTTCCTGTCAATCTCCTCCCCACCACCACCCCCCATTAAAAAAAAAAAAGCCGATCTGTGGTCTGTCAGCTCTGGAAAATTTGCATTAATTACATGTTTTGCATGGTAATAAGCAATTTGCAGCGCAACTGCTGTTATGCACGGAAGAATTAAATTTCTAGCTCCTCGCGTAGTACTCTCAGCATTCCCTTATGTATAAACAAGGAGATCCTCGTATACATTAAAAATGCTGACTCGCAGTCAAGAGAGAGCAGACTCTTTTTTTTTTTTTTTTTTTTTTTTTTTTTTTTTTTTTTTTTTTTTTTTTAACAAGAGGTTCATTAGTTCCTGTAGAAGTCACTGAGTTTTCTTTTGGAGAGAAGCCACTTGCATATGCACTGGGTAAATCGAGGAAAGGATTACTGCCCAGAAAGAGGATTCTTGCCTGGGGTTTTTTTGTTGGTGGTTTGGTTTTTGTTTTTGGATTGTGGGTTTTGTTGGTTTTTCTTTTGTTTTGTTTTGTTTTTTTTTTTTTTTGCAATGTGCTAAACAGAATTAGTTCAGAGGGCAATTTAGTTCAGGATAGGATCTGTGGAGCTTTGCGGACGGGGAATCTGGCATTTTTCCAGCTGCTGTGTTTGAGCTGTGGATTAAGTGCCTGGCCTGGATCCAGCAAAGCTCTGCCTTCTCCGTGTCAGCACGGGGCCAGAAGTGCTGATCTTGGTGCAGTGGAGATGAGTTTCCCTTTCCCGAGCGGCACGTGTCCTGCACCTACGCAGAGCACTGAGCCCCAGCGATAAGCTTACATGAATACTGGGGCATTATCCTATTCCCCAAATCCCTGTTTTCTTGCTTCCAGGATTGTAAGCGTGAAGGAGACCCGGCTGACAAGTCTAGTGGCGAACTTCTTGGTTGGGCTCTCGCTCCTGCTCCTCCCTTTCCCTCTCCAGTGGATCCCAAAGCCGGTCCTCTATGGCCTCTTCCTCTACATCGCGTTGACCTCCATTGATGGGAACCAGCTCTTTGAAAGGGTGGCTCTCCTGCTCAAAGAACAGGTACACAGACTGGGGCACCGGCCTGGTGGAACAGAGAAGGAAATTGTATTTACAACCTTAGCACTAAACACTGCCAGGAGCGGACGTGTAAAGCTGTTGGGAATGGGGTTACCCCCAAAACTCCTGTTCTCAGGAGGCTGATTTCCACCTCCAACCTGCGCTTTGCATATCCCTTTCACCTTTCTCTGCAAAGTGGGACTGAAACTTGGTGTCTGTAGTTTAGCCTGGCTGCCACTGAGACATGAGCAAGAGAAGTCTTTTTCGTTAAAGTGGGCAAATGAGTGGGAGCATAATGCAGTGTCAAACAACAGAAGTGACATGGCTATTGTTGGGTTAAAAAAAGGTTGTAGCTGAATTGTTCACAGAATGGCACTGCATCTTGTCTGTCTGTCAAATTCTGCGTAAACTGCTTTCTGCATTTCCCTGCCACAAAAGCGTTTGAGCTTTCTCCTTCAGAGTGATGTCTTGGATATAATCCTTCTTTTTTCAGTCTGCTAAGAACTGCTTTGGAGCCCCTGTCTCCAGGAGGCAAAAATGAGTGCACGAATGGAGCCAGGATAGCTGCTACCAGTGAAGCCACCCCTAAACCGTGTAGAGCACAAACCAAAAATATGTTCAAACAATTGCACAAACTGTTGCTTACTGAGTGTAGGGTGTTTGTAAGTTTTAGAAACCCACTGTGATGTCATGTCAGCTGCAGAGTAGATGCATTTTTAAAATAATGAAAAGTACTTAAAAGCACATGCATGATGTCAGTAAATGGTGATCTTTGATTTCCCCAAGACAGTTTCAGAACAGGTGATTATTTTTTTTGCTATATTTTACACTTTCATTTTGACTTGTGTGAAATACCACAAGATGGGATTTTAAACTCAAAATGAAATTAGTTGCGTTATTGAAACCCTTCTGATGTGGGGTGAAAACAAATCTGGAAGATGTGTTTTCAAGCCATCTCTATTACAAGTGCTAAGAAGGTGTTAGTTTGCAGTGTAGGTGGTACCTGGGAGCAACAGCGAGTCTCCAGCTCATCTTCTCTTATGTAACCAGGGTCAAGGGCTTAATAAGCCCAACATTTGGCTCTGCATCTCTGCTGGTCTGTCTTGATCTCTAATTACAATCCTGGAGGTTAAAACCGTAAAATCTGGGTAAAGATTACATTTGTCATGTCAATTTTTGTATGAGGATTGAATAGTTACTGATGTATGTGGAATATCACTTCTGGTTTTAGTACAAATTATGTGTGGAATTTTCCAAGCTTTGGTTTGGAAAATTAAAAAGTATTCTGAAATATGGAGATCTCCCTTTTCTGGAAACCTTTTAATGAGTCATGGCACAATCTGAAATCCATTGAGTCTGTATTGGTGCCAGCAGACAGTCGCTCATACTCTTCATTGATGTATAGACAGTGAGTCAAAGCCTGTGTTCAGACATGAGCAAGTAACTGTCAAAAGAAACCATGAGTGATATTTAGCCTATTAATGTCACTTTTTTTCCCCTTCTTTCTCAAAAACGAATAGCTTATGAGTTGAGAAAATAACTGCAGCCTGAGTACAGCTGCTTCCCGTACCTCCCCAATCTCATCCCCTGGTGGTCTTCTACTGGGGTTCAGCCAAGAAATGGGACCACTGGGGGCAAGCATGGAGTCTGATCAGTAGGAGACAGAAGGCTATAAAATAACGAGGAGCTGGGTTTCAGGTGGAGAAACCATCCAGCAGTTAACAGTACTTGAATGCATCTGCTTACCATCACCCCCCTACACACCGTGACAGGCACTTCACATATTGCTGCAAAGCCCTGATAATCCTATTCAGGGGAATCTCATTACTGCACTTACCAAGATGGTTCATTGCACTCCAGATGCTCCCAAAGGCAATTTTAGCTGTGTGGTGTGGCTCTTCTTCTCCAGGTTTCTAGTGCCCAGTCATCTTCTGTGTGTTGCTGCCAATGCTGTGGTTTAAGGCACTTGCTTTAACCCTACAAATCCTGTGTTCAGCTCTTGAATGTGTTAAGGACTCTGATGTCGATGCACTCTGTGTGTGTGTGTGTGTGTGTAAACTGATGACTTTCTTAAAACCCTTGTGTTCAAAAGCCTGCCCCACATCCTGTAGTCGCAAGACCAAGTAGCTTCCCATCTAATGCATAATTCTTCTCTTCCCAGACTGCTTATCCTCCGACACATTACATCCGCAGAGTGCCCCAGAGGAAGATCCACTATTTCACGGGCTTGCAGGTCCTGCAGCTCCTCATCCTCTGTGGTTTCGGCATGTCACCGTTGCCCTACATGAAGATGATCTTCCCGCTCATCATGATAGGGATGATCCCAATCAGGTACAAAGCTTGGCTGCTTCCCCCCCACCCCTTTTGTATTTAGGCTTGGACTGTAGGACAACTGAGTGATCTAGAAGGGCAGCTGGTGCTTTCCTGAGTAACCAGATCCTGGAAGTGGGTGATGGTGACCTCTTTTTCACCAACTGCTCAGGCTTGAGGAGGAGTAGTGCAGAGAGCCTGTGATTTCACTGGTGTTAGGGTGCAAAGGGGTCTGGGCTGGCAGGTACTCTTCTTCCAGCTAGCGGAGAGGCAGATAAGTCTCCTTTTTCAGTGCCTATGAGTTGCCTGATCTTCCTGAGAAGCCGTAGTCTGAGCCTTCCCTCTAGGTGGTATTTGATAATGTTCCTTATTGCTTTGCAATTTGATTTCCTAAGGCCTGAGCTGAGAGCAGAACTAGAAACTTTTCCTAAGAGGAATTCTTATCTCTTTTCCAGTGCTGTGGTGACCTTACAGACTTCCTGCACTGCTGAATGCTATTGCCAATGATCAGTTAGGTCAAACTGGCCACATCTAGTCTTAAAATGTATCTTTAAAACTAGGAGAACTGCACGATATCTTGCAGTCTTGTGAGAGAATCACTGAGAAGTTTAACTAATTTCTGCCTTAATGTTCATTAACACTGACTGCCCATCATTCTCCAGTTAAATCATTCATGCTCTCCATCCTTTGGATATAATGAGAAGCCATAATAAGATCTTGGAAGGAACAGATCTGTTTCCAGTCCACTTGATTATTTTTAGGCCAGCATGGCATCCAGCGATATCTGGTTGTCTTTGAGCTTGCAGTCTCAGAGCTTCTCTGTCTGATCTCAAAGTTCAGGGCTACCGATGTGTGAAAATCTGCCAAGGCAGCTATTGTGGTGTTTTCCTTGGGCGATAAAGATGGATCCAGTTCTTTCTAAAACAAAAGCAAATGTCAAAACTACCATGGCTTTCAACAGAATCGGGTTAGAGCTATTTAGGCTGGATTTTTAAAGATAAATGAAATCTTGCAAAACAGGGAAATTATTGTTCGGAAATTATTGTTCCTATGGTGAGAGTCTCCCACCCACCCTTCACATAGGTGTCGCTTTGGATGACTGGTTAAGTGGCTGATAAATACTTCAACTGTGTGCAGTGCTGGATGACTGACTCCTGTGGGAATTGCAAGTCTCAGCACAGAGCAGCTCAGTACAGAAAAGAAAGCGTGGGACACTTTGCCAAACATTCAAGTACCGGACATACTGTAATAAGCTAAATTAGCGTAGAGAGAGTGCTGTCAAAGAACCTGATTTTGTAATAAGAGCTAGATAATTTAGTGGTGCAAATGTATCTTCTTTTGAGTAAATAAGATACTGTCATCTTACACTCTCTGTTACTAACTCATTTCTCTTTCCAGAGCGGCTTTTTCTGGTAGCTGGATAATCAGCCCTGCTGTTAAGGGGGAGATGGTGCTACCTGGCACAATACAGAAATTTGCCCTTGGCTTTCCTTTCTGTGATTTTTTTTTTTTTTTTTGCTTTCATGTCGTTTCTGTGGAGTCCAGCTGAGAAGACAGCACCATGATGCATGAGCTCTGTACTTAACAATGACTTTTTCACAAAGGTTTGGCACTGTAAATAGATGTAAATAGAAGAAACGAAATATCCTTTCTCTTTTTTTAAGTAGTGAAGGGAGGAAGAGGAGATGGGATAGTAGCCAGGTGTCAAAATCAAGAATCAAACTCAGATAAGTGAGTCACGGCTCAGTGTCCCATCCAGAAAACCAGAAAACTTGTCTGTCTCAAAGCCACATTTCCGTCTGTCCGACAGCATTAGATGCATGATTTGTGTTGTCAGTGGTGAGGGACCATCTTTTTCCACTGGTGTAGTGTTAATGTGAAAGATAATGGATTATAATGGCTTCTCATTATTGCAGTGGAGAACAGCCTGCTGGGAGATTGTGATCTCTTTGGGTATCCCTCCTTCTTGGCTTTGATTCAAAACTTTGAAATGATTAGTTCTGGGTTGCTCAGAGAGGAAGAATCTTCTTTCCAAGTTCTCTGCGATGCTTATCTGTGCTCCCATGGCTCTCAAGCATTTTTTTTCATGACAGGTCTATTTAAGCAGATCCTGGTACTTCTCAGTAGTAAGTGCTGTTTGGGATCTCTTGCTTAGCTACTGAAAAGGCCCTTCCAAGTTGTAAACTGGCTTTCTAGTGCTTTGTGCCTTATTTTAACAGCTAAAGAATAGCTTCCTCGTTAAGCAGGGAAAAGTGTCTATGCATGCAGTAGGACTTCACGAGAACTCTTTCAGAGCAATTTTTTACAGTGCTGTGCCATTCTCAGCCAAATACCTTAATTCATGAGGATGTTCCTGCAAACAAATAGAAAACCCAAACCCCAAAAGTAAGGGAATCACTGTCTCTGTGATCCAGTGGAGAATCCAGACACCGGGTAGGGATGGAGTCTTACCAGCAGCTGGAGGAATGAATGTCACAGCCCTTCTTAGCCTCTTGCAGTGGTCTCAAGTCTTGCTGACATATTTGGTGCTTCTCTAAAGACCAAAGCTTCTGGGTTGTTTATTAAAGCTTCTTTGTGGTGAGAGCTGAAAGGAGTGACCTGGGGTACTTAGAGAACTGAGGGAAGTGCAAGACAACCCTTGTATGAAGGTCTTTTGAGCCAACATTCCCACTTTCCCTGAAGTGGTGAAGAAAGTAGAAATGAGAAATAAATGATGATTCTTGGCAAAGTAACCCATCCACTGGCAAACTGGAGGCAGCAGGAAGCTACTACCTGCTTCCCCAGCACAAACCAGGAGCATAGCTGTGGGTCGGGTGAGAGGGTACATTTTTGGCACCTTGAAGACTTTGTGGTGACAGTGTGCTCTAGGAAAGCGTCTTTTCTCCTGTGAGGCTGAGGATGCTCTCTTTCCTCTTCAACTGAAATGAGGAGGCTTCTTCCAGGAGCAGCTCTGCACTGTTAGTCCTATAAATGCTGTATTTCCTTTCAGGATTGTTTGGTTTTACTTTCCCCCACTTCACCTCCGCTTCAGCGGGGTGACTCTGTTGTATGCATGCCATGGACAAACTCAACTGAGAGTCTTGTGACAGACAAACAAAATGTTACATGACTATAAACAAGCACTAATGCTATCTCTGTGGTTCAATCTTAGGTATAACCTGCTCCCTAGGATCATCGAAGCCAAGTACTTGGATGCTATGGATGCAGAGCATTAAACGGGGTCCTCCACACATGGAGCGGCAAGGACAGCTCTTTTGGAGTTGGAAGGCGGCTTTGTCGAGGCATAGAACAATCTATCTGCAGTTCTTTCTTTCGCCACTTTCTTTCTGCTCTAATATGGCGTTGGTAATGCACACATATCAAAAGACCAATTGAGCGTTGAAGCGTTAGACCAAAACAGCCTTGGACTCAGGAGGCCGATGCTCTTTGGAGCTGTGACAAAAGCAAGCTTTATGGAAAATGCTACTTTCCACATCCCAAAATTGGAAACCCCAAAGATCAGCATGTCCGTACAGTTGGAGCATACGTTCTCAGAGTTGTCATGTGTTCCCTTATTTGAGGGTGGAAGGAATCTCTTTTTTTTTTTCTTTTTTTTTTTTTTTCCCTTATGCATCCTGTCCCTTTCTTCCAAAACACTATAAGGACAGCAACCGACCCTTCTTTTACAGAATGACAGTCCTGTTCCAGCCTTTGAATTTAATTTCCCGTGCATCTCGTATTTCAAAATTGGTATTCTGGGTGGGATGGCCTCATGCTAGACCACTGATGTCAGGAGAGATGTCTGGCCATCTCTTCAGATTAGCAGGGTTGGAAACAGATATAATTTGTACTGATGCAATCCACAGCTTTGGATGAATATTTAATTCCTACAAAAGAGCTGGAAATGTTCAGAGGTTGGGCTTGCGTAGCGATGTTGATGAAACCACACCTGGGTCTCAGCTATTTGGGAATTTTGGATCTTTCTGCCATTACTTCTCGTTAATCACAGAAGCGTAGTTTTGTGCAACTGCAACATTCTTGCTTGCACCCAGAGTCAGATGCTGAAACTTGTCAAAGGGCAGTTGTATTAATGATTGCATATACATATGTACAGTAGTGCCTGTGTGTACATATATACATATGGATTTGTGTATATATTTTGCATAGATATACAAATAGGCCTGATTCTTTCAAAATATCAGAAGTGTTTTGTGCAGTCAGTGTTACCCGTGATGTCTTGACCATATACTTGTTCTCTGCTTCAGTGCTGCTTTTTCTCATTTGAGATACGGTCACTTTTTTCCTTTTGAAGCTCCTCAGTTACTGTTTGTGTTCATGTGTTGCTTTAGTCAAGGTGTTCCTTTGCTTTCTTCTTCCCATGGCTTGAGACCTTCATCATTCTGTCTTGATGCTCCAACATGTGAATTTTGCATTTAATTTTTATGTACAGCATGCAATGAAAGTTTTCCTCTTCTGCCTAATCAATATTTGTTGGTCATTTCATTGTTTCTGTTTTGTAGCTCATCTCCAGTTTTCCCCACTCCCAGAAGTTATATTATATTTCTGGATGAATCTAACTTTGGCTGCCTCTTTTATATTTCGGTTTATTTAATTTTGCTTGTACTATGGTCAGTTTTCTTATTTGCAGTACTGTGAAACAAGCTGCCCTTTAGATCAGTGCTTGCCCTTTGCTGCACACTACAGATCACAGGTAAAGTGTTAAGAAAAATGTGGACCTCTGAAGATAATGAACTTTTGAAACAGTAGAAATGGGGGAAGAAGAATAATATAAAATGAAACGCAAATATATTATTAGCACAGAGAAGTGTTTCTTACCAATTGCTTGCCGAGTAAATGGTGCAGAGTTTTTTTTTTTTTTACCAGCACATGCCCTACCCATTGGATGTTCCTCTGCAGGATGAGGAAGACCAGCTCTGTAATGAGGGAGGAAGGCACTGGGTAAAAAGCGCCTAGGCTGAAAGTCAGCCGGACTGAAGCCACTGAAGATTTGGCGTATTTGCACTAAACATCAGATGGTATTTCACCTTAATGTAGCTGCCTGTGGCTTTAAAACATGTATGGAAAAACTAAATTTCCGTTTTCTCATGAAACTCAATCTTTGTATTGATACTGGATGGAGGGGAGCAGTCAGCGTGTTCCCAAGAATGTGGCCATGGCTTATATATGCCCGAGCAACTGTAGGGGAAAGCCCTCAGCTTAGCAAGCGAAACAGTGTCGTGTGACCTTGAAAACACGACCTTCGTGTTGCACCAGCCAGCTCTTGTGGGACTGCTGGGGAGTCTTAGGGTGGGTCAGGAGGTGACCACCCCCGTGCATCAAAGCAGGTAACGCCACGTATTTGGCTTTCAGTCAGTCTTGGAGGCAGCAGGGGTAACTCATGCCGTGTCTGGTAAGTGGCGTGACAGCAGGTGTAAATCCGTGCACTGTTTCTGACCGCCTTCGTCCATATTTCCTGGCTTTTCAGTCATTTCTGTGGTGAGATCACCAACAGCTTGTTACTAACAGCCTACATGTAGAAACGGGGCAAACAGTCACCAAACAGGATTTTGGGGCAGTGTAAAGGCAGAGGTGGTGAAAGCATGTCTGATCTTCAGTCAACAGAAAAAGAGCAGGTGACAGCAAACAGATTAGTACCTGTTGTATGGCAGGGAGTGCAAAGGCCCGGTGATGCTTAAATAACATGCTTTTCCCACAGATGTCAAAAGATTTAACCAAAACTAGAATCAAGTGTCATCCTCTGGTTGAGTAAGGTATTAAACACACGTGTCCTGGGGTTACATTTCTGGTGTCTCAGCCCTTGGCAGGAAGAAGTCACCCTGTGGGATGGTTTAAATAATATTGTGGATGCTGTGGCTGGAGGAAGGAGAGGACATGCCCAAGGGAATGTGGCTCTAGTCCTCTTTGAGGAAGAGCAGAGGCCCTGGTGAAATTTCCTCTAGCGCAGAGCATAGTGGGGTGAACTGGCATGCAGGTCTTGCCAGAGGAGATAGTTTTAAGATGTATCCTCTATCCGCCCACTTAGAAGGACCAAAAATGTCCCTGTTTAAAGCCTCTTTGAAAGCATTGATTTCAGATAGTGTCAAATGTTGCTAACTGAGATAATTTAAAATCCAGATAGCTTGAGGGGATTAAATATCCATCACAATTCTTGCCGTTGCTTTTCCAGTATGACTTTAGTGTTTGCATTTTCTTTGTAGCATCAGTAAGATTCTGTTTTGCAGGGTTTTCTTTCTACAGAAGTCAGAGGCCAAAGAATCAACTGATGGGAAATTGGCACAGCTTGGGAAAAGAAGTTGTGCTGGCTTAGACTGGTTGAACATTTGGACCTATGTCTCAATATATGGGTAGAAAGGAGACATGAGACTCCAGGCCTCTTGTCTCATAAGGGGTTGTAATGATCCCGCAGAGGTGGTGGTTTTTTTGTTGTTTTTTGTTTTTGTTTTTTTTTTCATACAAGTACCTTTTCTCTTCTTGTTTGCTTCTGGTTTTGCTGACTTAAGTGCAGGCGTTTCCAGGAAGTAGGCTAACTAGGAAAGGAGAGTTTGTTCAGAGTTGATTGAGCACTTTACTACTTCTGTGAAGGTTAAGACAATTAGAATGTAAAAGAAGTTTTATTATAAGCTCTTTGTATACGCACAACGCTATGTATAACTGTTGCCAAAGAACTGGGTTTGAAAGATGTTCGTAGCTATGAAGAGAGTCCGTGATGTTCACCTGGAACCGCAAGGTAGTAAAAAGCTTTTGGAACAAGTGGATATTAGAAATTACCTTTTGACAGCTGCCAAAATGATCAGAAACAGGGGACAGAATAAACTTCTGCTCTCAAACTTGTAGTTTTTGATCCTTGCATTGAATGTAGGAGCTAGAAGTTAGCTTGACAATTAAAACTGGATTTATACCTGAGTAGTTTTGCTGGTCCGAGACTTATTTTGTTGCCTTCAAAAACACTGTTGACATGCTACATATGGAAATAGATGTCTGTTTCTCTGTGTAAATTAAGGAAAGCTGGTGAAAACATGGACTGCTGAACAGGCAGCGTAGCACTTTCTAGATTGCTTAGGAGGCGAATCTGACAACTTCACTCGCAACGATCCCCAAATTCTCTGGCATCAACATTTGAAGTTATTAATAAATGTCAAGCTTGACTTGGATATGCATCAGTGCATTGCTGTGAAAGGATGGGGATGGAGTAAATGAATTCAGCTGGTTTGCTTCAGAGGTGAAATGCTTCAAGATGAGCCTGATGACTGTGGGATGCGATACACGCTTCCTCTTGACCTGTGTGAACTGGGATGCTCTGAAAAAGAAATACAGTAGATGGTCATGTTTCCGTATACTGTAGGTCAGACAGTTCTCACCAAAAGGTCCACGTCCCCAGCTCTACTATAAGATTGAAATTGTTTGTAAACTTTTGCGTATCACATTTGGCTGCTCTAGAAACTGCTGCTGAACTGTGTTCTGTGGACAATCTTTGAAGAAACATGAAGTTGGCCAAAGCTGGGTACAGCTGGAGAATGCTTTGGGGGTGGGAGGGGGAAGGGTTGTTGGTGTTTATTTTTGTGGAGTTCTCAGCAGCAGAAAAAAGGGACCTGAGACATGCCATGTCCCCAAAAGCACCTACTATTTTCCAGTCTGTGTTCCCACTAAGAAGGTATCTACACTGTCTGTTGACATGTGTTCATGTTACTCCTTGATCAAGCTTTTTTTTTTTTCTTGTTCATAGTGTTTCTGCCTGCATGGAAGATTAACAAGAAGCAGGGTTGGCTCAAGCTCATCTCTTGTGTCTGTCGTCCGTCCCTCCCCCCCCCCCAAACTTAAGTGCAAGCCATTTTCTGTCATCTGCTGACCCAGCTCTCATCTTCCCCAGCCCTTCTCTGGAAGTTGGCTCTGGCATCCCCACTGTGGAAATGCTGCCAGAGTACCGAGTGGGAATTTTTCTCTGGAGAGCTTGAGCCTGTGTCTGAGCAGCAGTATGGCAGCGGCTGCTCCCTTGGGGCTCGCCTTGCCATAATAAGCAATTATGAAGGATTCATCATTGTCCTACAGTTGCACTGTCTTCTGCATCTCTTTAGATGATTACTTTATGGCGCAGTGTTCCAGTTGGGCTTGTCCTCCTTTTATCTGTCAAGCTTCCAGAAGAACTTAGATAGACGTAATGGGATGGGTTTTCCCCCTTTTCTGTCTGTGCTGAAGCCTGTAGATGTTAGAAGAGAATAGTCTTCTCCAGTTGTTTTCGTATCTAATTAAGGCATTTAAGTACCAAACCCTGTCCATTACACTGCTGGTTGCAGAGAGCAAACCAGCAGTATTGTGTGAAGAGCAGACAGATGAGGGAGTTGCTGGAGTGTATGCTCTAGAAATACAAATTAGCGCTTTCCTTTTCAGCTTTTGTGTGTTTTCCTTTCAAACTAAGACAATCTTTGGCTGTATCTGTCTTTCCCTTGTAAAAAAAAAAACCACTGCGTGAGCTTGGATCACTTGGCGCTGTTCTGATGTGACATTAAATATTAAGAGCCTGTCCTGGGGGAGATGCTGCCTTCTGCTCCCCATCTGCATCTCTGCTGCAAAGAGCTGCTTGCTCGGAGAGCTGAAGTCTGCTTTTGGAGCAGAAGAGGGGATGCTTGTAGCATCTCAGTTGGTCATCTGTGTGACAAATTCTTGTTGCTGCAAAACCTATCAGTATCCCTTATTTAGCCACAGGTAGGAGTCCAAAAGGTGAACAAAATGGGAAAGAGTAGGCAAAAAGAGTTTGCACTTAAATTCTGTCCCTATTGACCTGAGCTATGCTGGCTTTTTGCTCTTAGCATGCAACAACAGAAAAAAAAAGGGGGGGGGGGGAGTGCTCTAGCAACAAAGTATTTGTTATGTGATCAGGGTTTTGCAGAAAATCAGCATATCGGATTCAACAGCTGGAGTATCAGTTTCAGTGCTTGGGAGGCTTGCTGAAGGGATGAGATCAGTTCTCGCTCTGCCTATCAGCAACAATCGGTGTCTCAGCACGCTTTTTCCAGGCATTGAATTTAGATAAGTTTCGCATGATTGGATGACTTAGACGGCTTCTGCAAGTGTCCATACGAGCGATGGCAGGGTAACATGGCTGTGCTGGTCTCTGCCAGACGTGGCTGGAGCAGGAGGTGCAGCCCTTGCTGGTGTGAGTGGTGGCATCTCCAGTTTTGCAGGTGATCCCTTTTCAGGAGGTGGTTGATCGACATTTGAGTGACAGGACTGAGCTCATGCAGTGTACCCTCCTCTCCATGAACTGCCTACCTTGGGAGCTGTGTTAGCCACCTTTCTATTATTTAAAGCATCACGTATTTCTGAACCTCTCAAACTTGGGACCAGTGCCACTGATTTCAAACTGCATCCCCAGCAGGGTCCCAGCCTGCATAAACAAGCTCTTAAGTGATTCACATCTTTATTGAGGAGCTTCCTCCCATCTCCAAGACTTCTGATGCCAAAGTGTAATTAGGACCCTGGCTTTAAGTGCCCGTGTCGGGAAGCTGTGGCCGCTGGGATGTGTGTTGGATGTGTCCGTCCCCGGCAGGTGCTGGGTTGTGATCTGAAGTGCCCAGCAGGTCTAGGTGGATCTGTTCCCGTGGGAGAAAGCAGGATTCAGCTGCAAAGCACAGCGGCTGCTGGAAAGCGAGAAGCTTATTGCGCTGTTGACTCTTTGAGGATTTTAGCCTCTCGGGTTTGGCGGAGCCAGTAAAGTAGCTTAGTGCTCTTATTTTCAGAAGTGTTTAAGCCCCTCTGTTCTCCCTGTCCTCTTTATTGATGTGAAGTTGTACCTTGTTCCCATGCAGTTATGTTACCCCAGAAAACAGGAATTGTCTGGCTAAAGACAAAAAACCCACCCCTTACTTCTCCAAAGTACGTGCTCCTGAACTTTAGTGCATGCCCAGCTCCCTTCCCCTTGGTCTGACCTGAGAAAGGGGCTGTATCTTAAATACTCCCTCTTTGCCCCTCCTGCTTTCCTTGGGGGGAGTGTAAATGCAGGATAAGCTCCGAGGAGGAGATTTAAGAGGCGAAAGCTTCCTGAGGGAGAGCCGGCTCCTCGCAAATCCTGCATCCCCTTTCCACGCAGGCCAAGGCCCGCGGAGCCGCTTGGCAGGGGCTGCCTGCAGCGTACCAGGAGAAGACCAGCAGTGGCTTTATCTTCCAGCGTTGTCACGTGGCACGTAACTGGTTAAATATGTCTGTATTTGGTGACCAGGAGGTTTCTGTCACAGATTGCTGGGGGACTATTTTAAGTGAGGGAAAGCACATGTTCCTACTTGGGGAGATATGGCCTATAGATACTGCACTTGCTAAATATGCTCTTAAAGTGCATGCCTCTATCTAGTGTTGATTTTACAGTGAATGATTTCTTTTGATAAGAGTTGCTTGGGGCGGGGTGGGGGGGGAGGAGGGAGAGGGAATTCCTTTATTGTATAAGGAAAGTCTGTATTTAAAAACAAAATAAAAAGAAATATACTGTTTATATATTTCTACTTTGTGCCTAATCGGTGTCCTTTGTTTAACCTTAAGCTCCCAGCATAGCTTGGACTTCTCTCCTAGTGCTGATGTACGTATTTCTCTGGTGACTGGTGGGGATCCTTGTAGTAGCTGAGATGCTTCTGTAATCCCCGACGCTTGTAGCGTTTGAGCATCGTAACTGAATGTAAGGGCACACGTTGCCTTACATTCAAGTAAGTGAATGAGCCTGGGGAGTCAAAAAGGGGATTCCTTCATGCTTTAACGGGGAAATGTAAGAAATAACTGCACAACTTACCTGATATACGGTGCACTGAGAGTACCTAGATCTGGGTAGGGTTTTCCTTGTGGCTCTGGCTTCCTTGGCATCATCCAAACCAGAGGTGAGCCCAAAACCTAGTGAATTTTGTGTTGTATGGGAGCCTTGAGACTGATCCATTTCTCCAAAGAGTAAATTGAGTAGTTACATACTACGGGACCCAGGCTTGGATAGTTTGCCCTCCAGCTCCCTCTAGTCCATCAGGATCCTTGAGGAGCTCACTTTGCAGAAGGAGGAGCTTTTTGCATGCGAACACAAGCTCTGAGGTTGAGGTAAAGGTAAGGCTGAGAATGGCTGTGGGTCTGGTAGCATCATCTGAGAGGAGCCCGAGTCCGCAAATTTGCTACTTGCCTTCAGCTGTTGCATCTCTCTGCGTCTTGTGGGATTCCTCTTCCGTGCAGATGACCAGTTCTGGCCTCCATCAGCATGAGCTGCCCTAGAAGCAATGTTGGTTACCCTCTTAGTGTGTGTGTGTGTATATATATATAAATATATATATATGTACACAGGCTATCAGGAAAAGGGGGAAACAGTCCTTGTGGTGTTAACTTCAGAGGGCTGTTGAGCACGTGGGCAGCTTCAAATTTTTGGGACCTTAGCTGCTTCGTGCTCTGGCATAGGGACCTTTGAGATGTGCCGGTCCCTGCGGAAGCGAAGGAGTGCTCAGACTGTGTTTGCTGCACCAGCCTGGTACCATCCTCTTCTGCAGGAGGGTGAAGCGGGAGGGGGGCGTTGGGGAGGCTCATGAGCCCTTTTGCAGCTCTGCCTTGCCTTCAGGCAGGTTGATTGCATCCCCCTTCACAGCAAGGTCCAAAAAGGGACTTCCAAAAGGAGCCAAATACAGAGATCCTCAAACTGGTGTGCAAGGACTAAGGCCTTGGCAGCAAGAAGAAGCTTGGGGTGGGAGGGGAGTGGGGCACGTGGCAAACGACTCTCCCTTTTGAGGCCTCTGTGATGAAGGATTGTGTACGTGGGTTGATTGTCCCAGGCACCTGGGGATCCTCTTGCAAGATGACTGGAGAGTGAGGGGGTGTTCCTACCCAAGACGGATCCCTCCTGGACAGGCAGGAGGTCCCAAGAATGGACAGAGAATGGGTAAGAAGTGGTTGTGCACCCGTCAAAGAAACCCTCCTGGGAGCTGTGAGGTCACCTGGGCCCGTGGTCTCTCTGTGGCAGCCGTCTTTCCCCCGTCCATGAGGGTGTTTCCCTAGGACAGCCCCCACGTCCCTGCTTGGTGCCCAGGAGTAGCCTTGGAAAAGCTGGGGAGGGCTGTTCAGCACCTTTGGGCTGAAATGAGGTGTAACGAAGGGCTTAGTGCTACACTGAGACCGTAAATGCGTGGGGACGCAGTGAGCCCCTCGGGATGGGTGCTGGGGAGCAGGGAGGGGGCGGGCAGGACGTGTTTGTCACCTTCTGGCTGTCACTGCGTGGAGTTTTAGCTGACAGGCATCTGCCTGCAACTGCGGGCGGTCTGGCGAGGCTGTAAGTAACTCTGTGAGGTGCAACGTGTCCCCGTTCAAAGCAGCTGTCTAATAATAGTTGGTTTAAATGTCACAGTGGCATTTTGTGCAGATCTGAGCTGGGGAAGGAAAGGGTCAGACGGAGCCGTGTGGGGGGGGGGGGGGGGGGGGGGGGGGGGGGGGGGGGGGGGGGGGGGGGGGGG
>JAVKLA010000053.1:45163352-45186123 GCA_034782735.1 Sagittarius serpentarius | reverse complement strand
ACCACCAAAAAAAAAAAAAAAAAAAAAAAGAATCAAAGCAAGAGAATTTGATTTGAATTTCATTACATGTCTGTGCAGTCTCGCCTCCCGCACTGCTGTAAATGCTGGCCTATTTTGAGGTCTTCCCGCTCTCATCGGAATTATAAGCAAAGACCTCAGAACGGCCCCATTTCCTCCAGCAGCGACTGCACAAGGCACCCACAGATGAAATGTGTCAGCTTTGCCTGCTTTTTAAATCTTGTCACTGTGCGTTTTGCTTTGCTAGTGTGTAAATTCCTTGAAGTTTCGGCAAATCCTGAGAGGATCGGCTTCTAAGGAAAACCCAGTAATAGCATAATAAAGGATATCAGACAACACGGCATATATTAGTTTGCAAAGGTCTTGGCGTGGATATACAGAGGAGTGATTTCTGGGTGCTGAATTTGGAGATGCAAGAGCAGGGCATGGTTTTCTCCCAGCCTAGAGGACGTCAAGTCTGCTCTCCCTCCGTAGCCCCTTCCAACAGCAGGAGGGATATTCGGCAGCATCCCTCCAACCTGCTCCCACCCATCTCTCTGAGTCCTGATCTTCCAGCCAGGCTCATCACTTCTCGCTGTGCTCAGCCCAGGTAGGAAGGAGGAGATGGTATGTTTTGGAAGAAAAGCACCAAAACCTGTCCTGCTCTCCACCTCCATCTCACCAGGTCTCCTCCTTCGTAGACACCGCTGGGCGTTCAAGCAACATAGGTGGTCACGGAGAGTCTTGCCTGGCTTTTGTGGCGAAGGCCAGCTGAAGAAAATACAGAGGAAAACAGGAAAAGAATAACTCGGTGAACGAACTGAAATTCATTTTCCCGGGGAGTCAGGAGAGAATACTTTGGGCTTTGAATTTATTTAGCAGTCAGGAGGGGAGGAGGAATTGGATTTTTTTTTTTTTTAATTTTATTTCCATCTTCTTCCAGTCTTGGGGGAGGATCCGGAAAAGGGAAATAATCAGACAAGAAAAAAAATCTCCTAACACCTACAAGGAGACTGTCTGTTGGAAAAAAAATAGTGATCCAACAGAGGTAAAAATCTCTACAGAAATGTTGCCTTTTGACAGAAAAGCCTGTTCTTCCCTTGAACAGCTTTCAGCAAAAGCTATCTGTACAGCTGCTGTTCTCACTGCCCCTCTGGACTGACACAGTTTACCCAAGAACAATTAAGAGGTGATGTGATCCTGTCTGAAAATGGCTACAAATCCCTGACAGCAGGCAGGTTTGAATCAGAAAGGCCGTAACGTGAAAGAAATCCATATGACTAACTGGAGGGTTTTGCTGGACTGATTGAGGCTGAATAGCAGGCAGAGGTTTTTCGGCGGGGACGCTGGCTGACAGTGGCCAACTCCCTACTGATTTATTAGTTTACGATTGTAATTTGCCAACTAACAGTTGACACAACTTCTTAGTCACACGAACCCTCTCAATCAAGGCTGAGGACGGTTCAAAATTACACCCCGTTAGCCTAACCAGGAGCTGATGGTTGATGCAGTCTCCGGCTCCTTTCAGTCAAACTAACAAGGTAACTCCTAACTCCGGGCACCAGGTTTTGTGAATCTGTGGGTCACCACGTGCTTTTGGGATCTCCTACTCGGAGCTCCTTCCGTTTTACTCTCAAGGGAGGGCTGGACACCGTCACTTCAGGAGCTATGGGCTGCCCGTGCGAGGGAGCAGACTGCTCCAGCTGTTTGTCTCGCTCCCGTCTTGGTTTCCAGAGGTCATCTCCAGTAGATGTTGCAGGAACCTGTAGGTTTGTCCTAATACTGCAGGCTGGATGGAGGGGGGAGTGATGCGGGGTGCTGCTGACAGTGGTGTCTCCCATGGGTGCCAGTGCCACAAACACACAGTCTGTCGGCTGAACGAAGGTGTGAGTCAACAGCTGTCAGTCTTGCGCCGCAGTCCATCACCCGATCACTAGCTTTGCTTTCTGTGCCCATCCAGACACGTCCTCAAGCCTTCCCAAATGGAAGATTGCTCCTTGCTCGCACACTGCCTCGGGAGCATCTCAGCTGCAGGTTGTATTTCTGCCCCAAGTTGCCTGGACGAATAAGAGAGGGGTGTTGTCCTTCCCACTTCCCATTAAACACTGGTATGAGTCTATTCATTTCATCCGGAGTCAGTCCTGATGTATCCTGGTGCAAGTATTACCCCGTGGATCGCCCACCCCACTGCTGGGTGTTTCCCTGGGAGGGCGGCAGTCTGGAGCGAGTTACATGCCAAGGCTGGAAGTTGTTGCGTGTTCTCTGTACAAACTAGTTTTGGGGGAAAACGAAGCTTTTTTTTAAGCATTTTTATTCCCCAGGAAACCATGTGGAGCTCGGACTGCACTGAGCAGTTAAATGACATCTCGTGTCATGCATGGGGTGGTTGCGAGGAAGCAGTGGGGAATAGTCAAAACAGGGTATTTAGGCCAGAGGGCTGAAGAGGTGTGAAATGCATTTCACAGACGGTACTCCAGCCGCATGTTCCTGGGACGTGTTCATTTGGCGAATTCATTTCTTGCCCCCTCCTAGGGCCAAAATCCTCCTGTGATGGAGCATTAACAGCTGATTTGGAACGAAAACCACCCAACAGCACTCACACCTTGCAACCCTCCTGACCCTTTGCAACTCTTCTTTTTTCCAGGTATCTGGGGATCACTCGGCCACTGACGTACCCCGTGAGACAAAATGGGAAGCTGATGGCCAAGATGGTCTTCACCGTTTGGCTCCTATCTGCCTCCATCACTCTTCCCCCTCTTTTTGGCTGGGCCAAGAATGTCACCGTGGAAAGAGTCTGTCTCATCAGCCAGGACTTTGGGTACACTGTCTACTCCACAGGCGTGGCCTTCTACATCCCCATGGCGGTCATGCTCGTCATGTACAGCCAGATCTACAAAGCCGCCAAGGTCAGCGCCGAGAAGCACCGCTTCATGAACTTCCCCAAGCACTACGAAGAGGAGGGTGTCTACTGCCTGGAGGCCTCCAGCCGGGGCCACCACAGCTCTAAGCGTACCAAAGCGGCAGAGGAATGCGCCACGCTCTCCAAACTGCTCCGGCAAGACCGAAAAAATATTTCCATCTTCAAACGGGAGCAGAAAGCCGCCAGGACCCTCGGCATTATCGTGGGGGCGTTCACGTTTTGCTGGCTTCCGTTCTTCCTGATGTCAACGGCTCGGCCTTTCATCTGCGGCATCCGCTGCAGCTGCATGCCCCTGCGGCTGGAGAGGACTCTGCTCTGGCTGGGGTACACCAACTCCCTCATCAACCCCTTGATTTATGCTTTCTTTAACCGAGACTTGAGGACTACTTTCTGGAACCTCCTGAGGTGCAGGTACAGGAACATCAACAGGAGGCTCTCTGCCGCCAGCATGCACGAGGCCCTGAAAGCCACAGAGAGGCACGAATGCATCCTGTAGAGCCGCGTCCTCTCGCTCAGTGCCTGACCAGCGAACTCCTGCCTCTCCATTTCAGGTTCCTTGCTTCCCTTGCCTCTCGGGGCTGGCAGAAACCATGCGTGCCATTGTCCCCCCTGCCAGACATCACCGCTGAGAGCGACGTCCCTTCCCCTCGCCCCGGGAAGAGCTGCGGTTCTCCTTGCCTTGGGAACAAGTGGGCAACCCTTCCTTCTCACCATGTCCCGGGTGGGAGCTTCAAAGCCGTGAGCAAGACCCAGGGTTCCAAGGTCTACCACTGACTGTGGGCAAGTCACACCACCTTTCTGTGCCTCAGTTTCCCCATCTGTTAAAAAAAAAAAAAAAAAAGAAAATAAACCCTCCCAACAAAACAAAAGAAAACAAAACAACCCCCCCCTAAAAACTCGATAAGACTGTGGCTCTCCACCTTCGAAAAGGGCTCTAAGGTCTGTGGAGGGCACACAGTATGCTACGTAAAGATGACACTGGCTGCACTTCTCTGTCAAATATGACAGCAGCTATAGGCTCCGTTGTAGATCCAAGCACTCACGCCATCCCAGCTTATACGAACTCTTTCCACTGATGTAATTGCATCTTACACACTGAGCTCGTGTCCAGGTTTGCACGCCAGAGCGGTAATACCAATGACCCCGTTTCCCCTCACACTGTAGCACTTGAAAGAGGCACGCTTGCAGAACGAACCACAAAGGAACGTGACGTTTCCTTTATGGTTGGATAGGAAAGTCCAACGGCCTCCTCATCAGGGCAATGACCAGTGAGCAAAGACAGTTACGTTTATTGGGTTGTACTGTAATTCACTCTCAGACAAGTGATGTGTGTTCATAATTTGTGGCTAATTGACTCCATAAAAGCACGCGTTGGTTGACAACAGAAAAAAGTATATAATTTCTCTGACAGCTTTACAGTGCTTCAGTATAATGTCCAGCAAGCTTGAAAAAATACACTAAATGATGTATCCTTTTTTTTTAAAAAAAAAAAAAAAAAAAAAGTCTGGTTTCCTTAATTTGGTGTAGACTCTTTGGTCACTTTGACTTTAAAGCGTCTCTTTACTTTTATGTGGTGGTGGGACTTGTCTTCCTGTAGTCCGCTTTGCTCCTGACCAACCCTATTGCGTCAACCTCGCTTTGCATCCCCACAAACCCTTGTCCGTTTGTAGATGATGTCTGCTCCACGGGGTCCGTTGTTTGAACAACTCCTATCTGGGTTTTCTTGTCAAAGCCAGACTGTTCAGAGGCTCAGGAGAGGGTTTTCTAGCCCTCCCTCCACTACAGATTTTCTTTATCAAGGAAGAGTGTATGAGTGGTGGTAGTCCCATCTCTTGCAACGTCATGCAGTACGATGCCTCCATGCATAGCTAAGTTGGCTCTTGGATGTCTTGGCTGACTGCTGGCAAGGTTTGGCTTAGTAATCAAGATTTCTCCTGTGAACTCTTTTGTGCTTTCACTTCTCCTCTATTTAACAGACATTTCTATCCTCTTTCTTTTTACACTTGCTTTTTCTAACGAAGCCCAACATGGTCTTCGGTTTAGACTGGTGATTCACAGCAGGGAAACTGGCTCAAGCCCACTGGGAACATCCCAGGAGACTGAGAGGTTGGGCACAGGAACAGCAGTGTGTCCAGACGTTCTCCAAGCTCATATCCCCACAGCTAGAGCCAGAATTGCACATAGGAGCAGGGGATGTTGTTGTAGCTGTTGTATGGGTCTCCAGTGGGAAATGCTTAAAGATCAGACATCAGAGAGATTTGACGGAGGACCTAGTCAGGAGGGATCCTAAAGGTTTAGCTGGGGCCCTGCTTCACCTGCTATCCCACGCAGGAGCTCTTTGAAGAGTCGTGAGTGGTTCTGCTAAGACGGTTAACAGCTTCCTACCTATCGCCCACGGTTTGCTACCCGCAGTTGTATGTTGGTGCTGGGTTTGTGCAAGGCTGCCTGGACCAGGCTGCCTGCTGAAGGCAGAGCATTGCATGCCTTGCCGCCTGGCCTTGCAGCCACGTTCAGGCCCTAGCCCCTGCTGCTCAGAGGCTGCTGTTCCTGTCCAGGACCAACACAAAATCCAGCCTTGCTGAACTGTCTAGGACGCGTGCCAGCAGTAAGGCCCTGTCCTCTACCATTCTGCCAAAGATGGATGCTATTGCTCAGGCAAACTTGACCGGTGTCCCTGGGATGCCCTGTGGTCTTGCGTCCCGGCAAACCAGAGCACCCACCGACAGAACGAGGCAGAAGGCATGAGCGTACCCTCACTCTGTTGCTTTCACACTGCTGCCACATGAACTGGTGCTAAACCTCGCCACAACCCCTCTGCTTTCGCTTGACGGTGTATGTTCACCTCGGTGCGCTTGCTACTCATCACCCTTCCCCAGTTTGGTTGCAACTTCTCACGATGCTTCTGCTTCCAAGCCCATACAGTAAGTCCCCACTCACCACACCTCTAGGGCACGGTCTGACTGCCCATCTCAGGACCTGCTTAACAAAACCAACCCTTTCCCTCCCAGAAAACACTCTGGGACATCACCTCCTCCGTCACAACATCTTAGCCGCAGCTGGTCGCTGGCTCTGGCCTACCATGGGGACATGAAGTTCCTGCAGGGTCTGATTTTCTTAGCTTGCATGATTTTTCCAGTAATTATTGTCTCAAGCTGTGAGATATCAGCTTAAACTCTTACTTTTTAACTCTCCAAGATTAAATTGGGTTTAGGTTAAATAAAATAACGTGCATCCAAAGACACCAAGGCCTTTTCCGCACACGAGTGAGCATCAACCATTTGGTTAAGCCAGTCAAGATCCTTGCAGACGAGCCGCTAAATCATGCTGAAAATACTCTGTGGGTTTTGGTTTTTTTTTTTAATCAGACAGGAATCAATGCATTTGGCATCTGGGGGGAAAAAAAAAAGGCTTAAAATAAATCTGAGCCGTTTTGAAACTGATTTTAGTGCGCAAGCATGTGCCTAACCAAACTATGTGAGATTTAAGAGAAATTAGCTCTGTAAAACTCCACATTTAGGCAAAAATCTGAGCTCATGGAGAAAAGTATCAATTTAGGAGGACAAGAGAAACTTTTGTGGGCAATGAGAGAGTCCCAGCAGACTAGCAGCAACGCAGTGGAAAAGAATGAGTGAGGAGCCTCAGGCAGAGAAAATCGTAGTAATTCAGGCATAAAATGAGTAGGTCTCAAGTCAGCTCTTTATTCCACTCCGTGTGCAGGGGAGATACATGCAGAAACACAGGCAGAAGTGATCTGGGGAGAAAAGACTGTTTTGACAAACCCCTACGGCCACCCCAGCTGGGGTTTGGAAGTTTTTGATAACAATGTTAGGCAAAGCCAGGCGAGATCAGCTAGAGATGTAACAAAAAGCCCAAGGCAGTAAAAGCCTGTGTGTCTCTTCCCAAAGAGCGTGAAACCTCTCCGCTTTCTGCAATCAGCACTTTGTGGATGGGTTTGGCTGACAGAGAGGCGTGCTGGAGATTGGCACGGACAGCTCAGCAAACCCACTGTGTTCTTCATCTCCGCTCGGGTCCTGCCATCTCTACCATCTCCCGATGACAATGTAACATTAAGACAGCTGCACCGCGTCAGACTGCAAGCTGATCTAGCTCAGGATCCTGCCTCGAGCAGAGACCGGTGGTGGATTCTCACAGAGACAGACGAGCAAACCTGTTGTGGTGTCCTTCCTTGTCCCAGCAGTTAAAGGTTCAGGAACTTGCTGAGCCAGAAGCATTCTTGTAGTGTTTAATAACCTCCATCGGGTGCTTTTCTTCTAACCTATTTATGTTTTTCCCCCTCTGCCATCCCGAGGCAATGAGTTCCACAGTTTTAACTACTTTTCAGGTGAAGAACTCTCTCCTTTCACTCATTTTGAACCTGCCGTCTGCTGAGCTCCTTAGGCGCTGGCTAATCCTTGCATTAAGAAGGAGAATGAGTAATCATCCCTATTCACCCTCTCCAGGCCAGTTACGGTTTGGTAGACCTCTGCCATATTCTTCTCTTTGAAATGAAAAGTCTGTCTATCTAGCCCGCGAGTCCTTCTCCAACAGCAGACATAAGGAGATGCCTTGGGAAGAATATTAGAACAAAGACAGTCTGGATCACATGCCTTCCCACCCTCCACTGCTTTCAAAGCATCCGACCATTTTTAGTTCAGGAAATTCCCTGCTTAAACATGGTTTCTGTGCAAGCCTCAGTGTAACCTCCTGCTTTTCCACAAGCAAATGCCAAATCCTGGATCCGGGACTGGACAACCCCATTTAACAGCCCAGGCTGGGGCACCTGGCAGAGCAGGACCTGGTGCCCGGGGCACTGCTGAGCTTGGCAAGGAGAAGGCAAAGAAGAGAGCTAACGGTGGCCAACCAGTGCCTTGAGACACAGGGAAGATGGAGGCAGACTCACCCAGAAAGACGGGGGAAATCTCCTTCTTTGGAAGTATTCAAACCTCAGCTGGTTCAGGCCTTGAGCAACCTGATCTACCTCTGAAGCTGTCCTTGCTTTGAGCACGACATTGGTTCAGAAACCTCCAGGTTTCTCTTCCAACTTCAGTATTCTATGACTTGGGGGATTTGTCTAGTTTCCCACTCAAACTTAGGTAAAAATTTATCATCCATGTTTTTTGGCAAGACAGTCTACAGATCTCCTACCTGCCATCTGAAAAAGCTCCTTCTATTTTGAACCTTCTAGTAGCATTTAAGTTGCATGTCTAATAAAACTGAAAGTCAGCCACACGACACATTCCACCTGTGTTCTCATGTAAGAAATGGTTTTCTTTTGTTTGTTTTGTTGCCATTTTCATCTGGACACATTTCATATTCACCACGCAAGATCTTCAGTTGCCTGACTCTATTCCTTTTCTCCACCTTGCGCATCACTCCGACGTAGAGCTTAAGCAAAACCCCAATAACACCAAATGAATGGGCAAGCCACTGTTATAAAGTCATCTTGCGGCACATAATTAAGGCACCAGGTGGCTATTTCCAGCCCTTCTCAGCACTGGCCCACAGGGAAGGAAACAGACTCTGCTCTGCTCAGACGGTTCCACTTTCTTTTAATGACTACAAGATCTTTCATGTAGAACAAACAATTTCAGAAGAAGTCAAAAAGAAAGTGGGAGTTGAAAGATGATATCGCGCAAATGCCTTATTCTGTGAAGAGCTGAATATATCTTGCAAACAGAGAGTTTTCTTTAGCTGTCTTTGGTTGCGTCAATATTCCCTGGGTGAACCTTGCGCTTGGCCCCTTGGTCATCCAGGCGGGCACCCATTTACAACACACAAAAACTCCCACCTGGGCTGGTTCCACGTGTTTCCTATTTGAGATATCTGCTTTCCTGTGACAAGAGCATCACAGGTCTCTTAAAATAAAAAGGGGAAAAGGCAGCATCTCCTGTGGAAAAATCATCCCAGGAAGGGTCTTGTGGCTCTATGCATGTGAACCCAAGAGGTCTCATGAAAGCAGCTGACCCCGGGGTGCAAGGAACAGCTCACAGGCGGTGGCAACTGGACCAGGGTAGGATTTGCTGGCGACGGACATGAATAGGGTCCCTGGGCAGGGGACGCGGAGAAGGTGGAGGTGCAGCTTGGCATGGCGTCCCAGTCTAGCTGGAAGACAAGCTCTCCCTGCAGCCCACACTAACAGAGGGTCTGACGTCCAACCCGATGGAAGCTGGCATTCATAAACTTGATTGAGCCCCACGTCCTTTGACTGCTGGAGGAAAGCATTGCTTGGGTGGGCAGATAGCAAGAAAAGCCATCCTGGAGGCATGGTCACTGGCAGAGTCAGGATATATTCATACCATTACACCCGGATCAGCCCCCAGGATTTACGTGCTAGCCCTGCTGTGTTTCAGCATCGAAGTGCTGAGTCTAAGCCCTGAACCTGCCCCCCTCCAAGGCAGCCACATCCCAGGCTATTTCAGATACGCTCAGGCTCATATCTGGGCAGCCTACACGCACTGTACCTTTTCCTGCTCCCCTGCCAAGCACATGGACCTTGGACAGCAGCAGCAGGACTCCTCTGCTGCTGCACGACTTGCCAAATAGCTGCTCTAGCAATTTAAAAAAGCAAAACCTTTATAGGCTGCAATGTGTGTGTGTGATGCCAGTAGATAGCTGGAAACTTGCAGTACTTGCTCCAGCCCAAGCAAAAGGTGATGAAAATTAACTCTTTCCGGATGATGAGAAAGGCTGTGTAAAAACTGCAGTATTTGGATCCACTTTTTCAGACTTTCTGCCACTCTTAGCTTCCCATCTCTCACCCTTTGAACAGGTTAAGACACCAATTAGGAAAAGAGGGAGGAAGAGGGTGGCCAAATGCCAGGCACTTGATCACAGCACGTGACAACACAGCCGTGTGCTTGTAAATCACTAGCACAGCTCACGAGGACTCTGCTCGAAGCCTGTGATTTTTCTGTTTAAATGCAGACAATCTGAACGCCAAATGTACATTTTTAGGTTGTGAAATGCCTTTGTCATTTAACTGACGGACTAAAGCTTTGGGCAGAAGCTTATGTCACGTGCCTGGTGTGAGCATACCCAGATGAACTGCAGCCACATCTCTAGAAGATGCTCATCCTAAATGAGAAGGAATAATGAGTACGGTCCTGCAGTGTCCTAGTGAAGCTGCATGTGGATTACCTGTGGTTTCTACCAGTCTTTAACTCCACATCACCATGCTCCTTCCCATCTCAAGACTGTGTGCAGACCTGAACCCTCAGGTATGAGTTGCATGGGAGTCTGTGGGACAGTCGCCTCTTAATTACTATGGAAATTAATATTCCAGGATCTTTAAACAAAGCTTTGGAAGGTTTTTTAAATCTCTTCTTACGGGCTGAAGGAGAAATATGCTTCATAACAAACCAGGCTCTTTCCAAGCACCACATTTCTACAGCATTGTCAAAAAAAGCCTGAGCTACATATGGAAATCGATGCAGCTTAAAGAAAATGGTTCTGGTTGACTATGTAGCTCCTTGGAGACATTAATCAGAGTTTAGTGCTGTCACTTCTCAGGAGTCACTTCTCTGTTATATCTTCAAAAGACATCAAAATGCCAACAGCCTTTAGCAAGAACAAATCCAGCATGCAAACAGACCGATGTGTTCACAGGTGCCCACAGGCACGTTGTTCCTGGGGTGCAGCCCGAATACCCAGCACCCCGGGGAGCACCGGTGGCTCACCCAGCCCTCACCCCAACCTGTGCAGGGCCTCCATGGCCCTGCCAGCACAACAGTCCATGGGGAAACAATTCAAACAGCATTTTGGATCAGATTTGGGGCTATCTTAACTCTCAGAGCCAGGCCAGGACATGATGCCCTCCTGGTATGGTGGAAGACTATTGGGAGAAGAAGGGTGCAGGGACCCTCTGAGTATTCAAGGCTGCCAAACCTTGGCACCATAAAGCCAGGGCTGTAGCATCTGCACAGTAGCAATATAAATAAATAAATACGTCATTTAAATTAAGAGCGATTAGCATGGGTCTTGGGTTTGCAGGATCAAACCAAGGGATGAAATTGCCTTCGAAGTAGCTGGGGAAGTAGCATGTTACAGGCAACGTCTGTTTCTGCAAGGAGATGTTCATGCCGCTCTGGGAGAAAGAAAAGTGTTTCTGGTACGGTCACCAAAAAGGCATCTGTCCCCAGTAGGTATAGACTGTGTTGCTCACCACACATGTATGTGTCTGGATGCCAAAATAACAGGTTACTTACTTACAAATCTCATTGGGAGACGGATTTCCTAAAGTCTGTCTCGCTGTTCTTCCTCACTTACTTCTTTACATTTTTCTGCTGGCAATTAAGTGAAAACCGACTGGAAGTGCCTAATGATGATGAGCCCTTAGTTTAACTACAGGAACACTAAAAAGCATTAAAGAGCGTTGGGGAGAAAAAAAAACAAAAACAAAAACAAAAAACCAAAAGAAAGTATTTCTGTCTCTTGGGCACCTAATACAGTTCTGAAAACTGGTCCTAACCAGAAAATCCCTGGCACTACCAGATTTTAGCCCAAAGACCCTCCAAAAATTAATTCAAATTTTTCCTGCCCGACTAGTTTACGATGTAAGATTGTTTTCTAATAAGCAACACCCTATAGTACCTTTTTCAGAAAGAATCTAGGGTTGCATCTGTGGTTGGAAAAATGTTAGCAGGAGTAATAGAGATGTAACAGAGAAAGCAAAAATATTGCTGTGAGAAAATGCTGCAAGAACCAAAGATCAGGGAAAGAAAATCAAGCAAATAACAACTCAGGATACGTGTTGTTTTTTGAAATCACTGTGATGTAGCGCCTTTCCACCCCTGTTTTTTATATAGCACATACATTTTATGAAACTCCCTAATACATTTTTTTTTTTAAAAAAGCTTCAAGGAAAGACATATCAACAAAGACGAACTACTAGTAATACTACTGAGCCCAGAGAAGAATAAAGCAGTACAACCATCGGATGTAGAGTAAATCAATACGTCAACATGATCCCATTATTAGGTTTGAATTCTATTACCCAGTCTCCTAAATCACCAAACAGAGCTGCAAGAGGAGGCAAGGGGAGGGGAACTGTGCCTTCCCCTACTCCAATAATACTTTGCAATAAGTGGCAAGAAAAGGTTGTTCTCAAATCTTAAGACTAGCAACTCTTGGGCACGGCCACTGCCATACACGAGTCGCTACCCAAAACAGCCCGTGCTCTGATGGATCATTTTGCAAGACAATATTTAGGGCATGTCAAGCCCGGGGAGATATCCTTCTGGCGACCTCCCCACGCAAGAATTGGCATGCACGTGTCGTGCGTCTGAGTTAGCTCCTCTCACACCACGACTTGCCCAGCTATCAGCTGCAACCTGCTCGTCAACTCACAGCTCTCGTGGCCGAGTTCACTCCCATATTGCAGAATTTAGGTGCTCGGCTCAGGCAATTAAAATGGGCTTTGTTAGCACGGCAGCAATAATTCAGCAGAGTAAAAAGGAGCTAAAGGGCATGAGCTGCAGTTCTCTGAAGAGGCTGTACTCCCTTTCTTCTTCTGGGTCACAGCACAGCATGACAGAGCCATCTCTTCCTACAGCCTATCGCCAGGAGAGCATTTTAGAATCTAAACTTTATAAAGGGTGATGTCTAGACATAAAAAGCTAGATGTTTCCTTGAGTTTCTTTCAGGAAATACTTCAAAAGAATATGAACCTGACTGGCTAGAATATTAGTTTCTTTTACCTTTCACAGGCCCTACCAGCAATGGATTCCCAAATCCTTGAAGTATCAAGACACACAGCTTATCTTCACTTGCTTCTCTGGTATCCAGAGTCACCAAAACACTTCTCTTCATCGAGGTTCAATTTAAAATTCCCCGTGGACCACAGAAACAGGTGGAAACGCTTAATTTTGCATCCCTGCTTACGCTTGAGGTAGTCACACAGTCCTCCCATTGCCATTGCTGGGGACAAATAAACAGGAAGTTATTTTCCTGACCAAATGTAGATGTCTGCTGTGGATGAGATTAATTTCACCCTAAACCGACTGTTTCTTTCCAGGCACCATAAAAAGAGCCCACAGGGACTTCCTCCGAGTAGATGTCTACACTGGAGGTATCTGCATTTGAATGGATAAATCCTATCACGCCTGCGTGTAACTCTGCCGCAGCTAGAGCTGTAACTGCGTCTCGGAAAGCTGGGCCAAACCACTTGGCATAACTGGCTGGTGATGACTCAGAATTCCCACATATACAGGGACTGCCATGGTCTGTGTCAGCGATGCCATTAAAATCAGATCACAAAATGGATTCGAAATCTTGCAATTACTACCACAGAGAAGTAGAGAGAAGTAAGATGGGCCTTTAACTGAATGGGAAAATTGCGAGTACTTTAGTGCTTGCTGGAAACTCTCAAAGGGTCAAACCTGGGATGAAGCCGACGCGCTAGATCACAGTGTCCCATCCAGCAACAGCTGGGTCTCCTATGGGTGCACCTTCAACTACTTCTGTACTGGGAGATACCCAGGGAGAGGCTCAGCCCAGCACATGGGCTTTTGCCTCCTCTGCCCGGCTCAAGGTCTTGGGCTGAAGTGGCCATTTAGAGCATTCGAATGTGACGGATGCACAAATGCTTAGCTGGCCATGTAAACGTACCCAGAGGGACTGTGGGATGTCAGCTTTCCCGTCAACGATGCACTGACCCAAAAGACATGGCTCCTTGGTTTTTAAGTCTCATTGTTGGCAAATTTAGCTTACTTAGCCTCACTAACCTGACAAATTAGGGTTAAAGCTGACTCGGGAGGGTCCTACCAGATTCAAATGAGGTTACCCTAAATCAGGGGTGAACTTTATTTTAAGTTAGTGATTTAAAAAAACCCACACACGACATTTTGCATGCCACAAGGACTTAAGTCTGTGACACTTCAAAAGTATCACAGCTTTTCGAAAGCTGAGAAGACATTATTTGGGATTTAACAACAACAAAAAAAGTCTCTGACACTATGCCACCAGCTGATGGGAAGTTCAGTTCCCTCCTCACCCCTCAATGTCCTATAAAAATAAGTGATAGAAAAAAAGAGATCATAGCAAGAAGTCTCTCGGCTGTCAAAACATCCATCAGCAAAATGAAAAACAATGTGGACATCTTAGGCTTAGTATTTTTGTTCTTACTGCCAAAACTAAGACTGAAATGTTCCAGTTTAGGATCTGGACAATAAATCAAACAGCCAGCCTTGGAAAATTTCTTAGTACCAAGAAAAGTTACCTTGATACCTACAGAGATGAGACCCACTTACTTACATTTCTCTGAAGTTTTTATTAAGGCTCTCTTTGCACATGTGCTATTTTTTTCCCTCACAATATCTCACGGCAGGTGGGAACAGGAAAAAATAGTCCACAGCCTAGTAATTAAATAGGCTTGTTTTTAATACCACAAATTACAGCTAGATGCAACTGTCTCAGGTATATATAATGCTCCAATCACTGTCACACCTCAGTGCTCTTCCCCCTGCAATGTACTTAGTCTCTCATCCCCCTGCAAGGCGTGAAGTGCTATTATCTTCATTACGGAGGCAGGGGTGGAGGATTGCCGGGACCTCCTGGGTACCTCACAGACACTTTGTTATACAACCCCTGTCTCGGGCGTACCGAGGCCAAGCTGAAGAATAAGCTCCCTCGAGCTCCCCCCATGCTTTTCCCTTTCAGGAGCTTTTCAGACCCTCACAACTGTGTTGCCCAAGATCTCCCCCCTCCACCCCAGCCTGGATCCCTTCGCCGTGGGGTCTGGGCAGTTTCCAGTTTGGCAGCAAGACCCTTCCATGAAATGGCTCTTTGTTTCTAGCGCTTACTTCTTGCACTCCCTGCTCAGGATATTTATAGAGAGCAATCGTGCAATGTCTTAGCTTTCACTGTCTAGGTGGGATGAGCCAAATATCTTTTTGTCTCCTCTTATGAGACAAACTCTTCGTTCCTCTCCCCTTCACCTGTACTGGTTCAGACCCATTTGCTAGACACAGGTGACCAGAAGAGCACGGGCACTAGTATACGCGCTCTTCCCAAGATCTCAAAAAAGGCACGAGGAGGAAAAAAAAAAAAAAAAAAAAAAATAGAGGTGTGGACTTGCATCGATGTTTTAATGTGAGCTTCCAGCCAGTGGTCACACAGAAAGCTTGATTGCCCGGGTTGTCCCTGACGGGGACAGCTCACTGTGGCTGGGCAAGGCAAGGGGACTGCCCAGGTGGGAAAATTCGGGCTACGTCTGTACTGCTAAAGCCTGCTCCTGGAAGGCATCTCAAGCCACCCAGCCAAGCAGCACAGAGGGGCTCACGTCCATCAGGCTCAAGGCTTATCTCTTCTGGGTCAGGGTGGCTGTGTCCACCCTACACAACTCTTGGCCTCTGTCTTCTCTGGGCCTCACATAACAATGCTGTGGCTGTAACAAACACATAAACAAATACATATGTGTATGTATTTATACTTATAGATTCTTAAATGCACGCACATATTTTTTTGCAGTCTTCAGAGGATCCAGAAGAATGTGAGGACTGCCTTGAAGACAGAGTGATGTTTTAATAGCATGACCCTAAGAATCTCGTTGCGTGTGCATGAGTGTTTTGTGTCTTGCAGTAAGGCATCAGGTGTGCCTGAGTTGCAAGGCTTGCTGGGGCAGCGGTGGGAGCCCAACATGATGCGCCCTCACCTGTAGTGCCTACAAAGCCTGGTCCCTGGGGTAGACTGTCCCCAGACCCATGCCTGAGCTGTTTCTTAAAGGGAATGAATCGTTTCCCAAAGAAGAAGGAGATAGGAGGAAAAACACATGTGTCAATGCGGGCAGTTGGTGTCCAGGGCCCTGGAACAAACGGGAAAGAGGGGTTCTCTACCTCTGCACCTAGCAGAGCAGATGCGACTGCGGCACCCACATGCCCTGCTACTACAGCAGATATTAAAGCAACGGCCCTGACCTCCTTGGCCCCAGGAACTCGAATTTCAAGTCAAGTTACCTAAATTTACTGCCTAGGTAGTCCTATGTGCTACTGGCATCGGTGCTCCCTTACCAGCTGGGCTCTGCGCACTCCCAGCACGGGAGAGCTCCCGAGAGGAAAGCTTCGCACAGCCCATAGGAGACCCCCAAAAATCCCCCTCCTTTCCTGCAAAAAGCACAGCTGCAGACTCAGAGACAGGCAGGAGGTATGTGTGTTGGCCATGGCCTCTCTTAAGGAGGCACCTGGTTGAGAAAGAAGTGTTCGTAGCCTCTGGAAGAGATCTAAAGGCCCCATGTATGCTATGAAATCAAGCTTGTCCCAAACTGCCCTCTGGTCCTGAGGCCTATGGGTGCAGAACAGCCTGTCTAGCTGTCCTCTTCTCCACTGCAGAGGGACCAAACCCAGACTCCCAATGTTAAACGTCCCTGGTTCATGTCCATTCCTGAATCCTCCAGGTGTGAAGTGACACCTCTTTAATACATATCCAGTAGTTGCTTATACATGTGTGCAGGCCTCACGCTAAATATAAGCCAACCTGTCCTGCAGTTAGTTAGCAACCTCACTCCTACCACGTGAAAAGGGTGCACTCCGGGCTTTCACCATGGGAAGCTGTGCTGGTGCAGGCATAACTGCAACGCTTTGGTGATCCGCTGCAGTCAGAGGCAGGCCTGGAGCTGCCTCGCAGCCCGAGTCTCATTCTCAAATCACCTAAAGATTTCCCTTGGCTCACGTCACAGCCGGGATTGCCACTAGATGGGCTGTTCTGCAGGAAGGGGAATGGGAGTGCAAAGGCAGGTCAGCCATCACCGCCTCCTCTGACCAATCGTGCCAACTCTCACACCACTACTTTGCTGCTGGAAAGCATACCCAAAGGTGCCCCCACCTCCAAAATACCTCCAGCCCCAGTGAAATACCTGCTGCTGGTCACCAGTGGGAATGAAATGTACTCAAGAGTTGGAAGGACACCTGGGCTCTCTACCAAGCTCCACCTATGACTTACAGGGCAAGCCTGGCCAAGTTGTTGGACTCCCTGAGCTCCTGTTTCTCCTCCAAACCCAAGTCTGTTTTGTCTCTGCTTCATGAACGGTGGACGAGGAATAAAAGGTCATATTCAGCGCCAAGGCTTACATTCATTTCCAGGTAAACCACCTCTGGAGATGTTTCTCCTGACTATACATTCATTTTGATCAGGTATGTGACTTGTTTTATATAGCTGTGCTATACCTAGGGCCAAAGGACAGTCATCACTTGTTAAAAACATATCAATAATACAGTCAGCCTGTGGGATTTCAACGCAGAGGGGAAAAAAAGGCTTTTAAAGCAAATAAAACAAACACATGTTGCATGAAGTGACAAGCAGAATAATCTAATTGCTGAGTTTTAAAAACAAAAAAAGAATCTGTTATATGCTTAAAAGCAAAAGATGTCCCAGAACTCTGATGTTTGCCAGTTTAAATGTCCTTTGATCAATTTTCTTGTTTGTTTGTTTTCTGTGTAGCCCACTAGAGTTACTCCAGCTCAAATTGCATCTGTGCCTCTACTTGAGCGTAACACAAGTCACCTTGGAAGGAGCACAGCAGAAAATAATAAATAATATTTAAAAAAAAATTGGCAACTCTTTGAACAGTAACTGAGGAACAGCTATTTCACTAAAGCCAACTTCAAGTCTATGTGCTCTCTCACTAGGCCAAAAAAATGTTCCTTTCTTGGGATTAAAGCAGCTCTCCTAAATGAGGCTGGCTATGATTGACGCTTTAATTGACTGGCACAATTTCATGCTTTAATAACTCTGGGCTCCTCAGTTTAGCCATGAATAAATTTAACTGTTAAGTCCTTGCGTATAAATCCTCTTGCCTGGAAGTTCCTATTCTCTCTTTAAAATGTAAACTTGGATTAACAGGACTCACAGACATGTCAGGAGCTGAGTGCGATAATCTGCAGCATCCCCTGGGCAAGACGCTCACCAGTTCCCCCCAGCTCCTTCCCTTCTGGACCACCACCACTGGCTGGCAAAGGGCACCAGGTGGGATGTCTCTAGCCCTCAGCTGGAGAAGCCCTCGTGCATTTTGACAGTTCAGCATCACACTGATATCTGGTCAGCAATTAGTGGGATAATCAACTTGTGCTGAGGCTGATGACCAACAGAAGAGCCGGAAAACATCTCCTTTCTGAGCAGCATTTTCTGTGCCTCTGGTATTTGCCCTAGGGCAAGGATAACATTGTCTTGGGGTGCCTCAACAGCCCCTTTTAATTTTGTAAGTGCAAGGCCCGGGCCAGGGCAGCCATGAGAGCCTGTGCTCAGCCCCTTTTGCCTTTTCTAATCACACGTTGTCTCAGGTATGGCTTGCTCACGCTTGTAATTTTGCAAAAGCCTGTGTGTGACACCTAAGGGGAGAGCTTTGGGCTGGCTTATCTCCTGCTGTCTTACGTCTTTTATGTAGGTATTAACACTGTTTGTTGGTCTGTGTGTGCAGTGCCCTTCTTCCTCGGTTTAGAGGAGCCCATAGGAAAGAAGGGTGAAAACACAGCTCCTAGGCAGGTTCCATGTTTCGGGCTGTATTTTTAGCTTTTCAGTCATTTTGCTTTTTTCCCATGTGTCTGAATCTCCTAATTTAGCAATCACAGCTGGTTCCTGGACCGAACAGTTTTTTTTTTTTCCAGAAATGTCCTCCTCCCCCAGCACCTTAAGTTAGGGATATTTAGATGCATTGCAGGTTGAAGAGAAAAGAAGCTGCAACTGAAAATTCAAGTGAGGCTCAGCATTTAGTCAAAATGTTGGGAATCCATCAGTCCTCAGAGGCTTTTGGTTTCCCATCCCTGTGTCACCACACGTAATGAGATCACTCAGGCTCCTGAGAATGCGTTTGAGTGCCAGTGGCCTGGAAAAGCCTGTTTCCTCCGAAGATATCTCTGATTAAGTGACACCCCCCTCCCCGGCCCATTTCCAAGATCTCCCCTCCAGATGCCTAGCTAGCTCCAACTGGCTCCTTTGGGCTGTCCCTTCCTCCCCAGGGAAAAACTGGTCAGAAATTGGGATGCCTGCAAATACCATGAGTCCACGTCCGTGGCAAGGAAGATGCCCTGAAGATGCTCCTGGGGGTTTCTGGATGTCAGAGAGCCCCATCAGAGTGACTGATCCAGCTGGACTGTTGGTTCATCCCAGACGAGCTGGATGAAAATGGAGGCAAAGAGGAGGTGACCAGGGAAAAACCATTAATAGGCCACTTCTGCAACACTGAACTGGGTCTTTGAGGTCATCCCTGGGAGGAGATGGTCTCAGATGCCCCCGACAGCTATGGCATGACCCAAAGTCCTGCCGGAAGCAAAACTCCCTGATCAGCACACCTGCCTAATTAATGGATCTCGGTGGATCACATTTCCTTGCTCCCGGTGTCAGAGCCTTGAAGCCAAAACCTGGATACAATGCTCAGCTCAGAGGTGTTGATTTACTAACCTAAAGCTTCTGCAAGCTTTCTCCCTGGTGTGCATTAAAGCACTGGTGGATGTTGGTAAAACAGATGGTTGGTTTCTGTAAAAAAAAAAAAAACAACATGAGTGCTTGCCAATATATGGGGTTTTTCATGTTTTTCAGGACACTCTTTGTGTTGTAGGAATGGGTCCCTGAGGAAAACTTGAGACCCAGACTGAGCTGAAGGGAAGTGGCTGTGGGTTTCTCATGCAGTGTGTCTGTTGCCCGTTAAATCACGCAGACAAGAAGCGAGACCCCCATCTGTTGGCTATCTATCCGTCTGACAGAAATTTGGCCTTGCAATGATGTAAGAGGTGGACAGGGAACAACGTGGTTTTTTGCTGTTTTGTTATCACCACCTGAACCACGTTGCTTTGTTTCGGTTGGGGGGGGTGGGGGGGCTGTGGGGATGTGGGAAAATCCCATGTCAAACCTCAGCTTTGACCATGCCAGTCCTAAATTTAGACCCTATCCCTTTTGTTAATGAGATGTGAAGCATGAAGTTGGCATAAATAGGAAAATTTCTTGGTATTTCTGTAGCTCTTTTTGCCTAGTAGCTTGTAATAATTTGCACTACCTTCCAGTTCATGTTGACCTCTGATGAATCTAGAAATCACTGGTATCAGACTGCTCTTTTTCACCAAAAGGAGCCATTCTGTGGTCACAATGAGGGAGCCCAGGGGCAGGGAAGGAACCAACAGGGCCAGATTAATGGCTCAGATAGGATGGATGCAGCCCAGAGAGGATCAGTCGTCCCGCTGATACAGGCTTACACCTGTAAATCTCATTGGGTTCATGCTTGCAACTGGCAGCTGTGTTCAATGTGAACTCCCCGGGGTGTGCAAAGGACTTCTGCTCATTTCTGATAAGGACAGGTTTGCTCAAAATGGGGCCTGAGATCACCCTCCTGTCTTTGGAAACCCCATCCCTGGCGGGGTCTGCCAGGAAGGGCCTTGGTAGGGAATAGCCTGAGCGGACACTGCTGGGTTGCATTGGAGGTTACCGCCATAGCAATGCATAATGCCGACAAGCCCCAAATCTGGCTCATTTCTTAATATAAACACTCCTGTGGTGACCAGAAAATATTTTAAAGAGGTTGTGGCAGGGTGTCGGGAGAGGTGGGGCTCCCAAGCATCTTCTTCCGAGGACTTGCTGAGTCACTTGTATCTGCTCCTTGGCTTTCCCCACCTGCAGAAGGTCCAGGTAGACCCAAGCGTGGCTGTGGAGACCTTGGCTGGCTGAGGTAAGAGGCACGATGAAACCCATCATCGCTGCGACATCCCTCTGACCCTCTCAGTGGTGTTTCTGGGATGCAGGACAGCTCTGGCTCAGCCCTCAGGTCATCGTGGGTCATGGGGTCTTGCTTCATGCCTCCTTCCTCCCTCCCCTTCCTAGCACAACCACTTTGCAAAATCAAAGCACTTGTCAGCACCGTACAGCCAGGTCACAGTGGCGTGTGGACGGACAGGAGGCAGGGCACCGCGTGTCTGCTGTTAGGTTAATAGCCATGGTTAATTAGCCAGCCTTCCCATGCAACAGATGAGGACCTGGAGACCCATCACACTCCTTGTCCTCACTTGACACCCATGAATTTTTCTGCTTCTCTATGTATCATTCCAGCACGGTCTTCGAAGATGGACTTGCTGCTTTCCCAGGACCCAGGCAGTGCATTAGAAGGCATAGTGGTCTTCTAGGTTGGTGGCCCCTGCTCTTCTGCTCATAGCCACAAGCACAGGATCGGACGCCACCCATCACTGGGCAGTTCCAGCTCTGCCTCCTCCTCCACCCACGTTCCCAGGGCTGAGGCTCATCCTGCATCCTCAGCATCCACGGTGCAGACCTCTGCGTCTGAGCCTGGCACACCTGGGTGGCTGCACCAACCCTCACCTTTCTTCCAGAGGAAAAGGCTGCTTCAGCTTCAATCTGACTACAAATAATAAAAAGCCTGGCCTTGCTTTGGCCTGTCACAGTGCTCCCATGTTGGTGAACAAAGATTGGTCAGTGGAGTTGGGAAAATTTAATTTGCTTTAAGGGAAAGCAAATACAGGCTGAATTGCCCCCCGGTTGCTCACAGAAGAAAGGTGATGCAGCGCAACTGAACTGCAACTTGGTGAGACGCTTCAGCAGCACTTAGGGATAAACGGGTTTTCAAAAGCACTTGTTTTGAAGGGAAACTGGCAACAGAAACAGACTCTTTTCGTTGGGAATGGTGGGAGGAAGCTGAAAAATAACAGTGGTGGAAAACTTCACCAGCTCTTTTCTACGCCTCATCTGCTGCTTTATTAGTACTCCTAAATCTGTTTTGCTAAATATAAACATCACCAAATTTACATAAACTTCATTAAAAGCTTGTGTCTCAACTCTGCTGCTTCTGTAACACACCCAGGAAATGGAGATCTTCAAACTCCTCTGCAGTAAAATAAGCAACTGAAAGAGAAACAAACCAACATTTTAAGGGCATTTTTGCTTTTTTCCCTGGTTGGTTTCTGCATGTATCTGCCTGTGCCTCCAAGGCTTGTGGGTGACTTTTCTTTCCCTTTGGGGTCCTTTCTGCCCAAACCTGGAGAAATGTTTCCCATCTGCTAATAGTACATTAAAAAGGAGAAGTGGAAGCCTGATAAAATACCAAATGTGATGGGCATTGCTCTTCTAAGTGGTTTTATTTCCCTGATGGTCCTGCTGCTCATGTCCCCATTGAGGCTGACTGGAGACACCGAGGGGACATGCTGGCAGCGCTGATACAGGATGTCTCCTCTGAGAGATGCGGACTTGGGCGCGTGACGGTGAGGAAGAGGAGGACCATACTGCTGGCTGGGTAGCACTTAACTAAAAACCTGAAGGAGGATGTCTGGCTGGCAGTGCTTGCTACAGCCACAAGTGCTGGTTTCTTTTTGGGACCTCTTAAGGGTTTGCTGGGATTTGGGGGTCTCGTCCCTAGTGCACCCAATGCCTCAGTTTCCCCAGGGAGTCTGGCTCTTGAGAGGTGTCAGATTTGGGCAGTTATGTTTGTCATGGTTTAACCCTAGCCAGCAACTAAGCATCATGACAGTCACTCACTCACTTCCCCCCGCCCCCCACCCCTCAGCTGGACGGGGGAGAGAAGATATAACAAAAGGCTCATGAGTCGAGATAAGGACAGGGAGAGATCACTTCACCAATTATTGTCATGGGCAAAACAGACTCGATTTGGGGAAAATGAATTTAATTTATTGCCAATCAAACCAGAGTAGGGTAATGAGAAATTAAACCAAATCTTAACATACCTTCCCCCACCCCTTCCTTCTTCCCAGGCACAGCTTCACTCCCAAATTCTCTGCCTATCCTCCACCCCCCGAGCAGCACAGAGGGACAGGGAATGGGGGTTACAGTCAGTTCATCACACCTTGTCTCTGCTGCTCCTTCCTCCTCAGGGGCAGGACTCCTCACTCTGACCCTGCTCCAGCCTGGGGTCCC
>JAVKLA010000053.1:45107956-45157141 GCA_034782735.1 Sagittarius serpentarius | reverse complement strand
TAGTGGGGAACTTGTCAGTGCTAGCTTAAATGATTGGACTAGATGATCTTACAGGTCTTTTCCAATCTAGGCAGTTCCATGATTCTGTGGTTCTACGATGAGCCTGTAGCATCCTGGGCTCTGACCACAGGACCCTCTGCACTGCCTGCGGCACCGGGGTGCTCCCTTTGCCTGAGCTTTAACATCAGTTGTGAAATACCGCATCCTGCCTGGCCTCCAGGATGCCACCAAGCACTCGTTTCTTAACTTCAGAGCAGTCCAGATGGTTAGAGATAAATGTACGAGCAATAATGGATCGCTTTGTGTCGCCAATCAGTATTTATTTCCCTTACTTCTTCCCTAAACTGTGAGTTCTGGAAAGTGTTGTCATGACTACTGAGGAGTGAACTTGACTCACTTCAGCAGCCTTTGTTCCCTCCAAGTGAGCTGATCTAAAATTTGTCAAAGCTCTCTTGTCACTGGCTGCAAAAATATTTTATCTATTTCTTGAGAGGAGCTTCTTTTGCAAGTCTCCCTCAGCTGTATGTAAAGGGCACAGCAACAGCCCAAGCCTGCCATAATGCAGTGATTTTAATGCCCCTGGGTGCTCTCAGCAAATAAGTCTTGAATTGTTCCCTTGTTTCCAACAACCCTTCTGCCACGTATCAAAAGGTCAGTCTTCTACGAGGTCTTCCGTTATCTCTCCACTCAGATATGTTACAATATATTCCGATCAATCGTTAAAATTGGCATCTTTTTATTTTAATGGAACCTCCATTGGAGAATAAATTCCAAAAGGGTTTTCAGGAGCGCTGAAATACATCTCATGTTTTTGGCTCAAATTAATGCATGACATAATTCCACTAAAATCAATGAAATTGTACTCTGGGATGCCTCTTGACTGCTGATGTTAAAGCTCTATGGCTATAGTTTATTGCTACTTACTGCTTACCCTTAATCTGTTTTAATATGATCTGAGTCCTCAGTCTATCATGAGGAATTCCCAAGGGCTTCAAGGGTGTTCGAGCAACTCATGTTGAAATCAATGGACAGAAGTGAAGAGAGGAGAGTTACCCCACACCCAGGTATGTATTTAAGTTCCTAATCTCACTGTGATATCAGTACGTGTGGGAAACAAGCAGATGCTCTCCTGAGAAGTGTAGAGTCAAAACAGGTGATGCAGAGCTATGGCAGATATTGATTTCTATAGCTAGCAATATTAACAGAAATCTGTTTTGCTACTAGGAAAGCTATTTAGACTACAGATTTCTCATGATTCAGTAGATAGTCCTTTCACAGTTCTTAAAATAATAGTTATTAAATTCAAATGTGCAGAAAAAAAAACCAGGGAAGATGTGCAAATACAGAGCTGAGGAGGAACAAGGCGAGATAGGGGTCAGAACAGTCTGCAAGACTGAATCGCTCTCTGTTGCAACGATGCTCAGATCCCCACTCTCTAAGAAGGTGTATTGTTCCTATTGCAAAAAGGCTTTGAGAAACATTATACCTTGAAATGGTAGTTTAGATCTCTGCAGAACAGATGAAACCCCCTTGGCAAATTCTCTTGAATTTAATGGGGATAATATAAGTTAAGTCTCATTCTATAAAAAGATAAGTAGAAAGAAGAAGAACGTGCCTTTATTTCTATGTTTTCTTGTAGTGTTTTAGTTGCCTGGACATACATATCATAGTAACCTCCTTTAGTTTATTGTACCCAAAGATCTGTTTTCCTGTGGACTTCATGGCTTTCAAATGTGTGTTAATATTACTATCTCTGATCCAGCTATTGACTTAAGCGTGTTTGCGGGTGAAAAAAAATTTCTTCATAGCTTACTTTCTACAGTTGCTCATTCATTCTGTTGTTGTTGCTGTTTTTTCTTCACTAAACAACTTTTCATTAAATGATTTCTGATTCTTCCAAAACTGGCCACAAATGGGCTCATAAAGTTGATGTGTTAAAAGAGTACTCTGCCTCACTGAAGGTCTTGAGTCTTTTTACAGTGCATTAATCCTGTCAGGATCTGAGTTTCATGATATATATCAGAAAAGCAAGCATCGCTCACTATTAATTAACTGCATGAGGATTGGAAATGGCAGTTTTGTAACACTCTGAAAGGCCTTGGAGGCTGGTGATGCAACACCTAACATACAAGTGAAAACTTCACTTGGATGTTCACTTGAAAGACAGTTCAGAAATACTCTCCAGCAACAACCATTATATCAGGTACGGTAGAAAATCTGCAAATTCTTCTGATATCTCACTGACTCATCTTGCAAGCTGGAGTGATCTATTGCTCACCATCACCCATGGCATCTGCCTTCACCTGTTCTTCAGTCTTGGGACACGTCTTGAGTTCAAGTAAGAAGAAGAAAATGCTTTCCCATCCCAGGAGAAGCCATGATTTCAAAATTATTCCCCATCTTTTTGAAGGCAAAATGGATTCTCAGATGTTCAATGCAAACTCACACCTCTCCCAGATGATGAATGAAATGGAGGAAGGGCGGGGGGACATGGTGGCGGAACCTGAGAGAGAAGTCTCCACTCTGTTTTCATCCAAGCTTTGCTCCTCTTCCTTGCCTTAAGATTGGAGGAATCCGTAGACTGTGATACCATCCCAGACTTGTCTCTTTTTTGGAGAGTACAACATTGCCAAGTTTGTTCTACTCTGAAAAGTCCGGCTTTGATGGCATTCCCTTTGCATTTGTACCCACCACTGATTCCTTTGAGCCAAAAAAGGAAAGTTAAGACTACATATTGGGGGACAAACATTTCCCACGTGAAGACAGTCAAGAAGTGGAACATCCTGCCCAGAGAACTTGTGCCATCTCCAACCTTGGATGCTGTCAAGACCAGACTAGATAAAGCCCTGAGCGACCTGGTCCAGACACATAGCTGACCCTACTTTGAGCAGAAGGTTGGACCAGAGACCTCCTGAGGTCCCTTCCAACCTGGATTACCCTACAATCCTATGATACTATGACCCTGTGGTCTTGTTAGGGAGTACCCCAGCAGTTCCAGGAGCTTCCAAGGTTGTAAAGATGAATCCTCCTGTGAGGAAGTAGAAGGTACAGACACGGGGCCTCTGTCCCATTGCCCATCAGGACAACCTCTTTGCAGCCCTTGGGCTTCTTCAAATCTTGCAGCCTGCAATGCTTTCTTTGTCTTGAGGACTCTGCCTTTTCTCCTAAAATGCACTGATAAGGGGACATTGGTGAGGACTGTAATGGCTGGGAAGAGATTTCTATTGTCAGCACTTACCTCTTGCATAAAACTGTGGAAAAGTGTTCCCACTTGCTTTCCTTCTCTGGTCTCCTCTTGTTAAAGCAGAGACAATTTAAAGTTGCAATATTTGTAAATTATTTAGCCCTGTGCTGTGCTGAGCCACTAAAATAATCATTGGTTCTCCCCTAGACTAGGACTTCATGCCAGTGGGGATTTGGACATGGGGTAGGCTGTTCTTTTGAACTCCCTGTTGTAGGTCTTATCCTCCCCCCACCTTCTTCCCTCTGTGGGAAAATTCAGTAATTCACCTGCCCCCATTTCTGGATGTATTCTCAGACACTGACGAGCTTGACCACTCACTGTTAATCAATAGAGCTGGAGTGTAGCCATCGGCCTATTACTGTTTCAAGCTCCTTCAAAGCAAAAAAAAGTCTGGAAAAATGAAAGGCAGAGATGAAATACATACATTTCTCTGGTAATATTTCAGAGGCAAGGGCACAGCGGTAGCTTTCTTTTTTAAGCCTGTACCCTATATATAAAATATATTTGAGGGATTTGGAGAATGAAAAAAATTAAAATAATTAAGGAGCTGACAGAATTGATTTAGAGCCCAAGGAAAGAGGCAAAGAATTCATCGTGTTCAGTGTGGTGGAGCATGTCTGGCAGGGATGTGAGCGCTGTCTGGAAGTGACCTGAGCATGGCAGCGTGAGTCCCCATCTAACCAACCCCTGGCTCTGCTCCAGGGAGATGCTGGGCCAGCACGCTTGCACCTGCACCCGCAGCTGCTCTGAACTTGTAGGAATCCAGGCTTGGCTACAGTGGTCTCCTAAGGGTGCCAAGACCTGTCGTCAGGAGTGCTGTGGTCCAGGGGTTAGAGCCTTCCAAAATTAAAGTCAATTGAGGGCTCAAACGTGGGTTCTGGTCCCTCAGGGAGGTTTTCAGGTGTCCTCTGTAGACACTCTCCATGCAGGCAACGTCTCTTGGAGCAGTCAAAGCAAAGGATGTAAAATTCCTAACAATGGGTTGAAAGAGGGAGCAGTTTTCATTGGCGTGACGGCATCTTGGCTTGCCTGGCCTGTGCCCAGAGCTGGCCAAACCTGTACCACTCACTTTCCTCCAGGTGACATCAAACCTTCACCTGCAGGGACATCAGCAAGAGACAGAAGCTGAGAGAACTCGGCCCAGGCAAGTCAGGGATATGTAAAACCTCCCCGTAAGTAGCCATTGCAGCAGGGTGGTTATTTTAAGAAGCGCAGCAGTTACTGTAAGCACGTCTGTGCTCAAGTCAGCAGATGGAAGATGCATATTTTAAAACAGGAGTGACCAGACTAAAGTTTTTCCATCTGCTTTTCAAGTGCAGCAGTAGGACGAATCTGCTCACATCAGATGAGACTCATCCAGTAGCTTCAATTCCAATGGGCAAGCTGTGCAAGCCCAGACCTTCAGAGGTTCTTCCCGCCTCTCTCAAAAAGGACAATCTTCTTTTTTCCGTTTCATGCGCCTCTTCATTCATTTCAGTAGTAAGAATCGTAACTCACCATCAGGAGCCCTGTCCTTGTTTGGATTAGGAGCCCAGCAAAAAAGCATTTGATTTTTCCCAGGCAGCAACTTTAGTCTGCATCTCGACTCTGATAGTCAAGAGTCCTTCACAGAAGCTAACTTAATTTCAGCGTAGTTAAGCAGTTCTTTCTCTTCTGCAAAAGCTGATTTAGTTACTTGCGTTTCACTGCAGATGAGCATGCACTTTATTGCATGTGAACCATTCAGATGAGATTCGACACAGGAGATGGCTGGACATCTTTCACTCAAATGCTTGGATTTTTCCCATGGAAAATGCTGGTTTACCTCAAAGAAAGCTTATATTCAAAAGCTTCCAATGAAAACAACATGAAATTATTTTTTAATGATGAGGGTTTTTTGTGGAAGACATTTAAACACACAACTTAGGACATCCCAAAGCTCTGTTTATGTGTATTTTTTTAAATGCCTTTTGGATTATTTCATGACACAACATGCCGCTGAATCAAACCCTCCAAATGCACTGATAATGTCCACACCAGGCTATGCTCTGCGCTAGCACCAGACCCCGAACAAGCCAGCTAAGACCAGAGCTCCTCCGCAGCAATGCTGCAAAGACAGAAAAGCTCCAGGCTCCAAGGACTTCTCAGCTAACAGGAAAAAAAGTGAGACAGAGCTATGGATGTGGAGAGGGCTTGGAAAAGAAAGCTGGTGGGATCTCCATCCTTGGAGGTTTTTAAGACTGGGACAGAGAAAGACCTTACCAACATGATCCAGCACTGGGGATTGTCCTGCTTTGAGCAGGAGGTTAGATTCAAGACTTCCAGAGGTCTCATTCATCCATCACCTCTTTGAATGTCTCCAGACCCTCTTTTTACTCAATCTAATAAGCATTTGGACACCAAAGATGCCATTTCTGCAGCGATAAGTTTCACACGTCTAACTTTGGGTGGGGGTTTTGCTCACCTCCCCTCGTGAGATCAGCCCACATTCTCCTTTATTTGCAATGTATGCCTCTGTCCCAAGGAAGTGCTTTTCCTCTAATGTGATTAGGAGCAGCACCCCGCAAGCCGGCTGCCAGGTACCCACTGGCAAGCTGCCTATAAAGCAAAAAATTGGGGTGGAAAAGTGGATTTTCCAGTGGCGAGAGCTAACTGCAGGCTCGTCTCACTTTAAAATGTTTGCACGGCTGAAATATCTCTGGCATAAGAGATTCAGAGAAAGAGATTCCTCCTCCTCTTCACCCTGCTGCAAGGATGTATTTTTCATTAAGTGGGTTTATGAAGGTCGTTGCTCACTCCAGATCAGTTTGGCTACTTGAAAGCTGCCGTAGGCTATGATCCTTCTTACGCCTTTTGCAGTTACTCAGCCATCTGGACAGCCCCAAAGAGGCATCTGTTCACTCTGGTCTCTTGCTGGGATGGAGATGCTCCTCTGTGAGCTGCGAGCCAGCAGAGTTTGTCTTGTAATTTTGACTCCACAGTGTGATCACTCAAAACTAGCATCATGTGAAAGGTTTGGTCGCTAAGAGGATGCATCTGTTGAAAGTGCCCTGGAAAAGCTGGAGTACTCCTCCTGAAGTCAAAAGCATGGGCAGGGGCAGAGATATCAGTAAATGCTTTGTCTCAGTGGAGAAGGACTGAGGAGAGTAACACCATCCCGAGAGCAGAAGCACTGTCACAGGTCTAAAGGATGTCCCAACAAGATGATCCCGTTGGCTTATACGACCTGCATATGGCTGGAATTGAAATGGGGCAGAAGGAGGAAAGGCATCTGCTTTAGAGAAGACAGGTTACCATAGGAGAAACTTGTAAGATAGTAGCGTTCGCCACAAGAGATATGTAGCACTGCAAGAAAGGTCTATAGCATCTGCTCAGAAGCAGGACCCATTCTTAGATGCTCCTCTGTAGGTTTTTTCCAAACATATTTCTGACCCCTGCTCCCAGAGAGAGCCTTAAATATTCACAGGAAGTTCCAAGGATTTTCCCAACCTTTAGTGCTTCCTAACTACCAGACTAAATCCTTCTTTTTCTTTTCTGTTTGTTTTGTTGTTGTTGTTGTTGTTCTGTCCTGCCCTTCTTTAGTGGATGTCAAGAGCATTCAGCCAGTCCTACATGTCACAACACTTTAGCTGCTGGGAAGCTGATCTTTTCCTCACCTCCTAGTCCTGGCCCTTTGTCCTGGTTTCAGCTGGGATAAAGTTAATTTTCTTCCTAGTAGCTGGTATATTGCTATATTTTGGATTTAGGATGAGAAGAATGTTGAGAACACCCTGATGGTTTAGTTGCTGCTGAGCAGTGCTTACACTAAGTCAAGGACTTTTCAGCTTTTCAGCGAGGAGGCTGGGGGTGCACAAGAAAGTTGGCAGGGGACACAGCCAGGATAGCTGACCCAAACTGCCCAAAGAGATATTCCATACCTTATGACATCATACTGAACGAGACAACTGGGAAGAGTCGGCCGGGTGGTTGTGGCCTACGGCTCGGGGACTGGCTGGGCATTGGTCAGTAGGTGGTAAGCAATTGCACTGTGCATCACTTGTTTTATATATTCTTTTATCACTATTATTTTATTCCCTTCCTTTTCTGTCCTATTAAACTCTCTTTATCTCAACCCACGAGTTTCACCTTTTTTCCGATTCTCTCGCCCATCCCACTGCAAGGGAGTGAGTGAACGGCTGCGTGGTGTTTAGCTGCCTGATGGGTCAAACCACATCACCCTTCTAAAATAAGTTGGCCCCGTTCGTTTTACCATTCCTCATGCTTTGTGCGGTCTAGATGTATTAGTCTTCTTCCCACTTGGACACACTGTTTGACTTCTCAAGGTCCCTTTTGATGGAAGGGACCCAAGTCTGGACACCGAACTGCACCCGAGACCGGTCCAGTGTGAAGCCCATGGCAGTCCTCCATGTCTCATAGCAGAGACTAGGTCACTCACCCCCATCCTGCAGGAGAAGAAGCCAACAGACGCCAGTCCAAATGTCTCCACCATTTGACCTGGAGATTAGGAAGGAGGATTTTGTCAGTCCTCCTGGATTGTTTTACCAGCAGATGTCCAGATAATTTAAAGCGCACATCAGCACTGCTGGTAACTTAGGAGAGGAGCAGTGGACCAGAGGACCATCCTCCAGAATGGCTGATCCTACCAGTTACCTGATCTAGAGGTCCAGGAATTGCTGAAATGCCCAATGATCCCATTTTCTCTAGGTCTTGCCATTGATTGCTTCTGTTAAATGCTTGAGACAATCTTCTTCTGTCACAGTGGCTGAGTTGCTGGCAGGGTTTATTTCTACTTTTATTTTTGTCCACCTCTCTTCCTTTCCGGGACCACAGAGCAAGTACGTGCATCTTCATCTATAAAGTAACAGCTCTTCTTTCAACTTGCTGAAAAAACTACAACTGCCTCAGCAACCCCTTCCTGCCTCCAGGCCATAATGCTGGGGAGCAGAAATGTGGAAAAAAGGACCAAGGGACAAGAAAAAGGAAGTTTTACTATAATGGATATCAATACACTTAAGGCGTGCATGTTTGCTTTCACTGGGCTTGATTCCAGCGTATGTTCTCCTAATTACCCAGTGCTGGGACCTTGCGGTGTGTTTGAGTGCCTGGGGCTGCATGTGATAGAGCTGAGTCGTCTCGTTGGGCTTCCTAGCTAAAGCTGCTTGAAAAAGTATTTCGTGAAGTGGTTTCCCTTTGAGAATGGTTTGAGTTCGTCACTGTTTCAGGAAAAACGCTGGATGTTCATCGTGGGGAGGAAAATCAAAAAGGATGGCTTTCCCCTGGAAATGTTTGGCCCTATAAAATGAAATGAGGGACAAGCCCCGCTTGGAAGTTACTTGCTTCTGGGTTTTATCATACTCACTTGATGCTAGTATTATTATATAAGGGTATAGCTGCTAATGGTAGCTAGACACTATCAGAATAAAATAGTTCAAAGGCACTTCCAAGCTGGCCTTTCCCCGGGATGTTCATACCACATGGAAATTTTTACTTTTCATCCTTCCACAGCAAAACCTTGCTCTGAACTTCCAGCTAAAAATTGCAATCTCCAGCCTGTGCTGCTGCCGACCCTCAGAAGAGCAGCGAAGGGGAAAGGATGCTCAGCGGTTCCCGACACCGATGCGTAGCAGTCATCCCTCCTTTGCACGCCCAAGGCGCTTCGAGTTCTCTGCAGGTGCAACAGCACCCGGCTCGCTCCTCCGACAGATTCCCTGCCCTGCAGCGGTTTTCTGTCTTGCAAGGGGAGAGTTTGTCCTAAAGAAGGATGTTTTTCCTTTCCCTGGGAATATTTACAGTGGGGAGAACGAGTCGAAAGCAGAAGAGGCCTGGGGAGAATTGCGTAATGGTGGTGAGACTCCTCCTGTCCTTCCTTCGTCGGCATCTTGTGCCCTGGAGATTCCCACATCGCTGGGAGCTCAGGACCACAGTGGCAAAGCAAGCCAGAGCTTCCTAAACTACTGTACAAAACTGAATCTTTTCCTTTTTCTCAGTAGCATTACCTTCTCTGACGACCTTACACAGGATCTGAACTGTCCTGCTCTGTACCGTTAACATCTCTACATGGGACCCGAATCTCTTCCAAGGCTGCATCCCAGCTCACCTATCCTTGGTCCAAGGCAGGCGGATCAGCTCAGCACCAAATTGTCGTGTCCCAGTTCCTCTTCTCACCGGCCTGAGTCCATGCAGTTCTCACGCAAGCTTCACAACCTTCTTCACCCTCCCAGATGTCCACGCTGGCCAGCGCTGGCCATTTTGCAAGGTGACCCATGTCCTGTCATGGGCGTTCCCAGAGCAATGGAGAAAGAGGCTGCAGTGCTCGAGGGCAGGCATGGTGGCTTCTTTCCATCACGGGGGCTGATGGGATCAACTCCCCCATCACATTGCAGTGCCCGAGTGATGACTGCAGCTCCCTCCTGAAGCCCTCTCACACACACACGCATGCACCTCGCTCATCTCTTAAATCCTGCACGCCTTTCCCTTGCACCCAAAACCGCTTAAAGAAATCCTCCTTTCTCCTCAATCTCTTTTTCACCCTATAATAAACTAAAACAGCTGTGCAAAATGCATTCCCAGTGCTATAATGACTGCGGATACTCAAGTCTTGGGGGCTTTAGTGGGGTTGTTTGATTGTAACATCTGCCTTTCATGGCACACTAAAAACACAGGAGTGCCGGCAATGAATCGTGTGCGCAGCGTGATGCCGGATGGGGCACGAATTGCCAAGCAGCATGTTACAGGCACAGGCACTGATGAGTTTGAAGAGAGAAGCTGCTTTATCTTGCTGTTGGGTCTGGGGTTGTAGGTGGGTTTCCATCTGTCCTCCCATGCCACATGTGGGTAGGTAGTTACAGCCCCCTGAGAAGCATCATCTGTTGGGATGTGGTGGATCTGAGGATGTGGTGGGACAGTGGGATTGGGGGTTCGAAGGGCTGGAGGCCCCATTTAGCTGCAGACAGCTCACACATGAGCAGGCAGCAAAGCCTTCCCTGGCGCATGATTGTCCCAAACACTTGGGTACAGCATAACTCACCCCTGCCGTCATCTTAAAAAGCCACTAGCCCTTAACTCTGGAGGAGGTTTAGCCTGGGTAGGCTTTCTCAGTTTTTTCCCCCTCTTTTGGCATGCTGAGGTCAAGTAGGTCATCACCCTGGGAAGGCAGCTTAAAAAAGTAAAGTCTTTCTCATTTTGTTCCTGGATTTCTATGCCTCCAGAGAAAAAGGCTTCTTTGTGACTTGTGGTCAATTTAAAAAGTTCTTCCACCGGACCTTGACTTTCCCAATTGCCTACTGTTCTGCCATAACAGCTCTACTGAACTCCTTGCTCTCTCCAGGTCTTCCCCCGGGGTGTGTTCACCCAACTTGTTTGACTCAAGGATCTCTGTGTGTGCCTTGGACAACATTTGCAAAATGCTGGACTGAAAGACACCCTGAATAGGACTACTGTGCTCATGAGATTTCACTCAAAACATGTATTTTTGAAGGTTGGCATGAACTCGAAATGTGGTATATAGCATCAAATCGTGGTTGAGCTCTTGGTAAGAAACGTCTTCTCCAAGGCAAAGCTATTTATGTGGAATAATGAACCCAAAGCAAAGCAAACTGTGGACTCGTAGGCACTGGCTGGCTGTAGGCATAAGCAACACTCCAGAACGCTTAGAACAGCTCAAACCAATGCATACATTGGCCGGTTTTTGTTTCCTCCTTCAAAAAGAAATAAAGACGTGAAGTTTGGGTGAAATCTCTGTCCATCTGTCTGTCCTGGAACTTTTGAATCTGGTGGACGACGAAGTTTTCAACAAAACATCGCAGACAAGGAAAAGGGCCTTAGAGATGACAGTGTCCTGGGACTTGGCAGGCACAGTGGCTGGTGGAGGAGAGAAACCCACTTTAACCCTCAGCTCATGCCTGCTCTAACAGGATTAACCACTGATAAAATTTGGTTCTCGCTGTTTTGAGTTAGTTATAAGCAGCAGTTGCTGCAGGGAGGGAAGTAACACTGGAGAAGTGGCATCTTGTGAAACGTGCAGGGATTTTAAATTTCTCTTTATCCTCCAAATGGCAAAGGATGAATCAATTTGTGTGTGTGTGTGTGGGGGGGGGGGGTTCTTTGAAAAAGGAAAGGGCACGTGGTTCTCCCATGGCAGCAGGAGTCTGGGGAGAGGGAGGCAGGTTCAAATCCCTGAGCAGAATTTAACTTCTTCAGCAAAAAATTTCCAAATTTTGCCTGAATCCAGGCAGGACTGAGGGAGATAATTCAAACTGCTACAAATTCTCCTCAGAAGCCCTTTCTGCAAAGCTGCTTTCATTTCCAAGCTACTTTGGAGATATGAAAATACCAGGAGGATATTTTCATCCTAACATGAAAGCACCATTTTTTTCAAGCAGAGAAAAATTATTTGACTGGGATTTTTTTTTCTTTTCTGTGAATTGCCCAAGGAACATGCCGTCATGTTGTCCCCATGCCAAACCTTCCTTATTTACATGTATTCTCTGGAAGGGGTTGACTAAGCTTTCCACTACTCAACTGCATCTTGGCTCCTGCACAGAACCACTACAAGGCTGGGAGGACTAAAAACATACAAGGTTATACGGAATGGGGGCAGAGAAGTTGCTGTCAGTGGAAGGTGACTTTGTTTTCCACCCTAATCTTGCTAAATAATCGATGAATATTGATTTTGCCATTTTGAGTGGATCCCAGGAAGGACTCTTCCTAGATCTGGGAATTTATGATCTGATCCAGCACTGCTGCAAATAAATGACCTGTGCTTCAAAATGTATCGATTTTTGTCACTTGACCCTTTTTCTGCCTGGAAAGCATCCCACTACATCCTGAACTCCGCTACCTCCTGGCAGAAAAACTTCAGCATGAGTTGTAATAAACACAGTTATTTTTGGCTTCATTGTATTTCTAAGAGAGCCACAAACAACATAAACTCAGGTATAAAACCCCAGGATATCTGAGACAGACAAAATAGAAAAATGCCGCACGTGGCGAATACAGTCTGACAGCTGCAAAATAAATAATTCCTGGCTATCAAGGAATCAGAGCAGAAATCAAGCTATAGCCATAATCTCTGGGTTGTAAAGAAAAGGACTTAAGAAGCTCAGGAAGGGCGTTTATCATCACTTTGCACATTTTCCATCTTTGCTGTCAGATGAAGCAAGCTACTGTCCACAGCCATTCCCAGGGTGTTTTGGGCTGAGATAACTTTTACGCAATTTCCCTGCCATGGCAGTAACAGCTGTTCTGCATCTCCGCTTCTTAATCTGGCTGACAACGAGAGACCGAATGCCTTTAATTAACAAGGAGGGAACAGGATGAATTAAACCTTAAGGTCTGAGTCATTAACAATTGAAAGCATTTAGACAAGTCTTTTTCCTTGCAGCGCGGTGTTATTATTAATTATAATGATCAAGCAGCCAGATATTCCTCAGGATTCACAGAAAGGTATTAAATATTGCAGGGGAATCAGCACACACTTTCAGTCCACAAGAAAGGCTTAAAATGATGCTGGTCCCTTTAGGTCCTAGCACAAAGCATTGATGTGCACGCTCCCAACCTTTGCCAATCCCTCTGGCTGCTGGGGAGGAGAAGTCCTGTTCCCACCCATCCCATGGCCAGCAAAACACGCAGATATTGTGCTCCACGATTAATTAGCATGTCAAGGATGGGAAATGCCTTCCTTCAGAGATTTGCTCAGCTTTATAGCTAGATGGCAAAGGATGATGCGCACGCAGGCGAGGTGTCAGAGGCATGGGTTGGGTGAGTAAAGGATCGTGCTTTGCTCATGCTCCCAGGGCACTGGGAAGCTCCTGTCTCAGCACTTCTCAGCCCTCCTTGTCCTGGAGTCCGACACTGATGGAGCCAGGAGCTAAAACCTGTGTGTTTCGGTGATTTTGAGTGTTTGATCTGTGGGTCCCACCAGCAGAGGTTGAAAGGGAACCTGATCACAACTTGCAGATGGTGTTTGTTACATTGGACCTATACTAAATCTTCACTGCATCTCTTGGCTGCAGGAAAAGGTGTATTTTTTGCCCACTGATTAGATGACCTTAGTGAAGAGGGATTGTTGGGAAGCACGCACCTAGCAGTTGTGGAAAATCTCATTTACATTCCTGCTTTATGTATCTTACTCAAGAGCTCCAGCATTAATCACTCATCATTTTATGACTGGGAATGAGCTTTCCATAGAGATCAGGAAAGGCCCTTGTAGTTCCTGGTATAGCACAGGGAGGGATGGACTTCCTAGGACAACTGGGTGTTGTCTCTAAAAGGTGTCCCTTGGACTGTAGCAACTGCACTGATATCTTCTCTTTTCCTGCGGCACATGGTATGTCATCGTGGCTTTCCCTCCTCCATGCAGAAGAACGATATTTTGCCCAGTACCATTTCCACTGCAGCACCAGCTTTCTGGAACCACAGACTGCTGATGCTGTGGAGAACACACCCAATACTCACTTGCTTCGTACCACCCTGGTGACAGTGCTGTCAGCAATGTGTGATGGAAATCTTCCTCCTCGTGTTCAACCCATCTTGTGCTGGGCCAAAAGCCGGGGCTGAGTTTCTTCTTCTCCTGAGGTCTCTTCTCCATCCCTCTTCTGAACACCAACACCTCTTCCAGTCTGAACGCTTCTTCTCCGTGAAAGACTAAGGTCACACTAGCAGGCCTGTAGCGGCATGGATCATTTTTTTTCCATCCCTTAGACAGAGATGTTACTTGCTGTTCTCCAGTCATACTCCATCCTTGTGTTTGACTTTATTTCAATTTCACATGCTGCCTCCGATTTGGGGTGTTTCAGTATGCAAGAACAGGGTTATCTATCCCAAACAGAGCTGACTTTTCACCCTCAGATTAGTAATTTCCACTTCATTTCCTACATTTTCCCCAGGTTTCAGAAAAAAGAGACAAAAGTGACTGTTTATTTGGGCCATACAGCCCTTCTTCATCTCCACTTGGGCTCTACCACTTATTTTCCCTATCCTCATATTCCTTATATTCCCAATTACTTTTCCAAAGCTCCGATTTGTCTAGTGAATTCTGGACCTGTCACCCAGGTACCCACTTTCAGAGGTGTTCCAACATGCAGTAAAGCATTTTGAAAACCTGTTTATAGTCTCACCGACTGGCATTTCTCAGTGCTGCTCCTTAAGAAACCTCAGTATGGGGGTCCTGCTTTGCCTCCATTGCCCAGCTTGGTCTCAACTGACATATGCATGTTGGTTCCAAGCTCATTTTTGATCAAGGCCTCTAAAAACCTCTTCTTTTCTTTCCAAAATAAAGTCGGAAATATGTTCACCTCTGTGACTCACTCAGCTGAAAATATCACTGTCAATGATTTTGTATTGTGGCTGGGTTATTGGCAAAAATGTCATGGCCAGAAAGAGCCCTTCAGGAGGACACACAACGTCCATGTGTTATTTCAGCATCAGCTCTGCACTGATTTTGGCCAGGAAGCCAAGGAGCAAATCCGTGACCCATCCCTTCCCATGTAGTGTTGGGGTTGGAGAATGACCCATGATTTCTGGACAGGCAGAACCACGCAGTGTTCCTGCACCAAGTGACGTGCTCAGCTTGGCTTCCCAACATTGCCTCCTCCTCTCACCTACCCACCCACTCACACTCTATTTATCTAACCCCCCAGAGAACAAACCAGGAGAGGAAAGAATTATCTCTGAGGCAGCATAGAAAAAACAAAGCAATTCTGGCCAGAAAGTTTGCAGAGCGCAGGAAGGGTTGTGGTTAGAACCGCATCGGAGGATGCATACTGCCTCTCCGCCACTTATCTCATCGAGGCAGAGCTATCACGCCTCTCCCACACACCAGCCCTCCTGCAGCCCGCCAGGGTCTGAAGCACAAAATGGCCTCAGACTTAAAAGGGAATTATTTATTTATCCTGCTGTGAGATGTTTTTAATTAAGGTTGCAGCCAGAACTCAGCCTGGTATTCATAACTGGCGTTAAGATGCCTAATTATCGATTCAAAAGCCTATGAAATTTGGATGGGCTGTTCTGCAAAGTGTTGCTATTACTCTAATTAAATTGGGTAGGATAAAATTTCTGGAGTGACAGCCTCGCTCTGAAGGACCCAGTGACCCATTGGCTCTCCAGATGTCCCTTCAGAGACCAGGAAGGTCTTGAAGGTCTTAAGCCTCTGGCTTCTGGCATCATGGGAAGCTTCCCTACCATGAAAATAACAACAGCCGAGTGCTCTTGATTACAGGGAAGGGTGCAACAGCATGTCCAGGTCCAACGTGCACAAAGCAAAGTAAAAAAGCTGAATTATTCCTGTGTCTGGGAGGGGTTGCATGTCTTTGGAGCCAGTCTCAGCTGTTTGGCGTATTTGACTCGTATCTTGAACCTTCATGATGATTGGTTCTATCAAACATCTTAGGAGGAGCGCGCAGTGATACACTCAGACCAAAAATGTCACGAGACCTATTCCTGGCTTGAATATGGAGGGAGGGATATAATTCCAGCCCACTCTGAAGCACATTTCATCAGGCAAGGTTTTCTTTCTCTTGCGAGCCTCTTTTTCCATTTTGATGTGATTTAAAAAAAACACATAATCTAAGCTGTTGTAGAAATTTCTCATCTGTTTGAAAACCACAATGAGCAAATATTTTAGGAACAGTTGCTATAAGAAAAAAAAGCTGTGAAAGAAAAGAAAAAAGCAAGGATTTTCTTCAGGGGGAAAAAACGCCTCCTCACCCGAAGCCCATGTTTTTTTACCTTTTTCTTAAGGAAGGGAAAGAAGACATGGTTCAGAAAAAGCTGAACATTCAAAGGGGTATGAAATGCGATGGCATGAGCATTAGCCTTGTGCTGACTCTTTTAAAGTCGCAACTTACCTAATAGCTCTGTTTCTTTTCAGCTAGAAGACAGAGGAAACAATTTGTACAAATGATTGCTTGGAGAAAGGCCACAGCAATTTGTATATGCTAATCAGGTTGTACCTGCCAATCATATCTTATTTTCAGTAGTATCTGTGGTTTGCAAATGCAGAGAGTCAGAGCAGGGTACCTATTCATAGACACAGGCCAAATAGATGTATTTTCTCTGGTCAGAGACATCACAAAAGCACCCTCCTTACAATTATGCAACCCTTTGCTATTAGCAGTGATTCATGGATGCCAGCCGGAATAAATATATAAATAGATAAAGCCGATCTCTAGGACATTCCTGAGTCATCTGGAAGCCAACCTTTTCTTTTGGGGGACAGTATGACCCAGCTTTTCCCTCTGTCTGTTGTACTACTGTGAAAATAAGATTTGTATGTGTCTCTGCCTGCCGCAATCTGTAAAATAGCATTTGTAACGTCGCAAGCATATGCGTGGCCAGAATTAATATCACGGTAGAACAGCTCAAGTTCTCCAACTCAGTCCTATCTTTCTGGCTAATTTTGTATTTCAGCTGAGTCATGTTAAATGGGCCAAATTTTTGACAGGGCTAAGTGCCAGCAGCTCCCACTGACGCCAACAGGCCCAGCAGATGCTCAGTGCTTTGGAAACCTGGGCCTCGAGGTGTGATGCTGGGCAGAAAGGGAAAATTATTGCATCCTTCTGAGCCATTGAATGCACTGGAACAGACATGTAATTCAGCACGGCATTGCTTTGCTAAAGGGTCCTGCAGCATAGCTGGGCAGGGATGGTCCCCTTTGTCATGGTGGGACAAGGCTGCCGTGGCCTTGTGGGCACCTCCATCGTGTCGGGCATGAATATCCGTCAGCCACAGGAGACGTCCCACAGCCCTGTGATTTGGCATTTGAAAAGCAATGTCCACCGGAGCACTGAGTCAGGGTCCAGGTCTGGGCTGACCTGGGTAGCACAGACCCTGTGGGGACACAGAAGAGAGGGTCCTTGCTGCTCTGACTGTGATGCAGAGCCCTGGGAACCCACATCCAGCTGGCTTGGTGCTCCCAAAGCTGTTAACTTTCTGCATCTCCTTATTTCTCTCTCTTTTTGAAAAGAGCGGAGTGCTGCCAAGGGTGAAGAGAGGAGGCTTAGAGCGAGATCAGTAGGATCTGCCTGGGATAACCATGCTTTAGGCTTCATCAGCTTTTGAAGAGCAACAGACAGAGCCACGTGTAAGGGTTTGTGAAGGCTTTCACCCACGGCTGCAGGCTGATTTGATCCTTTCTGTTGCTGAGGTGAGAAGCTGCGGTGAGTCCAGGGCTCGGTGATGGACCAGCACCTGGAAAAATGTGACCTGAGGATCACCCAACCACTGCCTCCCCGAACTGGAGAGATGGGCATTGCACGTGGCAGTGACGGGCAACAGCATGAAACTGTCCCAGAGGGATTGGTTTGGGAAAGCTGCCAGCAAAGGCTCTCCCTGGAGCAGTTTAACTCCAGCAGAAATGCCAGGGAAAACATCGGCAGCATGGGAAGCCTGGCCAAAAGCCTGGGGAGAACCCTCCCTTTATCCTGCTAGTAGTACTGCTTTGGTACGTGCAATCATCCATCACATGGGCGTTGCAAGTGGTGAAAATTAATTTACTCACCCATACAAGTTGTTGATTTTCTCTTGAGCTGAAGAAGCAAGAAGCCATGTGTTTTTGGAGCTGCTTGAGCAAGATTCCAGCTGCTTATCATTGTGTCTGAGAGCAGCTATTTATGAAACTTTTAAGCCCAAATTCTTACGTTAAGTTTCTGCTGCTTTACAGAGCATGGCCATAAGTTGTGGCCAAAAGTGAACTCTTCTCTTTATTGGAACGCAAAAGCCAAGCTTTGAGGTTGAAATCTCAGCTCATGCAGCAGCCACAACAGCAATTGTTGAGTTCATACTACACATCAGCGGCCAGCCAGGTACATTTAGCATCTCCCTTAGCCTGGCCTTTTCCATCTAGGGATTTCAAAGCGTGCTGCAAAGAAAACTCTTGCGAGCCCCCTGGCAAGCTTGGCCACGGCTGGTGGCCCCTCTTGATCAAGCACTTAGCCAATGTTCAGGATCTTGTTGTCTCTTCTGGAGTGGGATAAATTAGCTATTAGAAGAGGTCTTTCAGAAATTTGCACACAAGCAAAATAGGGATGAAAATATTTCCCTGGTTGTGAAGAAGCTGTGACAGAGTCAGTTTTTTCTGTCAATGCTCCAAGCCTCCATTTTCCCCCCATTTTTCTCCCCTCTCTCTCCTCTGGGTCCTACTGAAGCTGATTCTCTTCCTGGCCTCTGGTTTCCCACCCAGAGTTGTCTCCCACACGCACAGCTCCCTTCACAGCCATACCCAACCCAACTCCACCAGCCTCCCTGCACTCTGTCCTCTCCGATTGCTGCTCTCTCCTTGATGGTCCTTGTTCCTTCAGGTATCCAAGTGGTACCTGCTTTCCCTGAGAGATACGGTACCTCCTTTCTCTGAGAGATGAGCTTTCACACCACATCCGTCACAGCCTTATTTCTGCCACAGACTTGCTTTTCTTTGTATGGACCATGTTTGCACTTCCTCACCCAACTTAACCAATGCCCAAGAAATGTCCCTGTTGCTTGTGGAAATCACAAACATGTGAGATGCGTGGTTTACCTTAAAACTACTGGGTGAAATTCTGTAAACTTGGAGTTTGTGGGAAGACAGATGAGGTTTAGGCTAGAAAAGATGTTTGTGATGGTATACGAGATGCTTCTGCAGTGCTAGCATGATTACATCTCTTTAGTGGCGATCTTCATCAGGGACCACATGACTTGGCTAAAGGACTATTGTACGAATTCGGCATTCATATTTCAGCCACAGCTGGCACCCAGGATCCAAAATGTTTGAAATTATCTGCAGCAAGAGAATAGGGGGATGAAGTTGGGTATCCAGCTTAATCCTTAGCTGGAAAACCCCACAGAAATCAGGTCACTCAGCTCTCAGACCCAGACACATAGGCATCCAAAATGTGGACACAAAGGGCTACCTGTTAACCATACACACAGGTTTACCGTGCCACAGCCTTGCCCCTCTCTGTATTTATGAAGCCGTACGATGTTTTTCCAGAGGCCTCGTCTCTCCTCCCATCTCATCATTAATCGTCAGGTACCCAGACAAATCTCCAGCAGCAGACGCTTCCTGCCACTTCAGACATCTCCTGGCACTTTCTGGCGTTGCCCGTAGAGCTCTGCCCTCTCAGAGTCTCTCTGCTGAGATAAGCTGGGCCCCCCAATGGGAAATGCATCCATTATTACCGTGAGTGGCTCTGACAAGAGACGTCTTTGGACTATTTTGATGTCGTGAAAAGTGTTTTGTTGCAAGGACGAGATGGGAAAGGAGTGGGAGAGGAAAATTTTTTGCTTCTCAAAATGAGAGTCATATGAGCCCATATGACCCAGCTCACCTCTCCAGGCCTGTCATTACCTGTCAGCTGGATTTTGCTTGTTACAGTGCAAAGCTGGCCTCGGAGGGTTTAGGTCTGCAAACAAAAACACAACAAAACCAACAACAACAACACAGCAACCCACGTCTCAGACAACTAACGCTACAGGGAGAAAGACAAAAATAAGGGAGGGAACCTTTTTTTGCTTGTTTAAAAGATTTATTTATAGCTCTGCCATGGCTGTGCAAGGACAGGGCTATGTCTCCAGCCCAGCCAAAGAAGCTGAAACCAGGTGGGAATACATTTCTTCAAGTTTTGGGACTAACCACATCAGCTTTGCCAAATGTGCAAAATCTCTATCCAACAGCGAGCACTAAAGAACGGTGGTTTGCTCCACAGTTCATGTCTTCAACCAATGTTCAAGCACATCCTTGGACACTGAAAACCAGCCTACAATCCAGCAAGGAGGGGCATCTTCATGACAGCTTCCCACTTACGGGGTAAGTCTCTTGAGGGTCCCCTGCTGCTGCATTTTGGCAATACGTCTTGCGGGGTTTTGCACTGCCGTGTGCTGGGGATAGGATGAGGATAGGGTGGGGCAGGTGGGACTAATACATGGACAAATGCATTTTTGCTTCCTCTGTCCTTCTTTTCTATTTGCCTTATTCATCCTTAGGACACCCTTAACTTAATTTGCTAAAGATTGAAGGATCTTTGAGGAAGGACTCCACTATTCATACCACATGCTAGTGTTCTTCCTCAATCATCTGCTCTTGGTCACTGCCAGATTGTGGAGAATTCTGACTGTCAGCACGGCCCAATTTGGCATCAGCCTGGGTTTACCTTACAATTTTGTACATCTTCAGAGCATCTGTCACATGAGATCAGAAGGTTTCATAAATCTGCAGGCTCTGCAGTGTTGCCCAAAGAGGGAATGAGCACAGACCTGCCCGCTCCTCCCCAGGTATTTGTTTTAGAGCTAGAGCTCCCTGATGAAGAACAAATGACAAGGTCTTGTGACAGAAAGATGCCACGGTCACAGAGGAGTCTGACTCGTGTAAACGTTGACATGTCACGGCCAAGGCCGCGAGCTGGTACAGGGAACCGGGTGGTACCCAAGGACAGGCTGCAAACATGGGTCCCAGAGGCGGCAGCAGTCCATCATCTCCAGCACAGCAAGAGTAGGCACTCCAGGGGGTAATTCACACCATCCAAAGATAAACCCTGAGAAGAAAGGAGAAGAGTCACCCTCCAGAGGGGCTTGTCTCCTGTGACCTGGGTGTCCTTCACCTCAAACACCTACATTTAGGCTCCCTTCAAAAGACGAAGCCATACCTAGCATGGCCCAGTACGGCTCTTTCTGCCACAGGACCCTTTTTCTGTCCCCCAGCTAAGAATCTGTATTTCAGTCATGAGTCCGGATCCCTGCGTGTTGTTTTCCCACAGCACACAGTAAGCGATTTTTTTCAAGTCTTCAAGAGGCCCACCCAGAAATGCTATGATATATGTTCATTGGGATGGAGCTAAGGAAAAAAAAAAAAAAAACCCTCTCAAGCAATTGTGTCTAGGCACAGATTTATGGATTCGCGTCTCCCACGCCCTGCCAATCACATCGTTATCTCAAGTTCCTACAAAGCCTTACAGTCCCTAGTCATAAAAATAAGCATGAAAGTTAACTCCAATAATAAGCAGTCGCTGACGGTGGGTTCAGCTCTCTACACACAGAGCCATGGGAAACGCTCTGGGTGATCTCAGCTGACCTCCAGCAACATCTCGTTAAGGGTGAGAGTTTCCCAAAAATCCTCTGTTGTAGCTTCCCATATAGATGGCTCAGGTACCCCAGGTCATCTCAAATGACATTATAACACCTACATTGAGAGAATCAAATACCACTGTGGCTGTGTTTTCATCCCTCTACTGTTTTCTGTTTTTACAGAGATGGGACCAAACCACAGTCCTTCCCCAGTCTGTATTCAGCATTTTCACTTTTTCAACCTTTTTCTTCTCTTGGACAAGATCACACCACCTGGGCTCTTCAGCCATGATGCGACTATGATAGCAAATACTTCATTGGTTCTTAGGTTGAAAATACATCATTCTGTGTGCAGCATGAAAAAACCACCCTGTTTTTCCTCTGGATTTCCATTCATGGATGATTGGGTCTGCTTGTTGAAATAGGTGAGCAATCTGGGTGAAGAGTTTCTGTGTTCCCAATAGGAACTACCGGGCGTCTGGGCTGGCTGAGCTCAGTCTGCACCCTTTCCTCAGGGGAAGCATGACTAAGGTTTCTCCTTGGTTATTTTTTTGGATGAAGCATGTGCGAAACAAATGTCTTTGATAATGAGATAACTTCCCTTCCGTCAAATGTGGGGCTCAAGAGCTGTTTGGGAACACAGGCAGAGAGGCTGCTGCTGCAGGGCAGGATCCCTCTGCCCCATTGCAAGTATCTTCTGCACGGATGTCTCCTTTTCAGCTGGCTACCACTGCCTCGCTCCACAGCCAATAAAGACAAATCCACATTTCCTGGGCACAGTAAGACAGATGTCTAGAATAAGTCCAACAAACTGTCCTTTCAGCGACTTTTTCACTCCACTGACCGCAGAGGGAGCTCAGGGTCAGAAGCTCAAACAGATGCATCTATCCGCCAGGCATTTAGTGTTAAGTGAGGCAACTCCTACAAACACACAGACATGCTCATAGGAACCTCCTCCAGAGACAAGGCTAATACCCATGGATGTTGCTGAGTGCTATTTTAGGGCTTAATTACTTCATTGTTTTATTCCTGGCTTTTTTCACATCTTACAATGGAGTCAGGACAAAGTTTGGATCAAATTCTGTTATCTCTCTTTCCTCCAAGGACGTGGATTGCCCTATTTCTCCTAACGTTTACAGATATTCTGTACTAAAAGAGTTTACCTCAGTGACTCCCACTACACAGACTTAAAAACAACGGACCTATGGGGACAGCAGATTTGAGAGTGGCCTATTTTGTGCAATTTTACATGGTGAATCTAGCCAGAAAGCCAGGGAGAAGGTGAAACGGGACCAAACATAGCAACGTAAAGCACTCAGCAGCCCCTGTTTGGATGTGATGGATGTTGTATTTGTACAGATCAATGATCCATTGCACTATATAACATCTTCATTACAAGCGATGCATAATTTTAAATGTAAACCTTCTTCCCTTTGGGTCTTCATTATTCATGAAAATTCTTGACATAATAGCAAAGCACATCTTTCAGGTTCCCCCCCTGGCCTGGCCATCCTTATCACACCAGGTCTGTGGAAACAACTTACCAGCTCATTTCTGGGCTGGATATAAAACCAGCACAGTCCTTTGGATGGTATTTCGTAAGGAACAGTTAATCATCTTAACTACTACTGCCTTCCTGAATAAAAGATTGTGAACGCTTTTGTTTTCATCTCTGTACAACTGGTAAGGAATGAACCCTACAGCTCATCGTGTGAATATAACACACACTCCCGGTGAGAATCTGGTTATTCCTTTTTACATTTCAAAAGGCAGCTATTGTGCAAAAATGCATCTTAAAGGCCCCGGAGCACTGGTTTTTGCTTTATTTTTCCTTCCCAGCACCTCAGTGGATTTCACTTTACAAACTGTCGTCTTCAAATGGGTTTGGGGCATAATGAGTTTTGCTGCTTGTTTTTTTTTTCTAGCAGCCCAAACCTTCGCTTTCAGTTCAGCCTGTGGTACAGCTGGGATTCAACTCCTGGACTCTTCTTAAGAAGAGTCAATGGCACAAACATTTCATCCATTACAGATGGAGACCTGAGATGCAGAAACTCTGGCCCCGATCTCCTGAGGCTTTTTGACTATCCCAAGCCTGGTCTTTCTGTCGCCTGGACCTAGTGATACACACGCTTTGTGGTGGCCCAGAGGACTGTGCCCACGTCTCCACCATCTTACCCACTGACCACATGGTCAAATTCAACGCCACCTTATAAGCATTGTTATCTTCGCATTTGCATCCTACCAGCTTCTGCATTTTAGCTCCAGCCTGGACGAATGCAGCCGCCTCCCAGTCCTTCATCCAGATTTCTGCCTCTGGGGTGCCCTGGGCCCCTCTGCCTTACTCTCCACCAGCACCTTAGTGCCCCTGTCTTGTTTAAACTCTTTTTGTTGAACCCCAGCCTTCAGCCCAATTCTCAAGCTTTGTTTCTTCCAGAACTGGTCTCGGGAGTCGCTATTAGAAAATAATAAAAGCTAGAAGCTGAAGCTGCAGAAAGGATTTGCCTTTGGAGGAGATTTCTGCAGCCGCAGGAAGCAGAACTTAGCAGAGGTCCCATGAGAAACCCATCATCGCAGGGAAGATGGTCATAGTTCATCTGTGCAGTCATCAGACTCCTCAGTGCTTAGCTTCACCACCGCACGCTGAGCTGCCATCAGTCCCGGGGGACCGGCACGCTCCCAGAAAATCAAGACAAAGGGTCACAGGAAGATCTAAGTGGCTTTAAAAGCCCCGAGCCTTGCGGAGCTTGCTGAATTTTTAATATCCAGTGTGCGCTAGTCTCTGGACTGCCTATGCCCACATTCAATGCATGGGTCTTGCAGAGCAACAGCAAATGTCTTTCCAGCCAAATTTTCTTCACGTGCCCCCAAGCCAGAGTGGTGAGCAAGTTCTTCTGGTGTTCATCTCTTCTCTTTATTAGAAACTAAGCTTTTGCTGAGCGCAACTACGTACCTACAAGGGCTTCGACGAAGCTTATGGATGGAAAGAAATAAAGGAGGCTGCGAATTTATTGTACTCGTCTGTTTTGTTGTAATGGTGCGTGTGTGCACCTTGGGAACACCAGGCATAAACTGGGGTAGGTACATCCATGGCTAACACCTCCTAAGGTCCGGCTCTGCCCTTATCGATAGTAACCTCAGCACGTGTTGGTATTTTAGCTCAGGGTTTAATGGTTTGTCTTTATTCATTGGGGAAAAGAGTAAAGATTGCTTGAATTTCACTTGTTGGGAGGCTGGATGAGTGGGAAATAAAGGGACTTTTAGGTAAATACAGTTTAATTGGTTTGCAAAACTGCAATTTTCTCACTATAATTTGGCTTTTAGCTAGGCGCTCACCCCTTCTTCCAATCCTGCCTGGCAGGAGTGGTAACTCATACAAACCAGCTGCCTGGAAGAGAACACATGGGGCGAAAGGGTTATTTATGATCATTTCATGGGTCACCTTCTGATGTCTTACAGACAACAGTGAGCCGCCAGCACAAGGTGGGTAACACTCTGCTACAGGATCTGATGCTATCTTTTGGTATAAATGTTTTTATCAAAGCTGTGCCTATAACCACACTTGAAAAAAAATTGTTTATTTCTGATACTGAGAAACATGTTCTTAAAAAGCACCTGGGATCTAAAGAAACATTTTTTTTTTTGACCTTTTCAAAAGGGTATTTTGAGGATCTTTTAAAATAACTTTGAAGTAAGTTTAAAAAATTAAATGTAACTTTTCAATGAGAGAACTGAACCATTTTCATGCAATAGTGTTAAAATGTTTCAACTGTCAAAATGTTTCAGCTTTTGCAAGGCTCTTTCCAACTGAAGTGATGGGTGAATTAACAGGAACTCAGGAAATGGTTCTGACAACCAGATCAGCTCTTCTGGTAATATCTCCTATTGCCTTTGACTGTAGAGGGAACGGGTCAGATTCTGCACCACCGCAAATCCAGGCTGCTACTCTGGGAACTGCAGCTGCATTTTGAGTGAGATGAGACAACACTTGACTCACGTCGTTCCTAGTTGGGACTTTTGGCCTCTTGTGCATTTCTTTGTCAACTGTCGTGGAGAGTGAGTCTGCAACCAACAAACCTCTGTGCAAATAACATCGCATCCTGAAGGAGCTGGTTTCGTGCATATCACAGATGAAAAGGCTGAAAACTGTCAAAACCAGCACAGTGGATGCTGATAGGAACCAGAGCCTGAGCTCTGGCTGTTCGTGCTGATGGGGACATCGCACTCAACTCCAGCATTTGGGACAAGGGCTGAGTTTCAGTGCATTGCCTGTGTTCCCTCTACGGTCTATAGGGAGAGGTGGCTTTGATGGGGGCAATTCCTCCCATCCTACAGTAGACAGGTAAAATGCAAGGGCTGAACCACCTGCAGGTACCAAGGTCTCTCCACTGTCTACAGAAGGAGCATGGGAAGATGGCTGAGATAGAATCATAGAATCATTTAGGTTGGAAAAGACCCGTCAGATCAAGTCCAACTGTTAACTTAATACTGCCAAGCAGAGATGATGCAGCTAACATTGGAATGGCTAAAATTAAGTGAGACGGGTCCCACTGCAAGGATTTACCAGCTCCCAGTGCTGATCTGAGCACTGCCATTAGCCACATGAGCTAACAAGAGACCTACCTGCGGCAGCTCCGCACACACCAACAAATGGACAACTTTAATCCGGTACAGGAGATAGTGTGCCCCACAGCTGTGGCAGTAGGACAGGCTCATTTTATCTAATCCGCTAATTTCAGCATCACAGGAAGCAAAACCACATTTTTCCTTGGAGGCTGGGTACACGTAAGCTTTCATACCGATAGGTGTTAAAACTTACGTTCTCCTCCCCACTGGCACGTAATGTCAACAGCGTCGCTGCAGATGTTAAAGTGGGATAATCCACCAAAATTATCATCATCATGCATTTCTAAGCAGGCACTGAACTGCCATATAGCATCTTGAGGTTGTTTGCAGATCTGTAAAAATCAACTAGAACAAAAGTGCTGTTGTGTGCAGTGCTGTCCACCCATGGCCCATGAGATCAAGGGAAAAATAAGTGCTATTCAGGCCAATCAGCCAACAAAATACAATGGAGAAAGACGAAGGACTCGCAGAAATGCAGCCTTATTTGTATGTGCTGGGAAGTGGAAATGGCTGATATAGCACTGAGAGACATGGTCAGTGGATTTTGATGTGAGAAGACAGAAGCAATCCTCAGATACAAAAATCTTGAGGAACAGCAGCTAATGCAGCCCACGAGGCCCTTTTTATCTCCGTTACTTCAGTCCAAGTTCACCACTCAGAACTGTGCAGCATGTATCCATCCATCTGCAGGAGATGACCAGTATGCTCACTACAGCATCTTTGGTGGGTTTTTCACCCTGTTTCCTCTCCTGACCTGCCAGACCCCAGCCATGCTCCAGCCTTTAGAGCGATGGAGAAAGGGGTCGCTCGGCACACGGCCAGGCAACATCTGCTGCTGCATGGATGGCCCATAGTGTCCCATCCCACAGCCAGACAGACATAAGATGGACTCAGCCCTCAGCGCCGAGGGGACAACACGGACCTGGACCTCTGCTCCACCTCTTGCAGAGCCAGCAGGGACATGTCTTCCCTTGACGGGTTTTAAAGGGAAACTTTTGGCCATCCCACTGCTTGGACCAATGAGCCAAAACACTTCAAAGCTCAGGAACTCAGGAGCTAAAATTCATAACTTCTGGATACCAAAAGCCACAAACTCAGCTGTCTATCCTTCACTAGAATCTCCCTCCCATCTTTTATCCTTTTATCTGTTTTCCTTTTTTTTTTTCCCTTTTCCCCCATGCCCTCTTCCATTGGTACCAATTACCTGCTCCTACAGAGATGCAAACCTCTCATGAGGCAAACAGTCTCAGTCTGGGGATCTGCTGTTTCTGTTTCAAACCCCAACATAGACCCAGAAGCCTGTCCGATTCCTTTCACAGTTGGTTTAACAAAAGATGGTACCTCTACCTACAAACTCTGACCAGCAGAGAGAGGTTTGAATATGGGAGAAATCAGGGATTCTCCACTGTGCTCTCAAAGTTGAGCAATTCAAGATGAAGCACTGAAATTCCCATTCTCCTCCACCCCCAAATCTCACCCTAAAGCATAAAGGGACATTTCAGGCCTGAAACCACCTCCGTGTGACCAGACAGCAGCTGGGCACACAGGGGAAAGTGCCAGTAGCTCCTGTCACTGGTGGTTTCATTTGCACCGTCTTTCCCAGCTGCGATCTCATGCCCAGCCTCTCCAGGGCTGAATGAGCCCAGAGCTGGACTTTTGCATGCCCAGGCCAGAACAGCATTTTCATGTTTAGAAAGTACTTGATTACATTAAAAGACCCTTTGAGGATGGAGGCTGCCTAGGCACGAGGGAGCCAAAACTCCCAGGTTTCTCTCTAATCAATGTGCAGTGCTAAATCGGGGCTTTCTAGCCTCTTGGAGAAATTTGTAGGCAAGGCACCGGAAAGGCTCCCGAGGCTGCCGTTGAATTTTGATGATGTTCATCCATTATGGATGAAGAGGTTTATGTAAGAGTCTTTCCCTGGCGTTCATCTGAGGCGAGGCTGTCCCAGGCTGCAGATGGTAATTCGCAGTGCATTGGAAGGGAGAGCGGGAACAGGAGGAGGGAGAGGGGACCAGGAGCTGGGATCGCTGCTTTCCTTCTGACAACTGGGACCCCTCATCTTCCCCCCCAAAAAAAGGCTCCAGCATCTGATAAAACCTTGTCTTCTCTGCAAGGTACATCCTTGCTGTGTGAAATACGTATAAAGTCTCTGTTCGGACATGAATAATGCTGAGGTTTTTTGGATGCAAGCACACCTCTATCCATTACTTTTGCACCTCGTGGAAAGAGGGACTTTCCACGGAAGGATTTCTCTCCTGTCCTCCTGGTTGATGCTCTGACCACGTTTCCCCTGAGACTGGTGAGACAGCCAAGCCTTGCTCTCTCTGCTGTCTTGAAACAAGGAGGAGATTAATTAAGCCAGAGAGTTTGCTAATGCACTGTTAGATCTGTCCACAGACGAGGCAGGAAAATGAACCACAGTTAATTAGTAAAGGTATTATTAATAAGACGACAGGATCGGAACCTGCCTGGATGGATTATCACTGACTGTCCCCCAGCTCAGACCTAGAAAGCTTGTTACAGTGTCTCTGGACATCTCTTTTATTTTCTCTTCCTGACTCTGGCATCCATCTCGGAGGATTTCCACGTATTTGCTCATTTTCCTACAGGGAGACCAAACAGACAACTGAACGATGACCATCTCCTGTTGACACCCTGCCTGTGTTTGCAGAGCCCATGCTGCCTGGCTGCAGAAGAGGTCTGTGTGTCTCCACGCTTGCGGACAGGACATGGAAAGGGTTCAAAGCCCTAGCAAGACCTACAGGGGGATGAGACGGGCCACGGTTAGCAGAGGCCTCCACTTTTTGCAGAACTGCCCACAGATGTGGACCAGCAAAGCCCTTTGCCTTGTGTGTGGTCAACAGGCCTCCAGAGCCAACAGGACATCTCTTCATCCTTAACAAAGACGAGGACCGGTATGAACGCACATGACAGGGGTGTTATGGCAAGATGTTCCTTTCAGGAGCCCAGTCGTATCCTCAGTCACCCAAATATCTGGACCAAATCAGCCAGATCTTTTCACTCTCCCAGTTCTCAGTAAACCCTGTCTCCAGCTTCCTTTCCAGTAACACCCAGGAACAAGCCCTTTCCAGTCCTATATAGGCCCTGTAAGCCCATTTCCATGGGCAGAGGCATTATTCCTGGTGAAGGTGTCCCTTGGTGGGTAGAGGCCACTGTGCTCCCCATCCTATGCTCCGTCTCTGCTCTCTCATGACACCAAAAATGTTTGCAACTTTGCTGAGCGCTGCTACAGATCAAAATGACATCTTCACTGAGCTCATCTGCATCAGCAGCCGCCATCTTTGCCTTCCTTTTCCCCCACAGAGGTTTCACTGGCTTCAGAAGTTCTCCATGGGCACAAAGTGCGTCAATTCAATTTGCATTGCCTTCCACTCGATTTGAGGCTCCCACCACATCTACCAACATGGGTGTTCCCAAAATATGTGGGACTCGCTGGAGCAAAGACAAAGCAGAAACATGGCAGAACAGTTCCTACGCTTTCCAGGATTTTCTCGTCTTCCTCACAAATTCCCCTGAGTGACCTTGAAATATTACGTTGGTCTCACAAGATTGCAAATGAAAAAAACTGAGCATAAACCTGCTGCCTAGGGAGAAAGTGGCTGCTCCTTTCTCTTCCTTGCTTGCTCCTCCCATGAGTTTTTTTGTCTTTGCTCCGGGATATCCTGTACTTTCCTGTATACAGGAATTTCCTGTACAAACCTATGGGTTTGTCTACGCCTTCCTCAGACTCCAGGACAGCCTGTTTATATCCACTTTCCATTGGGTCATCCAAAAATTCAGCTCTAGTTTTAGTCCCCCAGCTAAGCTGAGTTTGACACCCGCTACGCCTCAACATCCCCCTACCACCACGGAACAGACAAACCTGACTTTTAATACTAGGCGAGCCTTTTGCTGTCTTCCCATGAAAAGCATCCTGAAAGCATGATGCTCTATTCACCCCAAGGGAATCATATTCTGAGGGAGCATCTCTCTGCTCATCAGCTATACCAGTGCCAATGGAGCAAACTGCCAAAGGGACGGGACTTAACCCCTGCACCCAGGCTGCAAGTGTGGGAAAAGAGTCACCAGCGATCTCTGCAATTCCCTGCTCTTGGCTTTTTCTCTATCATCTGAGCATCTGCTCTTCCTCCCTCCCCTAATGGTGCGAGGACCAGCATGAGATGGGAGGTGAGTTTCCTTAAGACCCATTCTGGGAAGGTCTAACACATATCAGATAAGAAAGAGAAGGTGGGGAGCTTTGGGATGAGCTGCAAGACGTGAGATGGGCAGAGGCAGGGCTAAGTTAGTGATAGTAACGCCAGCAAAAAAGACATTCCCAGAGATGCCCACCTTTCCCGCTGGACAAGGAGGTGGCACGTCATCCTCACTGTCCCCACCGCCCTCTGCAAAACGGAGCAGGGATGCTGCAGGTGGAGGGGGAAGACACCAACAGGGGTACGCAGCCCCTGCCAGCAGCATCTCCAGCTCTCGGAGGTCAGCACCCCGCCTAGATTTGCTGCCAGGACCATTTCTGTGAATCCTCTCTCAGCACCTCAGTCCCAATTAGTTCCTGCAGCCAAAACAGCAGCTCTTTGCTTGACCAGTTCCTTCAGGCATCGGTGCTGTGCTTGGGTGCTAACGTGGGTGAACATCTGCAGCAGGGTGTCACTCCCGGTGAGTAACAGCTGGAGCAGAAACAACGCAGGGCTCCAACCCGCTGCCGTCAGACGAAGGGATAACTAGATCTCTGCCCTGTTCCCCCGGGACTTCGCAGGCTGGATGTAAGCTCTTTGGTAGCATGATGCAATCCTTCACTGCGGGGGAGACTTGCTTTTTGGGCCACGATCCCTCTCTTTGTCATGTTGTTGAGACTCAGCACTGCAGATGCTGCCGCAAGATGGATGGAGGAGCTTGGCTGGCCAAAAAACGGATGGCAGGGGTGTGAGATAGTTACACTGACAGACCACCCCAGCGCATGGGGGGATGAAATAGGGCCTTCAAGTGGTCGGGAAGTGAGATTTATGAGCTGCTGCAAATGGCTGGAGGAGGGATGGGAAGGGAGGGATGAGCTTGTGCGTGACCCAAACCAGCCAAGGTGTTAAACAGCCTTTGAAATAGTACCTCTGGCACTTGACAGCAAGTCATAACACCCTGAGTGGGGAGAGAAATTGGGGGCATCATGTGAACCCGTTCACTTGTCAGAGAGAGGGAGCGCCATGTAAACACAGCCAGGCGTGGAATGGCCTGAGAGCATCTCTGCGTGCCGTCTCTGAGCCATCTTTCCTCTTTCGTCCATGCTCAGAGACGTAACCTGAAAGGAGATGATGGCTCCTGCTGTGGAGATGTGCAGAAAGCCATGTCCAGGCTAACCCCACAGCAAAAGAAAACGTACGTCCTTTTTCCTCTGCCCATCCGGAGAGGGACTGGACCCGCCTCATCCAGGCCCCAGGCTTCTCATCCATCACCTCCCTCTGCTCAGGACAGAGGCTTGGGTTAATCCTTACCACCAAAAGCCAGAAGTTAGGCAGGACAAAGGAGGTCTCAGTGCTTGTCATTTGGGTGGAAGTACATGACGGTATTGGCAAGGTGGGGAACTATGCCTTTGAAGAGGCTTCTCACAAGAACCAGAAGGATCTGGTGGCCAGGCTGAGATAATGTTCACGTTACAAGATGCTGGACAGTGAAGGTACAGCCACGCTGTCACACGTCCTGGCTGCGTGGCTTCACTGACCAAAGGTCCTGTGGAGGACCCCACTAGGTTGATACAGCTCTAGATGTGTTTCAGGGAGAGTTTCCCTTCAAATTGAATGGGAAATGCAGTGGTAGATGTGCTTCTGCTGGTTTTTTTTAGCCAGATGATCTCCAGGTTGACTTCTAGACAGGATGGGTTCCATGGTAAACATTAGAGATAAGGTGACCGTGTGATCAGAGCTGCTTTTTTTGCACCTGTAGCTGTTTCCAGCATGAAGTCCCTGCTGCCTGGCAAGATCTATGAATCCAGGGAGCAGGGAAGGGAGAAACACCAAGCACAGAGACACCTTTCCATCTGCTCGTCTTCAGCAGCAGGCAGAAACAGTTGGAAGAGAGCAAAATTTTTGGCTGAGATGACAAATTGTTGCGTAGGACATCAAACAAAAGCACAGCCAACTCCTCCGGGCTCCGTCTGACCTCAGTGAACACCAGGGGGAAACCATCGGCACCACAACAGAGAGGACAAAAGTCCAGGGATGGCAAAAAGAGGGTTAAAGATGCAATTCCCTGCAAGCCCTCTGCCAACTTCCTAGGTATTTACAAAGCTGGTATTTTCATGATGCCTGGCACAGCTTGGAGGGGACCTGTCAGGCTCCAAGCATGGAGCAGGGAATTAATAAATCTCTTTTTAGTCCGTGAACATGGACTCATCCTCCAGGAAGTTAATTACAAACTTTGTAGGCTGTTCCCAGCAAGTGTATGCATTTAAAAAAAAAAAAAGATTGTTAAGGTTACAAGTGTGAGAAAGGAGGGACCCAGATGACCAAGGCCCAGGTGTAATTAAGCCACTGATGAGTATGTTTAGCGAAAGGAGTTTAAGGACGGTCAGGTCTCCCCAGCATAAAGCAGTGCATTGCTAGAAAGAGGTAGCTGGGAAGAGAGGCAGGCAACATTTTTCCCCTCCTCTTCCACAGCAATTATTTGCCTCAGATGCCTAAAAATATAATGCTCTGGGATTTGGAAAACTTTTATTTTTTAAAACAAGGTGAACACTTTGAACTAACATGGCTCTTTCGGCACAAAGCAAGTCCAAGCTCGCATGGATTTTGTCTCAGTTCAGTCCTAAAGCCTACCCGAAGCCCTGTTTCAGTTTAGTTTTAGTCTGTTGTGGATTGTGTGAGGCCTTCCCATCACTCTGGAGGTGTTCAATCCAGGCTTTTGTTAACCTCAGCTTTGCTGCCACCGCATCCCGGGCACAGGTGATGGAGGGAAGGGAAGGCAGCAGAGCCCCCTCCCTAATTAATCACAACACCTTGCCGTGCTCAGGCACTGCACAGACGGTCTCGACTTGTCACACGACTGAAAATATCCCGGCGGCAGCAGCTGCGGTGCTCGTTTTAGCTCCAGGCGTGCCTCCAGCCCACACAGGTCTGTGGCTTCTCTACGATGGCGGCAGAGGCTGCTTCTTGCAGGCAGAGCAATGGGGAGACAGGCTGGATGCTCTCCTAAGAGCAGGGCTGGGAGCACCGTGTGATCATAGATCCCTTTTTTTTTTTTTTTTTTCCCTGCCAGGTTCGTAAGGAAACAAGGGTTGCATCTGTGCCTACCGCTCACCCCTCTCCTCTGCTTTTATTTTGCAAGCCATTGACCAGTTTCAATGGAGAGGAGTTAAAATATCCTGGCTGGGAGCAAAGGGATGCGCTTTCGGAGACAAGAGCCCTTCCAGGCACCACCGCTCACAGGAGGTGCTCATCACGAGCTGGACTCCAGCTTGCAAAGAGCATTCATTTTTCTCATGTTCCCCAGGGGCAGATCTATATTCTCCTTCTTGAAAGCCTCCCTAATAGTCATAGAATCATAGAATGGTTTGGGCTGGAAGGGACCATAAACATCATCTAGTTCCAACCCCCCTGCCACGAGCAGGGACACCTTCGACTCGACCAGGTTGCTCAGAGCCCCGTCCAGCCTGGCCCTGAACGTTCCCAGGGATGGGGCATCGACCACCTCTCTGGGCAACCTGGGCCAGGGTTTCACCGCCTGCATCATAAAAAATTTCTTCCTTACATCTACTCTAACTCCACCGTCTTTTAGTTTAAAACCATTGTCCCTTGTCCTATGGCAACAGGATCGCCCTGCTAAAAAGTCTGTCCCCAACTTTCTTACAGGCCCCCTTTAAGTATGGAAAGGTGGCAATAAGGCCTCTCCAGAGTCACCCTTCCTCTGCATCGACGGGTACCACACGTCCCCAGCCCGTGTGTCACCGAGGAGGAAGGGGTGGCTACAGGTTGTTTTTTCACTGTTGTTTGCAAAGGGTTTGGAGTTCCCAAAGTTTCGGATGTGTGAGTCATTCCCAGCGCCTAACCCGCCTGTGTCATTTTAGAACCCCTTCCTTGGGAGTCTTTCCATCTGTTTGGCTTTTAGCTACCAATCCGACGCTCCCAGGCATGTGCTTTGCAATCTGCAGGAGGAAATGCTTTCTCAGATCCTCCCGGGTTTGCCCTGAACTCCTCAAGAAACCGGGAAAGAGATAAAGCAGAGCGTTTCCTGCCAGCGGAGGGGATTTGACCTGGCACTAAACCCATTGCCCGCAGAACAGTCACTGGAGAGAAAAGAAAGGACGGAGAGGAAACGCACAAGTTCTTTTCTATTCTGTATGCCCGGGCTCCAAACGATGAAATCCAGTGCCAATGAATTATACAAATGCTTATGCAATTAGAAGGAGCTACAGTCAGTCCTTCTGCAGCCAAAAATAGCTCTGTGCACCAGCAAAGGGCCTGCCTGCCTTCGCATCTCGTTAGGAGGAGAAAACACTCAGGGCTGGTGAGTGGGAGAAGCTTCAGACAGAACAAAATATTCCTGTCTGCTAACGCTGGAGGGCAATGAGATACATGGGCGAAACACGCAGCCGGCCCCACGCGTTCCCCCTACTGAAAATCCTCTGCCTGAGGGTCGTGTTCCCCCCTGGGGACACAGGAGGGACATCTCCGGGTGTGCAGATACCCGCTGGGTATCTGCATCCAAAAGGGTGTCTTGTAATGGTGCCTGCTGGGGTGTGCGTGGTCCCAGGAGCTCTAGGTTGGTGATCTCTCCATATCAGCATAAGGGATTTGTCTCCAAAAAAAAAAAGGGGAGAGCTCCGGTCCCTGTAGGCAGGCACTGGAGGGAGTCCCCAGCCCCAAGCGTGGCACCCATGCCCCTCGCAGCCAGGACGGATAAACCCAGCTCCCTTGGGCTCCCTCCGGAGCACTGCACATTGCTCTTGCAGAGCCTTTAATAGCATTTTTTCTCATCCTGCTCCCCAACTTTTTTCTCCACAACCTGTCCAGAAGGAGATGGTTTCCTGCTGCCAGTCCCCAGCCCCCCTGATGGTGGGGGGGAAGCCGTCCCCTTCCCAGCTCCAAACAGATCAACAGACTGAAGAGGAAGGGGAGGAGGAGAAAAAGGGTTTCTTTCTGCTTTGAGCTGAGATTTTGGGGTCTTGCAAGGGAGGGTGCAGACCACAGTGATGCTGCTGCAGGCTGAGTGCTGGCCCTACCACCGGCAATAAAAATCCCACACCACCTTTGCAAAGCATCTCCCTCTCCTGGCACATAACACTCTTTTCTAGCCTCGCATCCTTCCGTTGCGGAGATAACGCTCACTGGCATGAGTACGGCCATGCACCCTCCTCTGAGCAACTCTGCCTGGCTCCCGGCACACACAGGAGAGCTCTGACGGCCACAAATCCCCCCTGGAGGCTTCTTGGCCATGTTGACTCTTAAGTCCTAGAGCATGTTTCTCAAATCTTTCCTTGCATCCATGAGATCTAGAGATTTTTATAAGAAAACTAAGAACTCGGGGAAGGAGGGAGGAGCTCAGAAGAGGTGTATTTGTGTGTTGTCTTCACCCAGCCGTCCATGCCTGACCCTTGCAGATCATCCAATAAAGGTTTCTAAAGCATGGCATAAACAGTATATATTCCCTGCAGCATACACCTAAGCCTTGAGGACTTAAATTGAGTCACTTTTTAATAAGCATCATACAGAAAGATAGCTGTGCTGTGAGTAGCTGGCATAATAGTTGATAACGCTTTTTTTTTTTCATTTTCTCCTTACTAGCTGTGCCCTAACATCTCTTTGCAGCACTTGGTGATGGCCAGTTTGTGGTCATGTTTTTTAAATGAAACACAAATCCGTCCCCAAACTCCATTTCTAAGCTTTAAAGATGGGGCCAGCGGCTGGTTTAACTGAAGTGGCCTCAGCAGATTTGGGCTTGAACAATTTTGTGATTTCACCGTGTTGTGGTTTAACCCCAGCCAGCAACGCAGCACCAGGCAGCCGCTCACTCACTTCCCCCCCAAACCCAGTGGGATGGGGGAGAGAAGCGGAGAATCAAGTAAAGCTCATGGGTTGAGATAAGAACAGTTTAATAGAACAGAAAGGAAGAAACTAACAAGGACACTAATAACAACGATAAAGTGACAATAATAATAAAAGGATTGGAATACACAAGACAAGTGAAGCACAGTGCAACTGCTCACCACTTGCCGACCGATGCCTGAGCCGTGCTCCTCCCTCCTAACCCAGCTGGGCATAACATCCCATGGTATGGAATACCCCTTTGGCCAGTTCGGGTCAGCTGTCCTGGCTGTGTCCCCTCCCACCTTTCCTGTGCCCCTCCAGCCTTCTTGCTGGCTGGGCAGGAGAAGCTGAAAAGTCCTTGACTGGGTCTAAACACGACTGAGCAACAACTGAAACCATCAGGGTGTTATCAACATCCTTCTCATACTAAACCCAAAACACAGCGCCGTACCAGCTACTAGGAAGACAATTAACTCTATCCCAGCTGAAACCAGGACACACCATTAAAATTCAACTGCTTACAGCACTCTCTGAGAGTGGGGAGATAGTGCAAGGTGATTTATGGTTAGCATCAACCCACTATAACCTTGTCTGTGTGTCACAGCAAGAAATGTCACAAGAACAGGAGCTGGTGACCTTCCTTGAGTTTGAACCATACTGCTCTTCTGGCACGGTGTATAGAAATACTAAGGAGACTTTCCGAACAGGGGAAGCAAAGCAAGGCTCAAGGTAACAGCTAACGGCACTATGCTGCAGTATCATATCCTGCTCCCTGTCGTCTCTTGCTGTTGGGTGTTGCTTTCCAACAGCAGCAAGGGAGGGGATGAATCTCTCATGCATGGTGTGAAAAAGTGTGTTACTCCAATGCCATGTTCTCACTTCTCTCCCAAACATACTGTTGTTCGGCGTCTAGGACATGAGGCAGGAGGCTGGCGCTCAGCCACATTATCTGGGGAGCAACAGGTGAGGTTTGAATGATGGCCCTGAAATTCTCCCCTAAGCATCTACACTCCCAAGTGGGAGAGGGCTGGAAAAGGGACCACTCCCGGTGACCAGACCTGGTGGAGATGCAGCTACCAGCTTCCTTCTCAAGCTGCTGGGATAACAAGAGAAAGTCCAGTTTGATGGGAAAGGTTGCCATGTACTGAGCGCAGCTCTAACACAGTGCTGGTCTTCGGGCAGAAGGGTATGAGGATAGGGAAGCTTTGAAAGCTGGACTCCATACAATGCTATGGGATGTCCTTGGTCGTGACAGTGATCTACAGGTTAGATCCATTATAGTCAATAAAGAGGAGCAAATGTTTCTGGGGTGCAAATCACCTCCTTCTAAAGTCAATGTCAAAATGAGGTCAGTCACCTCCCAGAACTGGCTGTCTCTCTGCACTGGCTAACAGGGCAGACCTGGATGACCAGCTAAAATGTTGATATGTAGTTATTTAGTTTAGATATTTAAAATCAGGTGAGGCAAGCCTTCCCCTTGCGACTAAGCTGAATCAGCACTCTCCAGCCAAAGCAGTGAAAGTCTGGGTTCTGGAGGGCACCAAGTGTTTCTTTTCAGAGGGAAAGTTTGATATTTACTCTGGGAGTACCAGGGGGATTAGCCTGAATTTACCGTAGTCTTCAAAAAGGGATTTGGAGACACCTCCCCTCTGTGCTGGCCAGGGCAAGGACAGGAGCTTGAAGGAGAAGGGAAGTAGAAGCACCATCTGGTCTTGGCAGAGATGCTCCTGAGATCTGTGTTCTTGGCAAATCCCAGCACCACTGAGGCCTTCCAGGATGAAGTGGCAATGGACCAAACATACCGACTCAGCTGCACTTGGCCCAGGGTGTGGAGAGAGGTGGAAGTGGGCCAGAAACGCTCTGGGAGTCCATGGAAGTCACCGAAGATCTTAAATCGTTCCTGGCAGCAGTGCTGCTGCCAGAGAGGGAGGTGGATGGCTGTGGGTCCAAAAAATGCCACAGTGGCAGAAAGATGTCTAGGTGGTACATGCCATTCTTGAACAAGTTTGTAAAACAAGGCTGGCTGGTGGAAAGACAAGTGGTCAGCAAACAGGTCTTCTTCTGGTGGTCCATCACAGATTGGGAAATGTCCCATGGACACATCTGCATCCACAGAGCACAGGCTGAAAACCACTGATGAAAAAAGTGGCCACAGCAAGGCTCGTAGAGGGCAACTGGCCCTGGATGTGCAATTCTAGCTGGAAAACCCACCCTGCCCACCTGTGTCCCACCTGCCAGCCTCCCAGATACCTGAGGGCATCTCAGGTGGCTCCTGGCACAGTGGGCAGGCCACCAAATCACACTCCTGCACTGTGGATGCTGTGGTGTGGGTGTCTCAATGTCAGCAAGACCCCACGCTGGTGATGGTAGTGGTGACACCAAAATAAATCACCCTGTCCGCAGATACTACACCAAAGAGGGACAAGTAAGATTCCTGGTATTTTATGGCACAGTCCAAGGACGGTCACATTGTGCCACATTTCACATCTCGGTTTGTCTGGGAATAAAACAGAGGCTCCAAACTCTGCATCTGGGAGTGTGTTTGCTATTTGGAAGCGGTAGGTGTTGCACGGAGCGGCATCTAACCAGCCTGCCAGTGACTTTATGTCAAAGTTTTGCTCATGGAAAAAAACATATTGTTGTAGATAATGTTCTCACTGACAAGCCAGATGTCAAAATATGGTAGGATAATGTTACTGAAAGCCTCAGCTGCTATAAAAGGGAAGTGAAGAGACAATTGTTCCTTCATTAGACATCAAAATTTGATGGCATATCACTGTGACTGAAAGGCTCATGAATGCTTAAAATAAAACAGGGGTAAAAGTTCCCCAGGATATCAGCTGCGGAGTTTCGCGGGAGATGCTGACCACTTTTGGTCTCTCTCGTGTGCATGCTCACAGCCTGGAGATCTGCAGGGCTGTTTGTGCTCTGTACACCTCCGGCAAGAGCTGATCTACCACCGACAAATCAAGACAAGCTTGCTCAGGATCAGGGTTTCTTTCCCCTCCGATTTCTCCCTGCAAAGTATTTCAGGTAGAGCCTGGTTAGCAGGAGATGCATTGGGTCCAATACCCACCCCGTTCCTATTACCCTGAGCACGGGAACGTAAGAGTGACTGCACTACGCTAGAGCAAAGGTTTGTCTAAACCCGTGTCTGACAGTGGCCCATGGTGGGTGACTTCAGGACAACGTAAGATCTGCAAAGGCCTGGGGCAGTGGCAAGCAGCCCTGTCTTCACCAGGACTCACCACTGTGGTCATTCACTGGAGTTACTGTGGGAGAGCTCGCTCAGCCCGTTTCTCGTCCTGTCCTCTGGGCTACTGAATGCCACCGAGGAAGGGTGGTGAGCAGCTTTGCTCATAGGGGTTCACAGCCTAACGGCTAGGGCTTTCTCCAAGAAGTCCACCATCTCCTTGCCCACCAGGCCAAGAGCTGTAAGAACTGGTGTGTTATGCAGAAAGTATTCTTCTCCTCTCTCTTTAGGCATTTGAAAGCTAGACCACACTCAGCACTGTTGGCTACAGTCAAAGAAGAGTTGGTACTTCTAAAAGGTGCTTTTTGCCTCTTAACCTGCATACCTGTCTCCATATGAGAGAGACAGATGTTGCCTCTAGAAGATGAGTTGGACTTAGACACCAAGCTTTTAGATAGTTTAAGGAGCTGCATCCCATGCCTGACTTGCCCACACCTCTCACCTCTGGCAAAGGAGGAGACTTGACCCATCTCTTCCGAGCCCTGTCTGTCCATCCTCCCTTCCAGCAGGCTGGACACCACCATGTGGTCCCCCAGCAATGGGAAGCAGGGTCATGCCCTGGGGGAGGGATGCTCTGGTGCCACTTTTATATTTGACTAAGCCTTCTACAAAAGAGGCGCATGCAACAGTGTCTGCATAATATTGCATCAGTCTAAGAGCCCTGCCAGACCCCAGCAGCACCTGCCCCCTTGCAGCTGTGCTTTGTCACACACACCCCAGCGCCCTCAACCTGCTCAGATTTCTGAGGATTAGGTGACACTGGTGAAACTCTGCTTGGCTGTGACCCCTCTGCAGCTGGAGTCTCCACCCAGCATAATGCTCCCAGACCATCAGGAGCTCGGTCAGAGGAGTCCCAGATTTTGTTACACCTCCATGACCCTCGTCCCGCAGACAGAAATGCTGTGCCGAGAGCACCAGAGAGCAGTGAAACGTCAGCTGGATCATATCTTGCTGTCCTATGAAGGTTGTAAGGAAAGGAGTATCCTGAAGAACACAAAAATGAGGGCAGTTGGGTTGTTTGTTTGTTGTTTCTTTTCCTGAACAAGTGTCTTACTATTTAACTTTGCTTTTATATGCAGACTCTTTTGATGAGGACTTCATAGGAGATGGTCTCCCAACTCCTTTGGGCATTGGCTAAAAAACACAAGTACTTGTTTGCAAACCAAAACACAGAGGGTGCTGCAAGTCAGATGGGAAGTTACTGGGAACGGGGGAAATTGCGTGCCTGGTTTGGCAGAGAGAGCCCTTCGCTCTGTGCAAATTCAAAGGCTTGAAAAGTCCACGCCTGCTGCCTAAGGTTGCTGCCCAGGGTCTGCTTCTCTGTTGTGCCACGCTGCTTCTAGACCGATGTCTGAACGTACTGGATGGATGATGCTGGAAGGATAATACTGGACAGATGGACATAAACCACAGCTGAATCTTGCCCAAAACAACAGGATGAAACATCTCCCATGATTTACAGGTAGAGACCTGTAAATCGTGCCCACAGAGGGGCTCACGTTAGATCAACATCAAGGACCAGGGGTTGCATCTCACACTGGGAGGGTTGCCCAGTTCCCCGTCATTTTCTGCTCAGACCAATGTGCCAAACACCAGTGTCAGCTCCACCGTGAAAAACACGAATCGAGGGTACCGTCCAGAGCAATCATCGTCCTCTTTACGAGTCACAAGGACAAGCAGCAACTGTTCAGATTGCTTTTGAACTCTGCTGGTATCATTTATCTGCATTCAATGCTCCAAGCCCCATCTGTCTTGCAAAGATTTTCTCTTGACATCAGCCCTGTGTGGCAGTTCTTTATCAACTTCATTGTGTCTTTTAACGCAAAGGCAGCCTGCCGTGACTCTTCCAGGAGGCTTTGTAGCAAAAGAAAATGAAAATGCTCCTGCTCTTAATGCTTTACCTACTTCAAGACTGATTTATGGGTGTTGTTGAACGCATGCATCGTTTGCAGAGATAAATCTCAGCCACTTACGTGTGGCTCATCTCCTGAACACCTTTTAAGTAAAGAAGGAGGACAAAAATGCAAACATAAAACTAGAAGAGATCAGCACAGAATAAGAGGGGGTTCTCTGGGTAACCCATCCTCTGCAGGATCTCAAGACCTGCATGAGAACCTGTAGCTGCCACATCCCCATTTTACAGATGAGTAAGCAGAGGGAGGAAGAGGTGAAATGCTGTTTCCACTTGCTTATGAAGGGGTTAACTGATTAACAAAAAAAAAAGAACAGAATAAAAGTGCCATAATAATAACGCTTGCCCTCACATCTTCACAGTATCGGAGGTTCCTGCACTGTGTAGAACAAAAAGCAACAGGGCTGTACACGGGGTACACGTTTCGGCTCTAGCTCCCGCATCTTCCCAAGCCCACCTGAGCAATTTTTCTTTCTCACAAAAAGGAAAAAATACCAGACCACACATTTATAGCAAAGCGATTCTCACTCTCTCCAGCACTGGCTACTCCGTGTGCACCAGAAAGCCTCCCACAATGACAAACAGCTCATTTGGCCAGTACAGCTCCAACTGGAGCTTCTGGGACTTTTATCGCTGGTGTAACTGCACAGACACTGGCTATTTGCTCTGCTGCCACCAGGGCAAATATAAGTTTGGATGCCCAGAGCCACACCAGATCCGAGGGTGCTGACTGCATCTGCCCAGAAAAGACAGAGCAAAGCAGTCAGCCCGAAGCACGCTGTGCATGCAGAACAAAACCCACGCGGAGATGGAGAGAGGACAAGCTGTGGGGCTGGAGGTTCCTCAGCCTTGATCTGGTCTCTCCCGCACTCCTCCTCAGCCATGTGCCTGGGAAAACCGTACTTGACCCCAGGACCCACAGGAGGCATCAGCAGCCCCGCATCCCTATTAGTGGCTAAAGCAGAGTTAGTCAAACCATGAAGAAGTGGGTCTGACACAACTGAGACCATCTGCAAATCCCTTTTGCTCCGGGCTGATTGCCTGGGAGCAGCACCGATATGAACTTCGCATCCTTAATTTCGTGCTAAGGCACATTTTGGTGCTGATCAGAAGGCGAAGTGGGGAGTGGAGCTGGAGCATATAGCAGCATTTAGTACTTTTGTTCCTAAAATGATCTGCTGGTTTTGAACGACTTGCAAAGACGTAGCCCCCATAACCTTCTCCAGACACTTTTAACGTGAAAGCCCTAAAAAGCAGGCAGATCATTTTCTCCGTTTCACAATGATGAAGAGCAGTTTATTCTTCAGCTGTCGCTTTTTATCACTTCCTTTTAGGGGGTTTTAGACACCTTTTCAGGAAAATAAATCTGGGAATGCTCTTAATAACTCACAGGCTTGATTAGCGGTTATTACGCTGTGCCGGAAAGGTGACACCCTGCTACATCCTCACTCTGTGTCTGGGGACCAAGAGGAGAAGTGATTGATGCAAGGCCACCCAGGCTGGCTCTGGAGAGAGCAGGATGCAAGGCCAGGTCTTTGGAGGCTGTGAGGATGGTTTAATTACAGACTCTGCTCTTCCCCAAGGACATAACCCTGCTCCCCAGTTACTCCTAGCAGTGCTGGCCACAGAAGCTGTCCTTAGCATTCAAGCCCAGCCATGCAGATGTCCTCCTTTACCACCAAAGTAGGACTGCAAATATTTTGGCTGCTGACTCTATCACCACACCTCCTTTCATCCCACATGCCTCCATCTCAGCTTCACTAGCCACCTCCACTCAAGCGCCATCCCAGTTCCCTCCCCTGCTCCTCCATCTCATTGAATCGTAGAATCACTTAGGTTGGAAAAGACTGTTAACGTCATCGAGTCCAACCGTTAACCTAGCACTGCCAAGTCCCCCACTAAACCGTGTCCCTCAGCGTCACGTCTACAAGTCTTTTAAATACCTCCAGGGATGGTGACAACCACTTCCCTGGGCAGCCTGTTCCAGTGCCCGACAACCCTTTCAGCGAAGAAATTCTTCCTAATATCCAATCTAAACCTCCCCTGGCACAACCTGAGGCCATTTCCTCTTGTCCTATCATGCGACTCACTGCTGCATGGTCTCCATCCCGAATTGCATCAGGGAAAGTGACCTAAGTCCTTCCTCCTGCAAGAAGTCCTCCTTCCCCAAGAGAAGTCACCAGGCTTGATGGCAGCCTTCCCCGCACCCCCAGACCCAGCTCCCCTCTTACATCTCTCACCTCCCTCTTAGCAGCTCTTCCTCCTCTTCTCTCCTCTTTCGGGAACCCTCCATTCATGCTCTTGGGTGGCCCACCCATGTGGGTCAGGCAGCAGTCAGTATCGATCGGCCACAAACCCAAATGAAGCTTGCCAAGGTTTGTGGGCACCTGGGGACCTTCTGGCCGCGCGTTATCCCCACTCAGCTCAGTCAGCCTGGATAAGTACCACTGCCACTCTGAGCACCAACCTGGAAAGGGGCAGATGGAGGTCCAAGAAGGGCAGAGGGTGAGAAACACTGATTCCTGCCCCATCCAGCTCTGATTTTTAGATAGTCTTCTCAGCGTGGCCTTCAGCACACCTCATTCCTCGCCCACGCAGCCCAGAAGATTAAAGCAAATCGTCCAGATCATACCAAAAAGCAATCCTCCGCTTTCGGCGCTGATAAACTAAAAGCTCCTTGGCCTCTGAGTGAAAGGAAGTTTTCCCACACAATAGCTCAGATCCCATTAAAGCAATGACAAGCAACCACTTTGTGCTTCACTTAAAATTTAGCCAGGAGGGAAAATATTATTTTGGATGGCAAGAAGAGATTGCTTTTAATTGAAACTCTTCCTGCGCTGAGCTGCTGTTGACACTTAGTTTTCAATTAACAGTTCCACAGGTTTTAGTTCAGTTCTGCAAGTCAAGGCTGCAAAGTGAGAAAAAAAAAATCAAATCAAATCAAATCAGAACTTCTGGCTAATCTTGGAGAAATTCAAAGGGATTTAAATGCAAGTCTGTGTGTGTCTGTTTCCCTTCGTATCCTTTACTCAGTGGTCTCCTTGCCATTTCCAAGCCTCACAAGTTTACCTTCACAAACCATTTAAGAATTGAGGTTTGGAGGGACCTCTAAGCTCTCTGGTCTAACCCCTTGCTCAGAGTAGGGACAACTTGAAAGTCAGAGCTGGTTGTTCAGAGCCTCATCCAGGTCAGATGAACGTCTCCGGCAGTCGTGGTTGCACAGTCTTGGTGGGAGGTTTGGGACACTGGGGTTTGCCTGCAGCTGGGGTGCACCCACCCCAGGTGTGGAAGGCACGGCCACACTTCCATTACAGCACGACAGCGTGGGACAGGGTGGGAATAATACAACTCTGACAACAGAGAAAGGTGTAAATCAGGTAAAATCACTACAGACACAGATTTAATGGTGTTGCACTAAAAATACTGTTTTATGGGCAAAGAGGAAGCACTCCTTATACATATATATATAAAGCCAAGAATTTATTGTTGGTATAACTGAAATCACACAGTCTCATCTTTACTAGCCCATATCTAATAGAGAAAAAACACATGCATTTAGTTTTCCCCTTTTTCTGAGGTTTTGCTCACCCTTCCCTGCCCCTCTGGGTCTTGGGTGGTTTCACTCTGGTGTTGGGGGTCTTACAGTGGTTCAGCTATCTTTGGAGTCCTTCACCAGGAGGAATATGAAGTTCGTGTTATTGGTTTCTCCTTCCTTGCTTTAGGATCCACGTGAGGTCATTTTTGCATGTTTGTTAACATGCTTTTACACAACCTTACAGGATGTTTTGGGATGAGCGCACAGCTTCGGGAGTTTTGAAAGCCTCAGAGCCCTAACTGAGCTCATCTGGCCAAAGACGTTGGGTCTGTGCCTCATCTTAAGGACGGATGGCATGATAGGAAGGTAAAAATTAAAGATAAATTTTTTACCATGCACAAAGAGATTTTGCAAGGAAGATATGCACAGCTCAGGCATTCCAGGCAGTTATTTATTGGCTCTTATCCAGTGCAGACTAAGGCATTTCAAACTCGCCATCCCCAACTAGACACACCAGGCTCTGCTAGCTCTGCTGGCATCAGCCTAGTGGTGGCCTGAGCTCCTGGAAATTCATCCTCAATGTTGCTGAGCTGTCACCTTCCAATTGTCTGCTTTTTTCCTTAGTATTTTATACCTTTCTGCATGATTTTCTCCCCTGAATCTGCAAGCTGGTATCAACAACTCAGTGATCATGCTTCTGTGTTTGATTTCTAAACCAATGGTTTCGCTGGAGAGAAATTCCCTTCCTTGAAAGGCTTTATTGAACCCCGTCCATCACAACATGCCAGTTTGAACCATAAGGTGTCGATAGTGTCCTAAAAAGTATGTTTTAGGTTTTTGCTGAAGCAACAAAACCTTTATGGAGTGGTATAGGAACAGATACAGAGATTGAGACTTAGAGATTTAATGAATTTCCTCCAAGGTGTTCCTAGGAAAATCCACCAATGTACAAATGCACTTGTACTCACCACAGTCCTGCAGGTCATGTCCAGCCCTGGCCATCCCAGCGTGGCAAAACCCATGGTTCCCAGTCCCTGGTTTGAGGACCCTGTCCTTTTCCAGCCACGTCTGTGACAGGCTTGGATGCTATATGCCAGACCCAGGGCAATGCCGGGGAGTGACCAGGTGGAGCTGGATTTGCTCCCATGCAGGCAGCGTGCAGGACCAGTCTCATCCTGAAGCCACCAACCACCCCATAAGCGAGTTGCTTAGCTTTGCTGTCATCTCCCCATCTGTGTTCTCAAAAATGGCTAAAAAATAACAACAATAATAAAAAAAATCAAAGCCATTTTCTGGGAGTTTCTTCCAGCATTCTTACACATGAAAAAAATATCCCTTCACCCACCAGTATGGCCAGGGAGGTCATTTCAAGCGTAACCTATTGGAATTGCTCCAGCCAAGAGCAGGAGCTTGGCTGGAGCCCATTTGCTCCCAGCAAGCCCCACCATGGGAAACCCAGACAGAGAGAAGCAGCCCCTGCAAAACCAAGCCCTTAAATCCCAGCTCACGGCAGAGAGTGGTCCAAGCTGCAGTCAGCAAGTCTTCCCAAAGACATTAATCTTCTCATTATGGCCTGATTTAAGTGCTAGAGCTTTTATTGTCTTCGATCCCCAGAGGTCAATAGAAGGAACGGTCTGATTGTTGGGCAATTTGTTTGACTGGATGTAATAACATTTAAATGGGCCATGAAGACAAAACAAGATGCTCCATGCTTAAGTCTATCCAGAGGTTGCTTTTGTCCTTTTTTTTTTTTTAATCCCTGGTGACAAAAGTGTAACTCTCCCAGGTTCTTCAAGCTATTTGCTTTAATATATTACCCGCCATTAGAGATAAGTGCAGCTCCTTCTCTTAAGTTTTGCGTGGGTTGTTTTTTATTATTTTGGTAAGGCTTATGGGGAGGGGTGAAAAAGGGAAAAGTTGATTTTATTTGTGGACTTTTCCTTCCCTTTAGGGAAAAAGGATGATCTACAGATTGTGCTACTGAGGCTTATGTACCATAGGCAGTCATATAGGCTTAAAATTGGCCTTGCTCTTGACCTAGATAAATTGCCTGCCCTACTGCACATCTCGGTGGCATTTCAGCCTTCCGGAAATCAGATGCCTGGATCCTGTTACCAGCCCTGCCGGACACTCACCCCATGCCCTTGTGAAGGCCACCCAGGCTTAGATTTGGGTGGGCAAACTTGCCATTGAGCCATGTCTTACTTTGTGAGCAATTTGACGTGAATAATCTGGGAAGCGGACAGATCCACTTGAAAAGCCACTGCCACGCTTATCTGCATAGCAGTGCTGTTATGAGTCATTAAAATTGACTTGGTGAATTAATTCTTCTAATGATTTAACGGAGAGAAAGAAGCCTGTTATCGAAGTGCTCGGTGGGCTGCAGGGAGATCAGGTTGTTGATGTGCACGGATGAGTCGCCTGGCACCGCTCAGCTACACCTGCAGGCTGAGGGGATCTCCCTTCCTCGGAGGGTTTTGGGAGGAGAAAGGCACTGGAGAGCACAAGGAGATCCTCCTCTGGCAGGAAGGGTCTGGATGGACCCCACGGAAACCTGCCTCCATCTGCTGCATGTATCAGAACTGCAGAATATTTGAGGTGGGAAGGGGGCTTCGGAGGTCTCCCGTTCAACTTTCTGATCAAAGATGGGCCATCTTCTAATTTAGTAGATTGCCCTTGGCCATGTCCAGCGAGTTCTGAATATCCAGGGATGGAGAATCCACACCCAATCTCATCCTCTTATGTCTGACCACTCTCACAGTGAAAATTTTTTTCCTTGCATCCCACTGGATTTGCTTGTCACCGCCTGTCCTTCCCTGTGCCCCTCTCAGAAGAGTCCAGCTCCATCTTCTCTATAACCCTCCTTTAGTGGTTGTAGACGCAACTTAGTTCCGCCTTAGACCCTTACCTTTTCTCTACCATTTTGTCATCTCTCTTGAGCGTGCTTGCAGCCAGCAAGAGGATGTTGGCTGTGCTTTGAGACACAGCTGTATTTCACCTGTGCACTCCACCACTTAGACGACCTCACGGGTCCCAGAGGCTGGGGTGCCAGGCTGGTCTGCATGAGCTACAGGAACCTGGGGCATCTCCTTCTGGCTCTTCTGGGCTGAAGCTTTTTTGGCCACTGTCAAAACTAGCTCTCAGCATACGGTGAGGTTATGAAAAGCTGGTATTTCACATGGGTCTGGAAATTGGTGGCTTTCCAATTAATGAAGTCCGGTCCACCTGATTTATTCACTGGATCGGGATGTGAAGAAAGGAGAAAAAGAAACAGGAAAAGAAAAGGGAAAGTAAGGGAGATGTGAATACCAGCATGGAAAGCTATGATGTGTGGTGGCAAAATGTGGCTGCTCAGCTCTTATCTGGACTTCTTTCTTTTGAATTTGAATAGGTGGGTATGATATCCTAGTTTTGGTGTCCAGGGTGGGTGGGAGAATATGTGCAAGATAAAAGAACTCCAAAACTAACAGCAAATTTTTGAAAGAATTTGAAAATTGCCGTTAGAAATGGAGGTGGAATTGCAAGCCCTGGAGACAGGCTGTGAGGTCAGGCGAGCAACCGAGGTGAAGCACGGCCATGCGGCATGGCCAGAACTTCCTCCTGTGGTCTTCCAGAGCTGTCCCTCCGCACGTCCTCAGCAGGACCAGACCACTGCTGCTCTGCTGCTCTCCAAGAGCGTGTCTTCATTTTCTCTTTCCCTGACCTTGCTTCTATTTTAAAAAAAAAAAAAGTCCCTTTTTGCTGATTTATTTTTTTTTTTAACATGGCCTAACAAAACTCCAGATAATGACAAACAAGTGAGCAAGACTCCTGGCACAAGCAAACAAGATTTAATCTGTCAGCCCCGTGGGCGGACGGAGCAGGATACTGCTGGCTGTGTTCTCTTAAGGTGGCTCCTTCCATCTACGGAGCTGCTTAAAATAAAGCAGATGGGAATACAGAATTATCCTCAATGCTGAAATACGGTGCTGCATCCAGAAGGTGTTGCTTTTCGTGGAGTCTCTGATCCGACACACTATATCCACAACAGTCACTCAAGCACCAACTGGAAAGCGATTGCCTAGACACTTAAAGGGCCAATGCTGAAGCCAGTGAACCAGCTCCCCAGCAACATTTGAGCTTGGTTTAGGGGTTGAAATGTATGAAGGAGGCCAGTTGGACTTGAGGCCAAAGAACAAGCCCTGGTTATTTTGCTGATAGATACAACCACAGTGCACAGACAGGCCCAGAAAACACAGAAATACCTCACTTGATGTAGTCTGGATGAGGCTGTTTGGTGTAAGAGCTTCTAGCCCATGCTGGGGTCTAGCCAAGAGTTCATTTAAGGGACCTGGACCCAAAACCAAAGAGCTGTTTAAGTCACCCCATGAGCCAGAAGGTGGCAGTTGCTCTCTTCTTCAGGTCCTGTTGAATTTTTTTGCTTCCCTCTTGTCCTGGTTTTGGCTGGGACGGAGTTAATTGTCTTCCTAGTAGCTGGTACAGCGCTGTGTTTTCCGTTCAGTATGAGAAGGATGTTGATAACACCCTGATGTTTTCGGCTGTTGCTCAGTCGTGTTTAGACTCAGTCAAGGA
>JAVKLA010000053.1:45090930-45104070 GCA_034782735.1 Sagittarius serpentarius | reverse complement strand
CTCAAGTTGCTCCAGGGGAGGTTTAGATTGGATATTAGGAAGAATTTCTTTCCTGAAGGGGTCATTAGGCATTGGAAGGGGTTGCCCAGGGCAGTGGTGGAGTCCCATCCCTTTAAAAGTCCTGTAGATGTAGTGCTTAGGGACATGGTTTAGTGGGGGACTTGTCAGTGCTAGGTTAACGATCGGACTAGACAATCTTACAGGTCTTTTCCAATCTAAGCAATTCTATGATTCTGTCATTCTACAGGAGCCCTCGTTTGAGTAGCAGGGTTATTTGCTTGTCCCCATGCTGACACCTGTACGGTCCAAAGCAGAGCACACTCAGCAAAAGCAGTTAGCCCCAGCAGGATACACAACAGAGCCTCAACCACACGATATGGTACTGACCTCCATCATGGGGGGCCTCCCTCTCTCGTGGTCTGATCCAGCTGCCATGCGTCAGCCTGATATGGGAACAAAGCTGGGAGGGGATAAAATCAAATGTGTTTTTTCTTGTGTTTCCACTGAAAAAAAAATGAGTTTAGCATGGTTCCACTTCCAATCAGTAAAATAAATGGTTTCTTGATTTTGAAAAGTCTGGTAAAATGGAAACAAACTCCCGGGACTAATATTCTGCATGGGAAAAAAAAAAAGATACAGCCTATAAAGTTGAAGTATTGCCTTAAAATAAATGAGTACTGCAGGAATCCACAAGCAAAATGAGCCCTGGATTCTGTTCCTTCTTCTCAGAGAGTTTATTTTAACCACCAACATGTCCAGGCCATCCTCACCGCCTCAAAGGATACCCAGAAACCATCATTGCAGCAGAACATGCCCAGTAAGTCTCTGTGCTCCCACCAGCAATGATGCACCCATTCCCAGGCAGCATGGAGGGGAGAGCTGGATACGAACTGGGCAGCTTGAGCCCCTCTTATTTTTATTTTAGATGGGAGCAAGGAAACTCAGAAGCTGTGACCTGAGCTTCTGTGGGAGCCCAGAGCCCCTCTCCCACCCTGATCCAGGCTGTTCCTGCCTGCATCCCCCTCCAGCCCCAACAGAACTTGCAGAGTGGGGAGACGGGAGCCTGGCTGTCAGACAGCTTCTTCCCGGGAGTGATATGAGCCTGGGCAGGTACTCTCTGTTTAAATGCAAGGGAGGCATCTGCACCAGATTTTTTCTTTTTTTAACAAAGCAGCGGCAACTGTCTCTTGCTAAGGGTCTGACGATGCTGATACCAGCCACGCTGATGATCTCTGATGTGCCGTGGTAGCACGGATCAGAGCGGGATCTCTGCATCGGAACTGCTCAGCTGCTGGATCCCAAATGACAAAGGGATCCTGCTGCTCTGAGCGGGGCATTTCTGGGCATGCCCAGAGGCAGATCTGACAGCCCTGAGGGACTAGGAAATCAAGCTTGAGGGGTCTGATGAGGTTCAGTGCCTGCTGGGTGGGATGGGTAGGAGTAGAGGAAGGAGAGGGCTGGACCATATTTAGGACACAGACCTCTGCATCTCAGTCATGGGCTCTTTTTAACACCTTTTTTCCCCAGAGTTCGCTCAGAACAACTCCCCTCTTTCACCTTCACACACGCACGGACTCACACACCTCCTTGTCCCATCAAGCTAGACTTTTCGTTAACCATCTCCAGCACCAAGTGACCAGCCACAGCAGAACAGTCCTCCCGGTGCTCAGTATAAGCTTGAAGCTAACTTCAGTTCTCAAGCACTCCCTCCAGCCCCACCGCTTCTTCCAGGGCTTTTCACCTGCAAGCCTTTCTAATTACATACGCAACATTTACAGTGGCGGCGCAGCTCCCTGCCTAATCTCCACCCTCCCTGCCCCTTCCAAGTGAGATTAGGCAGCAAAGCAAACAAAGCTGGTGGAGCTGTAGCCTGCAAGCCTTGGTGGGGAGCAGGGAACAGCCCCACGGAGAGACACGATAGCAACACGGCCACTACCAAGACGTGTTATAGAGGCAGATGTGGTAGATTTGAGAAGCCAAGGCAAGGAGGAAGACGCTCCGAAAACAGCTGGGAAAGGCTACGGGAGCCCCTCTTCAGGCATCAGTTATGGTATGTAACCCTATTTCCATCTTCATTTATCTCTTGGCATTTACTGGCACAACAGGCAACCTCATTGCGCTCTTTGCCTTCATCAGCAATGCCATCGGGCACAAAGTCCTTCAGCCATTAGTCAGGATCATTGTCAACATGGCCCTGGTGACCCTCTGGCTCTGTTGCTCCAAAGAGCTCCCAGCAGTCCTCTCCTTTGCCGGCACCAGTGTTTTCGGTGAGAGGGGGTGCTGCGTCCTCCTCTACACGTATCACATGCTGAGGCCGATCAGCATCTGGTCACTGGAGAATCTAAGTTTCCTCCACTTTAGATAAAGAACCACAGACCTAACCATCACTGGTCCAAGTTCATGTACAGGCACCAGGGGCAGGATGTGAACAACAACCTTGCTGGCTGCTGGATCTTCAGCCATTGTCTTCCAATTGCCCTACCTTCAGTACGACACAAGAGCAGAGAGGATAAATAATGAAACCATCGTGTGCTTGGCTACCAGCACTTGTTTAAGTTCTCCAGGGAGTTTCATCATGAAGTTCACCACCCACGCATCCGTCAGCCTGGATCTCATCTTCATCATCCTTGTGATAATCCGGAACGGATTCATCATTGACCTCCTCTGGAGGCAAAAGAGAAAGACAAGGTCTGCCTCAAACACAGGGAGCACCTGGAACAAGCACACAGCTCAGGCGACCAAAATCTTGCTCTCACTGCTCTCCGTTTACGTTGTCTGCTCGCTCTCCAACGACATCGCCTGGATTGCTCGTTCCAGGGCTCCTTAAGGACAACTTTGAGAACAGCATCCTCAGAGGTCTCTACGGAGTGCTGTCCTGCTTCTGTTGCTCATCGAGTTCCTATGTCATTGCGTTTGGCTACAAGAAAGTCAGACAATACCTCGCTGAAGCCTTCTGGTACCTGAGATGTGAGAAGCCTACCACTGTCCGGAGCATGGAGATGTAACCTCCCAAAATCCTTTGTGGGTTCTTCAGCTTTCCAGAGAGAAAAGGATGCCTGCTATGAGGGATTTCTTCAGGCGTTTAAAATAAACCCCTACCAGCTTTCTGGAAACATCTCTTGGATCATGCTTAAAATTCAGGGGGTTCCCATCAATCTTCTTGCACCTTGTGATAACATTGTGGGGCATCATCAACCAGATTAGGGACCTAATCAGAAAAAATGTCCAGTAGACATTGAACAGTGGGTTCGCCCCAGAGCTGTGTCACAGAAAATATCCTAGAGAAAGCTTATTTCAAAAAGGTGCAGCAGCAGGTAAACCTTTACCTTCACCCAGGTGAAAGCAAATGGAAATAATCTCATCACCAGTCAGCGACAGCCCATAATAAACAAGAGATCAAGTATATATAGTCCCTAGGGTCTTGTTACTTTTGAAAACTGTAAGAGGAAAAGTGGCATTCTTCAGTATTCTCACTGGCAGGCAAGCGTTTCCATTTCCACAATAGCTCATTGAGAGAGAAAACAAGTAACAAAAAGCCCTCCAAAAGGCCAGACATCGCACAAATGCAGGCAGCCAGCAAAACTGTTAGATTCTAGGAAAAATTGTGTTTTCAGAATTCATGATTTTATGAAGATGAAAATATGACCAGGCAAATGGTGCTATGCTTTAGCAGTTTATGGCTTCCAGCACCAAACATTTATTTCTTAACAAAACAAAAATCATGAAGTCATAACATCAGGGTACATTTTCTTGTGTCAGATCATTCTGTGTATAATACAGCTGAGAAAATAAAGGAAAATGTAACTCCAAACACATGTATCTTTCCCTCCCAGCCCCAAGAGCAGGGGTCTGGGAATAAAGAAGGAAAACTTCCTATGTGCCATTCTGTCTTTAACAAAAATTACTTCCATTATTATTTTGATTTGACTGATGTGATTATGCATAATGAAATGTTAGCTGACATGCTGTAAGGTGCTTCCCTTCCTTTCTAGTGCTGCCTAAAAACCTCCTTCTGCTTTTGTGCTCCCCCTCTAAAATGGGGCTACTGGGGCTTTGGGGGTCTCTTCTTGTCTGTCTTGTGCACACAAGCCTGCCAGATATTTGTATATAGGCAACTTTTGACATTTGGGGGCATATACCTTTGGGGCCACAACCTGCCTGCAATCCAAAGAGGATGTTAAGTGCCTGGGGCATTTTAACAGATGCTCAGCAAGGGGTGGGCTACACAGAAATCTAGCCCAGGAGCTACCTAGCCTCATACACTGCTTTTTCCCTAATCGTTTGGATGCCACTGGCAGATGAAATCCAGTGAATTCCTCTTATGAGATTACTGGTTTTGCATGTTTCTGCAGGGGATCCAGTTCAGTTTCTTTTCCTTTAGGCTCTGCAACCCAGAGCAAAGATCATTTCTGAGCATCTTGACCTCTGTTGGAGATAGATCCCTGCAGAAAGAGATCCCTGCAAAAGTGCTTTTCTGACTGCTTTTGAGGGACAAATGTTGCCTCGGTTTCACTGTCCTTTCTTTTAGAGGCTCCAGGCTTTCATGATTCAACGCACACGGCACGTGTAAAATACACAAAGGCAGCAAAAGACTCCTGGCAGTCCCTGGCAGAGTCCACGTACCAGTACTGACCTCTGGCAAAGTCCACGTATCAGTTCTGACCTCTTCCCACCTACCCAGGGGATGTAAGCTGCCTTCCCCTGGCTGTCCCTGCAGCCCAGGGAGCTGCGTCAACCCCAACCACATGCCCCTACGACCCACTGTGGGTCTACATCACCATCAGCGACTCACAGCCTTCCAGAGACTCTTAGAAATCTTCCTGATTTTTGAAAGTTGACCCTGCAAGGAAGGCAGACAGTGCAATATTTCAGGGACAAGGGGAGAAAAGAATTGATTCCTCCTCTGAAGCATCTGCACAGCTTTTTTAAAAGACCCCTGGAAACTTGCCATGTTGGCCAACCAAGAAAGCAAAGTCCTAGCTTACATGTGCCTTGAGTCTAATCCAGCCTGACAGTTCTCACAATCCTATGTTCCCCCATTTATCCACAGATTAGGCACAACAGGGACAACTGCTCTCTTCCTTTTCCCGCACTGCCCAATTAACTCTAGCTAGGAGCACCACTTGTTGGAGAGAAAAGGCAATTCAGTTGAGACACGTAACACAGGCGATGAATGCAGTACCAGCAAGGACTGGTAACTCCTGATCCTGTTGGACCCCTACTAAGTGCTCTGATTTTAAGGATTTTTTAAAAAATTTAGTTTTAAATAATGATACTCTGTCTTCTCCTGCTCTCCCTCAACTTCCTCCAGCAACGTAATCTATTTGGATCAGCTCCAGGGAGATGAAAGTAGCCTTGCTGCTCTCAGAGTTATCTGTGAACTCTGTGCATTTCAAGTAGAAAAGCAAATATTCCACATCGCTGATGCAGCTTGCTTAGCTCTTGGCCAGCTGTTAGCAAGGAGCTGCTGAAACGGAGCAGTGTTATTTCAAATCCAGATAAGGAGACTGTGCATGCTGCATTCAAACTGATCTCTTCTTGTACGTGCAATTTCTTCTGGTTTATTTCATGGTCATTTGCAGAATTGCCTAAAAATTTAGGCTGGAAGGTACCTTGTCCAGCTGAGGGCTGAATACCTCCAAGGAAATCAACGTCCCTGCCTCTCTGGGCTGGTGGTCCAGGATTTCACTATCCTTACAGTGAAAACATTGTTCCTTGAATCTCATTGGAATTTCCCTTGCTGCGCTTACATCCATCGCCTCTCATCCTTTTGTCCCACACCTCTGACAGGAGTCAGGCTCTCCCTTCTCTATAACCTTACTTAGTAGCTGAAAAGAGCAATTAGATCTTACTCAGCCTTCTCTTCTCCAGGCTACACCAAGCCAGCTCTCTCAGCCTCTCCTCTTATGTCATGTGCTCCAGCCTCCTGACCATGTTCATCAGTACATTCATATGGTGCTATGCACAAGGCAAGACCTCACCTGGCCAAGTCGTTCGTATTCAAGACAGAAGGACAGACAGACACATGAAGAAGTGTGGAGAAGTCTGGCATCAGGCGGGTGGGGAGCAAGAGGACCTGGGCTTGTTCAGCCTAACTCAAGAAGTCTGAAAGGGAGATCAACTCCACCAGATAAACAGTCAGCTCTTGGGTTACACCAGTATTTTCTAATGCTGTTGTTCCACAGACACGTCTTTTGGTGATAAAAAGATTATTAGAAGCCAGGATCGGTTCCCTGGCCCATTCCACCACGTGTTCATGAGCACAGAGGGAAGGCACAGGCGAAGGGATGGTGAGAATGGCAGGAAGAAGCCTTCCAGAGACTCTTAGAAATCTTCCTGATTTTTGAAAGTTGACCCTGCAAGGAAGCGACACAGTGCAATATTTCAGGGAAAAGGGGAGAAAAGAATTGATTCTTCCTCTGAAACCCTCTGTACAGCTTTTAAAATGACCCCTGGAAACCTGCCATGTTGGCCGACCAAGAGGCTTTGCCCCAGAGACAACGTCCGGGAGAACCACAATTTAGCCTCTAGCCAAGACAAAGCAAAAATGCTTTCTCCTGTGTTGCATCCAGAAAGAGAAATGCAAGCTAAGACTCAACCTGCTCATGCCGAAACCAAGATGTTAAATGGTGAGCAACATTCCCATTAAGTGGAGTTTGCAATCCAGCTAAGTGTACTTGATTTAAGTAACTTGGCTGGTAACATGGATTTTTGCAGGCTAAGGCCTTACCTCAGGCAGCAATCGCATTACAGTTGCAAATCCCCATCAGTCCCTGGGGAAACCTAAGAGAGGTATTGCTGGGTTACAGCAACGGCACCCCTGTTTTCTCTACGTGCCCACATGCAGCAAGGAAACCAAACTGCATTTTGACATCTCTGGTTTTCTTTCCCCTTCATGCTGGTGGATATGTGGAGAGAGAAGAACAGTTCTTTGTTAATTTGTGCTGGAAAGCCTGACCATCCGGGTCTTGGTCGCTACTCACGTGTTGTCAGCTGAGTCACGGACTTTGCGGGACATTTATTTCAAATGGGGATGACTGCCCTGAGAATGAGATAGCCTTTCTAATTAAATGGGGTTTAATGGAAACAAGGGAAGGGACAGATGAAATTAAACTGGGGCTGCAGTGACAGACTTCTTAACTAATGACTTCTAAGTTGGTTACAATTTACATTTTGAAAAGATACAGGAAGCTCATTAAGGCTCTAGACAAACAGCTTGGCAGGCCAGAGCGGAGAGGAGAGAGCTCTGCAGTCAGAGCTGCACTGTATGAAAAAGATATCCACAACGATAGCAACCACCGAACATTAACAACATCACTACTTATATGATGGTTGTCCTCCCCAGGACTGACTTCATGTAGAAGGCCAATATTTTTATCTCTGATTTTCAGCTACAAAATGCCATGCACAGAAAAGTAACCTGCCCGGTGCTGGGACTAAGCTCATATGAGCTACACGGAGTTAGTCAAGGATGATTTCCAGCAGAAAGCACAGGTCTAGAAGAACGGGTCTTTTCAGGGAATGTCTATTCCCAAGAAACGTTGGTTAGCAGCCATCTGGTATAATCTATAGCCAAAAGAGATGAAAGAAACAATGCAGATGAATTGTTGGGAAGACATCCACCCACACAGATGCAGTCACAGCCACATGGTCTAAACCAGGTGGTCAAGGCATTAACCGGAGACAGCCCCTACTTGAAATCAGGGACATCCAAATCCACACAGCCTGCATGGCTTCACTGTTCACCAAAGAGCTTTTGAAAGGTTTTGGTTTGACTTCAGTGCACACCAGGAAATTTTTGAGAATCACTTCTCACCCACGCTGCTCTTTTGCAGTTTAAGCCAGCGCCCTGTCTGCTGGGCTCCACTGCGTGCGGCTGAGTCATACTGAAAAGGTAAATCCCCACCCCTGTGACCATGCGGGAGGAAAGCGTCTGAATTTCAGTCTTAGGGATTTCACTTCACCGCTATTATTTGCTTTAATCCCCCATTAGCACAGCAGTCTCAGTCTCCAAATATTTTTGAAGACCTGCTCAAGGAAATCCTTAGCCTTGCTGGATTTCTTTCAGATTTATATTTTTAGTGGCATTGTTTCAAATCTTCCCCCAGCTTTTAAGGTGAAAGACACTTTTATCTGATCACCAAGTCTCACTCCCTGCATCACTCAGCCAGTAATACCTGCTCTAGAAGAAGCTGTGGCTGAACTAGACCACACACTCAAACCTTCACAGCAGAAATGAACTGCCATGAAACACAACACAGTGGGACAAACCTCTCAGTGGTTTCAAGCCTTCAGACCTAGAGCACCTTCTGATGTGTCGTGGACTCTAAAGCAGGAAAACAAAACAAAACAACAACAACAAAAAAGAAATTGCCACACAGTGAGAACCGAGTTTGTGGTACCCCAATTGCAAACGACAGCACAGCTGATGACTGTGATTGCCTGAACTCAGTAGAGAAAAGGAAAATAAGGGGAGATAACCATGAGATGCCACCTAGCAGGGTCTTTCTCATATAACTTCCAACTAAGCTCTGTCAGTGCTCTCACAGCCTAACCAAGGCAGGACCACAAGGCTTCACTTGCATTCCGCAGTAACCTGGGAGTGTACAGGAGACAGAAATCCAGGGCTGCAGTTCTGCTCTTGAGGCAGAGCCCTAACAAATCGTCCCCTTTGCATAAAAACTTCAGTAACTCTACAACAAGAGACCAATGCAAGCAGAAGCAAATATTCCTTTGTCTTCTTTTCATCTTGTTTTCGTGTATGTCTTAATTTTGCAGTTTTGTTTTCAAGAACTAAGACTCTATTTTGATTGAGTGTGCCTGTTACTTTTATTTCCATTTCTTTGTTTAAGGTAAATTTAAAAGTTATCTCAAGCAACAATAAACCCTGTTATTTCACTTAAAAGAAGCAATCCAAGTAGAGCAAAAGCGTCAGGGTCTCAACAGACCTAGACAGGTCTTACAAGCTTCTTTAGAGGCTTTGGGGAGGTGCTGAGCTACCACATGGTGCAGCAAGGTCCTGCGTGGAGTTCACTCCACATGTAGGGTTACCAGTTCATTGCCCCGCAACTATAAAATACACCTGCAGCTCTTTAACTCTGGCACACTGATTCAGACACCTCCCAGAGTCTCATCCTGCAATCCACCGAGCGCTTCCTGGAAGGTGCTGAAGACCTTTTGTGCCCACTGGCACAAAGGATCCAGAAATGCTTCTGTTCATTAGCACATTTATAGACAAGGATTTGGAAGAATACCAGAGGTCCATATCCAAGTGGGAGGGAGCCGGCAAGCAGCGCTTGCATTATTGCTCCCTCTAAACATATTGTTACACGAAGGTTACATCCACACTGTAAATTCAGGCATGCTCAGGCAGTGGAAAGTAATCACCCATGTGAGAAAATTGTTAGAAAGTTCCTCAGCACAAATTTGGGTGCCAATTTGCATTTTCCTAGATAATTCCCAGGCATGGTTCAATGCCCAGAACCGTCCAGGAACAACTCCCAGCAGGCAGCTTGCATCCAGCCACCCTCTTCTGGAAGGCAAGACCGTTCACAAGTGTGGAAGAGGGCATTTTGTGCCATTTGGCCACAGAGCCCAGGATACATTTAGTTCCTGGATGCACTTAGTTTATTAGCACAGATGATGCTGAATTGCCTCTACTTAGAGTCTTATTACTGGACATCAATACGTAACGCCACCATACACTTACTGAATCAAACACGCTGGGACTGCACTGCCAGCTGGATTAATTCTCATTGCTATTACAAAGAAGTGACAACCATTCATGCAAGCATGTATAATTCCTAATATACAATGAGGCATTTCAGGGGAGAATGTGCTATTTGACCTTTTGTCAAAATAAAGAATAATTTGAAAAGCCACATACTTTTGCCCGACACTGCCTGCATCAGGATGAGGTGCTGCCCCGACGCTGGCTGAGGAAATCGCATAGGCTTGCAAGTTCCGGATTACTGTGATCCCACCGTAGCCCGGTATTTGCAACACCGAGTGGGACGACTCATGCTCCAACAGTGGTCACTTAACTCAGTTAACACCTACTGTTCATCACAGCCTTCACATACATTTTCCTAGTGTCAAAATCCTCTGAAATCGACAGGGCTATTACAAGAAACCGGAGGGATTTTTCCAGATCTGAAGTAGGAAAAATATAAAAGGGCATCTGAGAAATACAACCCAAAGGATGTAAAATGTTTCTGAAGAAGATCCCGGTGTTGTAACCAAAGTGAACTGAGCACCCAATGCCTTGTTGTTCATCTGTAGAGTTTAAGCTCTGTTTCTACATGGCATAATGATGACACCTACAGGAAAAAACTCATCTGCTACCTCTGCAGCCCAGAGAGGAGCGGATGACATCACATCAATATTATCTCCTTATTAAAGGTCATAGGACTGTGCAAGCAAATAAAATACATATCACCCACACAAGTAAGTGTTGGCTGTAGGGCAAGGTCATTAGCTAGATGACGAGAAAACAGCATCTGGGAGCCATCACCTCCCTCCACATCTGCTGTAGCCATCGCTACCAAGCAAAGCACAAATGACAGCAGAGGTAAGCAAACTAAAAAAAGGTAAAATTTCTGTAATAACGCTTCTTTCTGGATGCATCTTTTGAGTTTTGCTTGGTGCATGCCCGTGTGTGGCTCCAGGACACGGCTACGTGTGCACCCAGAGTGCCTTGGACAGAGTTACACTGAGGCTATTGCTAAACACAGACAGGTTTGAGAGAACACCCCACCGCTTCCTGCTCCTTCAGTGCCGACCTCTGTGCGGGGCAGAGCACACGCTGGTATCTCACACTTGGCCTGTGCCCGTTTACTGTTTTATCAGCAGTGTTACAGGACTTGATACAGGACTATAGAAGAACATTCAAACGTTAGAGGACATAATATTTCTTAGGAAGTTTACTATGTTCTCTAATTAGAATGGATTTTAAGGAAGTGAAATATCTTACACACAGATAAAATATCTAAAAACTTTGTCCTTAACTCTCATTAGTCACCATTTTTCAAATTCACAGGCAATGACATGGAAGAAAAAAACAGACATTTTTCATTCAGGTTTTATTTTTACAAGCGATCCTGACCATTAAACATGGTACAAAATAACCATTGTCTGAAGCATACCCTTAAGATAACCACCAGGAAAGGTCCAGTTCGTAATTTACGCAAATGTGTATAGGTGCAATTTCCCTTGTGTCTCAAAAGCTACCAGAGGACACGTCCTTTCTGACCACCCAGTGAGTATTAGACTAACCTGGTAAGACAGAAACAGACCACAGACAATACCCTTTGAGCAGAGCATGAACAAAGGGGCGTTGTCACCGATTTCCAAAAGGAGATTTTAAAGATTATCAAAATAAAACTTTGTAATAAAACATCCAGTCTGTAGTTCAGTCCCTTTTTGAGAACTTCCCACTGTGTCGCTGGTTCTACATTACGAAGACTTAGCAAATTCATTAGCAGAAGCTGTTTTTTCTGTGGCAGACAGATCTGAATTTGTCTCAAGCTCACGGCGGTATGTGCACAGGCAGCTGTGCAGTCCACAGTAATGACTAATTAGCTAAAACAGTTCTTTTCATCATGTCTAGATGTCCAATAGTCTCTAATTTCCATTTTCAATTTATTAAAATATTTCCAACAACAAACAGTGCTTTAACAGGCCACACTAAAGGGATCTCCAAAGCAAAAAAGGGCTAGATCAGTCAGAACTTTACAACCACAAAGCAAGTCAAAACAAGTGAAAACTAAAATACTTTCCTCCTCACTCATAGAAGGACTGGGGCAGAGCCTGACAGTTTCAGATCTAACAGTGGGCGACCATCCAAAGGGGGGGAAGTTTGTTCTCCATCCCCAGCTGCAAGTTCCTGCAGCATCTTTTTGTGCTGATACGTGTTCTGATCTAGCTAAAAACCAAATCCGGGGGGGGAATAGTTCCCTGCTCTGGCTCATTGCGCAGTCACAGAGCATTGCTGCCAGCAAAAGGGAAGCGACAGGAGGCAGATCCTCCATTTGGCTGGACATCAGCGTTAGATCAGCTTAAAGCAATTATCAGTCTGCAGCCAAAGCCCACCCACCTTGCACTGGCTCTGCATAGACGAATGCAAACCTGATTTTTACACAGATCAGCTTCCTCTGGGCAGCTTGGTTTCCTACATTTTTACCAAATTAAGCCAGGTTTCCCACGTTTTTACCGAATTAAGCCAGCTTACTAAGCAAGACAGTTAGCTTTCAGCCAGTTCAGGGTCAGCCTCTCCGATTCTGTCTGGGGCAAACTCGCTTTTGTTCAGACCGTGTCAGGACATCATTTCCTCAGCTGCCTGATGTGCTGCTGTGCCAGGCAGCTCCAGCTCGATTCCATGCCTACACACCACTGTCTTAAAGGCAGAACTTATAGATTACTCATAGGCGTAACTTAAGCTTCGTTGCCAGGGACGCCCTGACAGCGCGGCCTGCCGAGGGTGGGCCCGCTGCACGTACTTCGGTGCTGGGTCACGGCTGAAGACATTACCACGCGTGGGCCAACCTGCTGCACACCCAGACGCTCACCCCGCAGTGCTACTCAGGGGGAACGCCTCACCAGCCGCCTCCAGCAGCCGTGCCCGACGGCCAGGCCCACCGGCGCCGCGCTGACAGGCGGTTTTGCCTCACGGTTTTTAATTCCTCCTTTCAATTTCCCTTCCGCGCGTAACAGCGGCGAGCCGGGCCGGACCCCGCAGCCTCCCTCCCTCACCGACCGCCCCGGGGCCTGCGCGCTCCCTCACGGCCGCGCCTCGCCGCCAGGCCCCCTCCCCGCGCGGGCTGCCCTGCGCCGCGCCGGCCCGGCCCCGCCGCGGCCGCCTAAGCGCCACCCCGCTTCAGGCAGAGTAAGGGCAGCCCGGCAACGGGGGGCCTTGCAGCGGGGAGGGGTGGGACGTACCAAGTGCCGCCCCCGCCCCCCCCCGCCCTCTGGTCGGTGTGGGCGGGACCGGGCCGGAGGATGGACGCGGCGCTGCTCGCCGCCGCCGCCGTGCTTCTCGCCGTCCTCCTCTTCTTCGCCAGCCGCCTCCGCGGCCAAGCGAGGGCAGGTGGGTTAACGGCCGGGCCTCCCCTCCCGCCCCGTGGCCGTTCCCTGCCCCGTTCC
>JAVKLA010000053.1:45048662-45090830 GCA_034782735.1 Sagittarius serpentarius | reverse complement strand
CGTGGCCGTTCCCGGCCCCGTTCCGCGCTCCGGCGGGCCCGCCCCGGCTCTCCCCGGGGTCGGGCGCGCGGGGGAGGGGCGAGGGTCCCTCAGGGAGGTGGTGGTGGGGGGGGTGGTGTTCTGTGCGCGCGCGCCCCGCCTCAGGCCGTCCCCTGAGGGGGAACCGTCATGGTGGTGGGCGTCCCGGTGGTTCCTCCCGGGATCCTTGGCGTCCCGCCTTTCCCTCCGCCCGCCGGGGTCGCCCCTCAGGCCGCGGGGTGGGAGGCCCAGGCGGCGGCGAGGCCTCCTGCTGCTGCTGCTGCTCGGGGCCCGGGGCCCGGGCCCGGTTCCCGGCCCGAGGCCGTCCCAGAGTGAGGGACAGCGGGTTTGTCGTGGTGTTGGAAGTCTGGCTGGGTTCCCGCTCTGGGGCTGGGCGGGCGGAGGGAAGGTGTCTCTAAGGCTCCTCCTGCAAACGGGGAGTGAAATCCACTGCGGGAGGCGACAGCCCAGCCTGGCTGGCAGGTGGGTCTTCACCCCTGGTCCTCCCTGGCATGTCCTGGGCAACGGCCGGTCACTACTCCTGTCAGACAAGAGACCTGAAAGGCAGGCTGGCCTCTTTCTGGACCCTGACAGCCTGCTTTACTTGCATTTCACAGAAGTTGCCCACTCCTGCTCCTTTTCCACCTCGCCTGATGCTGCGAGGGCTTGCTAGCTACGCCAGGTTTAAGTGTGGTGCTGCGCGGTCCTGTTCTGGGAACGGGTAGATGATGCAGCACTTCCAGTCCTCCCTCAAACGGCAAGTGTTTTATTGCCGACCAGCAGTTAGAATCATTTGGGTTGGAAAAGACTGTTAAGGTAGTCAAATACGACCGTAAAACTAATGCTGCCAAGCCCACTGCGGCAGCCTGAAACCGTTGGTGGAAGCGACCTTGGCACGGGTGCAAGTTGAGTGTTATGGGAAGAAGTCAGATGTGTCTGGGAACTTATCAGCTTTGTGTTTTCAAAGTGGAAGAAGGAAGGTTGTTTAGCTGTGGGTCTCAAATTCAGATGTTTAGCCAGGACAAACACTGAAGCCTTTGTCAATATAACACCACCAGTTTCCAAGATTTGGGGTGTTTTGGGGTTGGGTTTGTTTTGGTTTTTTTTCTTTTGAGGAGGGAATAGCTTTGATAATTTTTTTTTAAGAGGGAAAAAAACCAAAACCAAAACACCTGTGATATAAACACATTCCAGTGCAAGAGCATATGCTGGTAAGGACTTTGTGTTATAGAGCAGTTTTTACTGATAATAATTAAGTTTCCCATCACATTTCTGTCATGCCTTCTCTTGTATAGACCTGGTCTAAATCTTTCTCAGCAGCTTGGAAACTGATGAAATTTTGTCAGATTCCTAGTTAGTTAAAATTTTTGGTAAAAAGTGATTGCATGTCCCTGAGAAATGAGACTGCTGGAACTTGACTTGTATCATGACTTAGGTAAATTAGGGGCTGTGGGACTTGGGAGGAGAGTACAAAGGGTACAAAGTTCTAACTTTAAGCCCAAACATTTGTTTTAAATCGTCTGAATTCTCAAAAAGCTTTAATACTGTTTTTGAGCAGCTTGGTTAAAGTTAGTTTACGTCCAGGATAAATTAATCGTTTTGAAGCCTCTTTTTCAGTAGCACGTTTTTGACAATTCCACATTAGTCTTGGGTTTTTTTATTGTGGTTTTAAGGTAATTTCTACTTTAATATACTGATTTCTGTCACTAGAAAGTCCTTTACAGAATTTCAGCTTGTGGGGATGGCATTGTTCTCCTCACACAACAGAACTTATTTTTCAAAATCATTGGGGCTGTGGTGTATTTAATATCTGCAAAATTTGGCCTTGAACAGGAATTTTCTTTCCTGTTCCTTTTGCTTATGTGGAAAATAGAAACTGCTACATTTCTGCTAGTAAATCTGTGTTGTCTCATGAAAAGGATTTGAAACCAGAGACTCTTGACCTAGAGAACTGGTTGGTAGCTCTCACCTTTTCTTTTTAATGTCTGGGGACTGGGGCAGCAGCTTCTCTTTATGCTTTCTCTTGGGGAATTGCCCTTTGAAAAATGTTCAAGGCTTACCGGCTTTACATAATGAAGGGAGCTAAAGATCACAAGAGGTAAGTCCTGTAACTGTATTTCCTTTGAAAGGTCATTTGGAACAGCACAGTGTTTCCAGCAAGATCATGCCTGGACTTGTTATGCTGAGAATAGGGGGAAAAAAAACCCAAACAAACAGGGTAGCGTTGTTGGCTTTTACACATGGTTGGCGTACCTATTTGTGAACAAGCCCTGATGTGGTAAGTTGTAGTAGGCAAAAGTACCTCCCCAGAGAAGCCAAGCATACTTCCATCTGTTGCATTTTGAATCACTGTCTCATTGAATTTCACAGGTTAGGTTAGCACGAAGGCAGAAGATGCTGGATGCTGCTGATGTGGTGGGAAGTACCACTAACGTGTGAGGGTGCAGTAGGTGGAGCTCTCTCCGCGTCCATGCAGGACGAGGGAGCTCACAAACTAGTAGCTGTGTCTTGCTAGACTGCCTCGAAACTTGCCAGACCAGGTGTTACCCTGATGGACTTGCTTATCTGATATAACTGAAGATAATGTGCTGTGATAAGCAAAGGATTGCTTCTCAAGAAAAAATGTCTTTGCTCTGAGCGAGTGGAAATTTGCAAAGCTTTGTAAAGGAGCAGATTTCTACTTGGGGGATGTAAAATTAGGTCCTGAGAAGTCTGGGCTCTGAAAGTTTTCATAGTGTTCTTTGTAATGATATAACAGTGGTGCTTCACATCCAGTTCAGGAAAGAGCTCTGCTTTCAGAGCAGGGTTCTGCTCTGTTTCCCTTTGGGAAGGAGCTATGATAGTACAACCAGAGTTTCACAGTTGCTGCTGTGCGCTGGCTGACAAGTCAGATGAAATAATCTCCATTGCTGCCTCTGCACTGTGCTGATGTTTCTGAAAACACAAGAGGTGGAGCTGCTGTCTCAGCACGGCAGTAAACCTGCTGTCCCCAGGAAAGAGGTATTGCCTGGGTTTTGGAAGGCTGAGTCAGAAACTGGAGAACCTAAAGCTTAAAATACAAATGAAACCTGGCTTTCAAGCTCTGTCCATTTTCCAGACATCTGTTTAATTTTTCGTTTGTATTGCCTGTTAATTTGAGGCTTTTATCTAATTAATATCTTGTGGCCTGCTGTTCTGCAAACCATCGCACAACTGTTGGATCAACTTGTCTCACCTCTATAATGTTTGTCATTACATTTCACTCAGATGGCTCTATATCAAGTCTCATTAGTCGTTGTGTGACTAATGTCTGCGTGAACTGGCTAGCCTGGGGTGCCGCTTATGTCTGAGACCTCTGCAGCTATAGGAAAATGAAGAGATGTATTTGGATAAGTGCAGTAGCCAAACCACGCCCTGTGCTGCGGCGGGAGGTGAAAAAAAGTACAGGGCCAGACCCCAGGGAAAATTATTCTTGACCTCAAATCTGACAGTCAATCCAGTTCCAAGAATAAGAGAAAGAGGGTTTTTCAGTGTATCCTCTGTATTCTTTGAAACCATCCATCATACCCCTCCATGTACAGCTCTAGTCGATCTATGATACTTGCAGTTCAGAGGGAGAGAGAGCATGTCTAACTTTCTAGATACTGGAATAAATGTCTTGAGCCGTGTAGACAAATCATTGACCCTTGTAGAATCAACCAGGTGTAAGTGTGTTACAGGCAGAGTAAATGATTATTTTCTCCTCCCCCTCATGAAGGATGGGAAGAAATGCAAGGACTAACATTCATGTTTTCAAAATGACTGTCCAGCTGAATGCCTTGCAAACAGAAGCTGTGGGGGAAGGGGGGAAGGAAAAAGCTGTATGAAAGTGTGTCTTTTCCTACTAAATGACAATCCATAGTGTCTGGGTGTCTTATGTTGTTTGTCTGAATGTTTTGGAGATCTGACAAGGATTGTCCAACAACTGCCTTTTGTGTTTGACCATGATACAAGTCAAGTTTGATGGGGTTTTTACTGCTGTCTGAGCCCTGTTAACACTGGTCAACTTTGAGGAATTACCATGTCTCCTGTAGATAATTAAATTGAGAAAATAGGATAGCTTGGTTCACACGCTTGTAAGGGTTAAGCATCTCGGTTTGAAATGAGCATGTAGGTTATAAATAGATTCCTCTTTCACAAAATGCAAAACAGTCTCTGTTTCACAGGACAATGGGAACCAAAAACAAGCCCCAGAATGAATGAAGGCTAGAACTGCACAGCCGATAACGTTGTGCAGGACCACCTTCGGAAGTTACTGAGACAGACGCGCTGAAGCTTTCAGGTGAAGGGATGCTAAGGTTTGAATTGCAGTGTGTCTCAGGAACTTACGAGAAATACTGCATTTGTATAAAAAGTCTTTTTGCAAACTGAGTATTTCTGGCCTGTAGTAGTGTCCCAATAAGTGATCTGCTGCTCTGCCTTTGCAGTATCATGCTTTCCTATAGCATGTTCTGTACCATTCAAAATAAGCATTATCATGCTATAAATAAGACTGGGCAAGCCTTGAAGCAAAATGGTCAGATCCCTGGAGCCTACACTCTGTAATTTATTATAGACCTGCTGTGGTCCACAGATAAAAGGAGTGGATGAGAACAAGGGTGACAGCAGTGTGATAGAGCAGTGATTCAATTCAAAATGTCATGGTGCCTGTTAGTGCTGGAGTTTGCTTGGGGACTGCTAACATCATTGTTGCAGCAATCCTGAACTGCTCATGGCTTTGCTGGCCATATACTTCCCCGGATGACTCTGCTTTGCAGCCTGTGCTGAGCTCAGTGATGCTGCAGCTGTATTGTTATCAGTACCAAAGTTAGCTGCTTTGAAACTAGTTGAGATATACCGAGATGAGCTGCAAGCACACCTTTGATCATCCTGTAGATCTAGTCATAATGAATCTTATCTTCTGATCATAGATATGCTAATAGTAGTTTTTTTAGGAAGGCATTGTTTGGATCAGAGGATTTTGGAGACTTGGCAGAGTGTGGAAAGCATTTTGTGCTCCTGCTGGGCCACAATATAATCCAGCAAAGCACAAAAAAATGTGTCCTCAGTTTAAGTAAATGAGTGGTTCTGCAGCTTTCCATGAGACCACTTGAATATTTACCTGAATTAAGGCACAGTAGTTAATAATTTGCAGAATTGAGCAAGTAACAAGGTACACAAATATCAGTTGCACTTATCAACAGAATGTGCAAAGCAGGTATCAAGGATGATGATATTTTACCCTTATCTGATTTTTTTGGCATGACTACCATAGTTGATAGCAACAGGATCGTGGAGGTCTCAAAGAAAAACCTGGTGGAGGGTTTTTTGTGGAGAACTTCTGAAATGAGTTGACTGGTCAGTTGCTTGCTCCCATGCTGTCTCCCAGCTGCTCCTCTGTTATGATATTCCTCATTTGTCAGATCTTAATTAGTAACTGAAGCATATGCGAAGAGGATGGCAGTGAGAGCTGCAGTGACCTTTGGTGTTCTGTCTTCCCCTACATGTGTTTGTTGGGAGACCTGCAGTTTAAATCAGTGTGGTAGAATGAAGTTACCCAGTACACATCATGGCTGTAATTTGTAATCCTTATTTGCTATTCAGGTTTTGTTTCAGGTATAACGATTTACATATTCCACTCTGAAACATGCATGCTCTGAGGTTTGGATATAGACAAATCTACTTCTAAGTTACACAAGTACAAAATAAAAATTAAAAAAACCAGAATACTTTAGAAGGGAAAAAAAAGTACTTCTGGGTCCTTGCCTTTTGGTAACTAAGAAATGATTAGACTGCTAGTCCCGCCAGATAAAGAGAATTGTTTTCTGGTAGAAGGGAAAAACAGATTATCAGTTTAGATTAAATAAAAATATTTTTTTAAGCACTTGGTGGGGGGTGGGGTTGCCTTTGTTTTGTCATGTGGTGTAGTGATTGGGGGGGGGATTGGGGGGGGGTTGTGTGGGCTCTATCAGATCAAATAACATTGGCAGCACATAGCTATAGCTTTTCCTTTATCAAGATTTATATGCTATTGCAAAAGAGACTGCTGTCAGGATAAAATTTCCAGTGCATAGAGCACTGGGCACAAATAAGAAGGTTCCAGTGCATGATCCCGCTTAATCATGGGAAAGCAACTTGCACATATCTCCTGCCACACAGGGAAAAAATCACGTGAGAGCAGGGAGGCATTCTCTCATTTAGAAAACACCAATGGTATTCAGCTTCTGATTGCAAACGTTGACTGGCGAAAGGACAACTACAGCAAGCAGAGATGGCAAGTCTCTCATCAATTACATTTTCCTTTTGCAGCTGATGAGGAACACCAGCAAAATGTGGCAGTGGCAGCTGCAGCAGTGGCCAGGCCCCGGCCTCACGCTGAAGAGCGGGGAGATGGGATGCCAAGGCGCCGGAGGAACATGGGAAACCGGATGATGGCCCAGAGGAGAGCGCAGCAGGTGGAAGACTGGGTGGAAGGTAACATTTGGTTCAGTTCATCTTGCAAACATTGAAACAGACCTTAACAGCAGACATTAAGGTTGGTGAAGGGATGTGGTTGGCTCCTGAAGAAAGTTTTTCAGTTGTGCTGACTGCATTATTTACAGATAATCTATTTGACTGTCCAGCTTCGCTCTGTACTTCATCGCTTACCTCTGGCTACCACTTACTTTTAGCTGAAGTCTCTACCTCCTTCTGTGGTGAATTCTGGCGGTTTGTCATGCCAACAGTGCATCACAACATATTCTTCACTTACGTCTTAGAAACTGCCTTTTGTATTTCCTGCTTAGCCATGCAGGTTAAATTTGGATAAACAGAATTGGCACCTTGCACTAGAATAACAAGCTGTAGTAAAGTATTGGTTTCCTACAAATCCGTGGGAAGCATTAATTTCCCAATGTAATCTCTGCAAAATCTGGAGTTTTCTTTCTGAGGAGCCATCTAGGTGGTGATCAGAATCAAGTTGGTTAGCTGGAGATCACCACAGACCGTAGCATTTTGTCTTACTGCCAGCAGTTCGTTGACAGCGAGTCCTCTGTTCCTGTGCTGGATCTACTGTTAATAGCTATACTTCTGTAGTGTGGTTGTAGACAAGAACATGGTTATAAATAACATCTTTCCACACCCTGTAAGCCTCACTCCCTTTTCTGGTGAAATTTCACACATAATTATATTTGCTAAAGAGACGGTATCACCATGATTCACCTAACTGGATTCCTTCTACTTTCAGATTGTGGGTTAAGCGTTCAGGGTTTCTGCTCAAGTATTGATAAAAGTAGGCTTTGCTTCACTTGAGTTTGCAGTGGAGATCAGAGTGTCTTTTTGGTCTGCAGGAGGTGAGAAACAGTGGGCACGCATCTGTGTGATGCCTTGATTAGGGGCTAGTTGCACTTTCTTCAGCTTTTCTTGTCTTGCAGTTTGTAGAAGGCGTGTGCTCCTGTTGGCAGGTAAACGTGCTTTTCAAGCTAATTGTGTTCAACCCTTTCACAAATGGAAAATTGACAGGTCTGAACTTTTCAACTTTGGTTATTTCTTTTCATGCGATAACATCCTGGGAAGAAAATTAAATCTGAAAATCTTTCGCCTTAAACTCCAGACATCAAAAGTTTGAATGCTGAAGGCCGACAGTGAAGCTGTCAAAGCAAATGGCTTCTCTTACTTTGTCACTTTAGCAATAGAAGAATCCATGTCATTGGGCTTTATAAATAATTCTTTTGCAGCTTACTGTACATCAGATGCAAGTGCTGCGGCTCTTGCATGAAATTTTCTTTGAAATGACATCCCTGTTTTGTTTGGATTTTTTAAATTTCTTTTTCAAATTAAAACAACTTCTTGCTCTTTGCTTCTGTTTTGTGCTTCTCTGTGGGTTTTATTCATACTCTGGGGTGGACTTCTCAAGTACCTAAGCACTGTTGCACAACATTAACACTAAAACCTTTGGAGACTGAGCATAGACTTCAGTATAGCTGCAGATAGAAGCATCTGTCCCTGGTTCCCCAGCGTTGAGGTGTGCAGTGACTAGTGGCCATTATTACTTGGCATTAGCCCCACTTTGTCATGGACTGCCTGTGTCTGTGCTGCAAAGCCCTTAGCCTGGCCCTGAGCTACGTGTATTAGTGTGGGGTTTGGGTATTTTTTTTTTCCCCCTTAGAGAAGGATGTGTTAACATATTTTGAAGCCCAATTTGTGGGCATGTAGCATAGGCCTGGAACCACTCTTGGATTTGTTTCCTTTGTGCAGGGGCCGTGTGGATTTTCACTGTCATTGCAATATAGAGCAGTTTTGTCTAATTACTGCCTCCATTTGAACCTATTGAAATAGCAAGTTATCCCCACAGCAGAGTTTTGTGTTATAAAAATACTTGGCTCGTAAGGAAAGAGCTCAGAATGCATGCAGTGATGTACAGTTCCAGGCAATGCAGGACCAGTTGGAGCACCTGGGGCTGAAGAGCAAAGTTATTTGGCAATGTAGACAGAAATGCTGGAAGCAAGCCAGTCTGGTTTCTTCAGTCTTGATTTGTAAATGTTCTTGTTGCTTTAGAAGGCTTCTGAACATCTGCAACTAAAGTGTTTTGTTTTTTTTTGTTTTTTTTTTAGTTGTTAAAATGTTGTTAAATTTGTTAAAATGTTTTACTAGTAAGTTTCTGTTCTGTGTGTGGAATTTCCGCTCTGGGCCTGTGTTTAGTTTTGGGCAAAGCTACCTGATCCTGCTCTGTGTCACTCTGACTTCTGTCACAGGTCGGTGCAGGCATGACACCAACCCCTCGCTGCAAGATTTTTAGCACTGAACTAAGGAAGGGCGTGAGGATGCCCTGGCCAGATCTATGTTACTGTTGCAGACATAGAAGTGGAGTCAGGTAGGAACTGCTGTTATCACCAAAGGTATTCTGGCCTGTTGGGAGCCAGTTCTGCTGACTCTAGGAAACGGTCTCAAAGCAACACTTGCAGGCTTTGGAGTTGTGGTTAGCACGAGGGTTTTCTGTTTTCCATCTAACAATCAGATTTCAATTCCAGAATGAGAAAGAAAACTTGAAGGGTAAAAGAGTAGCCCACGGTTTCTGCTGCCTGTGCTAATTTGTTGTATTGTGCCAGTACTCAAATCTCTCGGAGAGTAATGGGGGGGAAGCCAAAACAAACTGTGGCACTAGGATCAGAACATCAGTAACTTTTAATTGTCCCTTCTGTAGTTGAAATTTTAATCTTATTTGCTTGCAAGTCTGGTTAAGGAGTTGTTTAATACAGACAAGGATAGTAAATGATTGTTTTGAATACTCAAATCTACACCCATTGCCAGTGGAGCTAAAGCAGGTTATAATTCTTCCTTTAGGTTGGTGGGGTGGGGAAACACACCTAAATTACTTGCAGATTGTCACAGACAGAAAATAAATGGTGAAGCACTAAATGCCTCGACTTTCCTACCAGAATTGCAACCCACGCGGCTTACGTAGGTTCCTTATTCACGGGTTCCATGTGGGCTGCACTGTGCTGTGGGGGCAGGCCTGCTAGCTGGCCGCCTATGCTGTCTCTGTTTGCCTGAGTAATGTTTTTCGGTGGTTAGTTGAGTACTCAAAGGAGGTCATCTCTTATGAGAATATCAACATCTATTAATATCCTCTGATGACCAAAGATTGCTGGGGAGATATTTTTCATCAGTGACAAAGTAATTCTCGAAAATGACTGAGACCCCTGAGCTGTGTTCCACCAGCATGACTTCAGGCTGGCTTCAGAAAAATGGGTTTGGTTGGCTTATATTGCCCAACTTAATTCTAGTCATAACACTACTGTCTTTCATGCAGGCCAGTACAATCTAGGCAACAGTTGTTAAAGTCTGTGCCTCAGAGAACGTCTGCTCTGCACATTGTAGCTGGGTGCCTATGCCTTTCCTTGTGGAAAATGAGTCTGGAAGGAGAGTTCTGTATTCATGTGGTTAGGTTGCTTCTGATACCCCAGCTAGCAGACTTAATTAGCTCTGTTGTATCTTAATTTAAATTGAACCCAGACAGAGGTGGCTTTGTGGGGCTAGCTGCAGCCAAGATGAAAATAAACTCACTGCAAGGCATCAGTGTGTGTGGATTTCAGACATTAATCGTTTAGGGCAAAAGAGGCCAAGCTAAGCAGTGGAAGGAAGTGGGGGAAAGGAGGTAAACTGGAGTTGGGTTGAGTGTTATTTGGGGCATGGAGTAGTGTGAATAAATAGCATTAGCCATTTTCCAATTTCAGATCCCATTTATTTGTTGACTGAGGAGGGTGTCTTTGGCTCTTGTTTTCGCCTGACTGATGCTCTGAGTGCATCCACTTGGATTCTGATCACCTTTGGGTACATGTAAAGACATTTTGTTGAGAGTTTTTATTTGGTTGCTGGTCATGTGCAGAAAAAGCAGTCATCCAATTCTTGAGTTGAGCTTGCACTTCCAAACCTGCTCATTGTGCCTTGAACAGTGCAAAGAGCTCTACAGTGAAGTAGGTGCTTCTCTTGACACTACATTTTATGCTTCTTGGAGCAGAAAGCAACCCAGCCAAACTGATGTTTGCATAAAAGTTTTAGTACCGTAATTTCCTATCAAGTGACAAGAAACTTGTGGGGATGAACTTGTAACGGCAAGTATGGTTGGGTCGTCTTGATCCCACCGTGGTAAAAATAACGAGAATGATGAACTGAGGCAAATGTCTGTTTGCTTGAAGGACTGTTATACATTATTTCCGACAGTGACTTTGTACAGACATGTAGTGAGAAACTGCCTGCCTCAGCACATGATACAAAGAGCTTGCGGAGAGACAGAGGCATGCACAGGCAAAGTGCCTTTTCCAAGGTGGTTCAGTCAGTCAGTGAGTAGGACACAGGTTTTGCAGTCCAGGTTTTCTGTCAGCTGGAGTGGTGTCTTAGACCAAAACTTGCTGCTGTTGATTTGAGGCGGTGGCATTTTTGTTGTCTGAAACTGGTGGGTGTCACCACACCATGATTTAGGATAGTTACAAGAAACAGACTTCTCTAAGAAATGATAGCAATCTCCAAACCACCAAGCAAAACAAAGACCATTGGGCAACCCTCTGGGTAGAAGACTTTGGTGGGTGTTGTGGGTGAGGCTGAGCTAGACAGACAAAGAAGCAAGGCAAAAGAGAAGGATGCACCAGGAGAGCCTAAGCAGCCCAGTAGATTTCCAGGGAATACTTTCAAGGGTTTAATTTTGAAAGGTGCTCACTTCCACATCCTACAAACAAATGACTTGTCAGGCTTGTTGCGAAAAGTATTACCAAAAAATGGGATTTTGTGTGGTTTATTACATTTTGATCATTTTTTTTCTTAACAAACAGAAAGTAAGGACTGCATCAAATGAATAATCTGGTTTTGTCAACAGCCTTTATTCGTAACTGGAACAAACTACAGGCGCTCAACTTTTGGCAGCAGCATATAACTCCAAAAGGTTAAATATCCCAACGTCTGCATGCCTTTTCTCTGTGCTCAGATGTACACGGCTAAAAGCTCAGGTTTAGGAATGTCCAGTACAGTGAACATTGGGTTAAATTTACTTTATTTACACAGAATCGATAATGATAAAGTGAACAGTTTTTGACAGTCTGAGTGCTCTAGTTTGTAAAATAAAAAATGATATCAAGAAGTTAGCCGTTCCAACATAAATTAAATCATAAGTTCCTCTCCTCTTTTGCTTGGCAAGACTTGGAGATCAGAATCTCCTGTTTTTCCTTTATCGGTGTTAATGACAATTGAGGAAGAAAGCACAAAACAAACAAAAAAAAGGTCTTAGAAGTTTAAAAAATTATAATATTTGGGCATTTTAAAATGCCCATTATTGCTTTGTTTAGCATCTAAGTCCAGCGTTCAAATCTTGCATCTAAAAAAATCTTGCATGAGTGTTTCTTGCTAGTTTTGGGGGAAAAAATTATATTAAAAAATTTTTTTTTTATCCCCATTCAGTGGTGGATGCTGTGTGTAACTTAAAGTGAAGAATGTGTTTGTGCTGAAATTTGCCAATATAAGAAGCACTTTTTCTGAGCAGACTCTCTGCCTTTCGTGTAACATTGCTTCTCCCTGTACTTTGGTGTGCCAAAAGATCTGGAAAACTTATAAACGTAGAAACACTGATACGGTCCTATGCTGTTCCTGTGAAACAGCTGGTAATAGAGCTATATTAACTGATGTAGTAGTTGAAATAATTTTAATGCTTAATCAGTAGGAAAACCTTTCTAGTACAGTTAAACTTTGACTACTAACATCCTAACTAGTGAATCAAAAGTTAATTTTGACTTGCTACTATTCATATAGAAAATGACTTTAGTGTTATCAAAGTATCCACAATGTGTGTCTGCCCTTGAGACGTTTCAAGCACAGATGGTGTGTGGAAGAGGTAGGTGTGTGGTTTCTCAGTTATGCCATATGGCTTTATTTGAGAAAAAAACTCAAGTCGTTTGACTTCTGCTCAAAAGGGCTAATGCCCTTTGTTTGCTGTCCTTTTTCTGTCCTAAGTGTAGGCTGGTTTGGGGGCTTCAGATTAATAAGCCAATGTCTCATTCGGTTCCTAAACTGGGTAGCTACCAAATTAAAAAAATAAACAAATAAAGTTGTTATGACTGTACCAATGCAGGGCTGTGTTACTCATGAATGCCCACACCTTTCCATATGGTGGACAAATTCCTTTCCAGTGGCTGGTGTCATACATCTATTCAATGGTAATAATACACTCATGTCTTCTGTCTTCAGGATGAACTATTTGTTTTGCCTGGCATCTCCCCCCCAGCTTTCTCTAACTCCTTTTGTTAGGTGCTGCATAAATAGTAAATAAAGCAGCTAGCAGAGCCTAAAGGCCTTTTTTTGAGTAGCCACATGTGCAGCTCACATCCTTTTTCGTGGATAGGTTTCCATTTGTTTCACTTCCAAGGAGGCAAGACAGACCCTTTGACATAGATGACAAGGGCGACTAAAATATGAGTTGTATGTTGTTTCATTTGGAGTTTTTGCATATTCTGTACACAGTAGCTGAAAAATTCCTGTCCTGATAGAGAACATCAGCGCTCCAGCACACTTTCTAATGGTATTGGGAAGTATTTTTAAAAAATAGCCTGTAAAGAGATTCAAACACCTGTGTGACTGTTAACTGTTTCCTGTTGTCCTGTCTCCAATATGTTCAAAACATTAAGGAAAAGCTAAGACTCCCTGAAGCTACCTCTCAGCTGGCTGGCTGAGCAAAACCCATGTCTGTGTAAAGCAGAATATGTAAAGTGGTTTGAAAGTGTCAGTCTAACTCAGACTATTTCTGCTTTCTGTCTCTTAGAGCTGGAAGCTGGTGGGAATGCTTTGCAAGCTCTGGAAGTACTGGTGTAGGTATGTTGGACTCTGTAAAGATGGACCAGAACATGTTGGTAGAGTTGTGACTGCAGCTGAAAGCAGGCCCATTATGTCACATCCAAGCTGTTCAGATGAAGAGGGTCCTATGTGCCTTGAGGTTTGGTGCTCTTTATCAGCACCATATTGTGAAGTGGGAACAGGACTTTTGTGTCCTGTGGTACTGTGAGCAGTTAGGGAAAGTTACTACTGAAAAACTGTTTGTGTCAAGTTTGGAGCACGCAATTTCTCTCCCTTTCATGCCACAAACCTACGTACATCCCAGAACTGCCATGTTTTAAGACATCAGATAAACTGTACTTAGCACCACAGAAGATCAGCCTTCAAACAAAGATACATTTTCAGCTTCAATTATACAATGAAGTCTGATGTTGTTAGGTTTCCCAACCAAGTATGTATGCACGCTGGCCAACCCTAGTGCTTTGGGTGATGATAAACCATTTCCACGACAAGTAAGCACAATTAATGGAACGTCTTGTATCACATCTGAAGCACAGTGGTAGATGGAGCACGTGTTCCCATGGACTGACCCCCCGTCAGGTCTACTAGTGTTGGCAACTATGAGTATGTGAAAAGCGATTGTTAAAAGCTGCTGAAGTGTTAGCTTCTTTATGTAAAAAAAAAAAAAAGTATTGCTGGCTGCGTGCGGCATCCACTCTGCTTTTGGTGCAGCTATTTTGCTATAATAACCAATTGGTTCAGCAAATCATTTTACCATGTGCTTATATTCTTGTCAGCATGTTCAGGTTTATTTAGCACATATTAATTGCACCCAGGTTTAGTGCATTGCTGACCTTTAAAGCTCTGCTGAATCATGGGCTGCATCTGCATCACTGTCTCTGTCTTGTTGGATGTAACTCCATGCACTAGAAAAAGCTTGGAGGAAGCGGTACTTGAGGGATGACATCAGATGCTTCAAACAGGAGAAAAGCAAACGCTGCCGAACAAAGGCGTGTTTGATCCAGGACTGGAAAAAGGCTTTAAAAGCCTTTCTAGACTTCTGCCTAACCTCTGGCTCAGGTACTCCTAATACAGATGAAATCTGAGAAGCACTCAGATCCTCAGGTTGAATAGTGTCACAGATAGTGTTTTATACTTGTGGCATTTTTCCAGAAATAATTTTCTAAAGAATAATACCGGTATTTAACTGTTAATTTTGGAGTAACAACTGTTAATGCTGGGTTGCTCACCCATTATGTTTGGAACTCCCCTTGGTCCAGTATTGAAATATAAATAAAGCTATTTTAAGCTTCAGCAAAATTGTAGAAGTAACTGCGTCAAGTCTGAGTGTCCCCTGTTGCTCTCTTTGTGGTGTAGGAAGGGGGAACCCTTTTGATAATCTCAGTAATCAGATACCAGTAATTCTCGGAAGCCTAATTCAGCAAGCCTGCCTCATGTCAACTTCCATATCCTGAAAACAGCTAAGTTGAGAGCCACCTACACAGCTCTCAATTACATTTGTTTCTGATGATGCGTCTCAGTGGCTTAACCATAGTACCATACTGTGTATTGGAATTAGTAAAACGAGCTTTTCAAACCTAATTCTACGTATAAAAGAAGGGTTAGTCTCGTTCATCCACATGCTCCTTTCTTTACTGGCAGCTTTTTGGGTTCCCCAAAAGTGGGACCAGGCGCTCTGGAGAGAGCTCCATACAGAAAACATCCAGGCACCAGCCCTACCAGACCAATTCCGGTGATTGCCACAGTACGGTCAGCTCCAGGTACAACTGCTGCAGGCTCTCATGAAACTGATTATCAGACATGATGGGCTTTTTCTTCTTGTTAGCCCGGTCTTGGAAACCAAGGGCTCAGGGGTTGTATGAGTGGGGAACTGGCTTTTCCCCCCCCGACCCCAGCGGACGAGGGCTAAAACTTAACTGAGGAAGAACTTCCCCTGCACACTCTTCCTGTTCTCCCTCCCTAAATAAACACTGCCTTTCAGGAAAACAGCAGGAGCTGGCAATGCCATTCCTCAGATTACCCAGTGGAGTTCAAGCGTGTGGATCTGAAGTCAGCATCAAGCATAACAGCACTGTGGATGCTCAAAGTATAAACTACTTTACCCAAAAGAGGGATCCATGTGGTAAAGATCTTTCATTTTGATTCTGCCATCTGATTCAGACACATGAATCTCTATATATTGTGTAGTGTTTCATGAAGTGAGCTAATGATTTCTCTTTGAGTGTTGAGGTCAGTCCTCAGTACTTGTGTTGTAGCATCAAGGGCTAATTCAGATTAGCAAATAAAGCGGCCAAATGTTCATGAGACACTGGGCGGGGGGTGGGGAGGAAATAGCAGTCTTTAAAAGCTCTTTAGTCTTACTTAGCCCCTGAGTGAGCAGAAATATAATGCATTTGCACATCATTTGAGCATGACGCTTTCGTATTTCACAGTTGCAGAAATCATCTTTATAAACAACCAGTTGTGGTACAACAGGGAACTATTTACATGTAGTTTTGTTGCATTCAAGGCCAAGATTTGCATTACAGGGATTTTTTTTCCCCCCCCTGCTCCCTTGAAGGTTAGTTATATCAGGCTAGAACTACTGGATGAGTGGCATGCCTCTGAATTCCACTTATTGAATGGATGTCTGTTGTGCTAAGCTTAAAGGTAACTGGGAAGAAAGCCTCTGCAGGTGGCTGTTAAGCAGTTATATAATGACAACCATTAGCACATTTTATGTATAAGAGAAAGTATATCTTTTAATTGTGGAAAGCAGGAAATGTTTATGAAAAGCCTTCCTTCAAAAGATCAAGTAAATTTTTTACCTCTGGCTTCACTTGAGTGTGTGTTTGCCTTTTTACTTCTACTTTGTGGCTTTGGCAGTCTCGTGTGATTTTTTTTTTTGCCTTTTTCCATCTAATAGGTCTTGTCTGAAGTCTATGTGCGTCTCCTTTTCATCTGCTGCTGCTGCTTTCCTAGGAAGCAGTGAAGCTTCTCAAAAAGACTTTTTATAGAAGATTTAAAATTTGTTGTTTACTCTTTAATGCAATGTTGCAGAGGAAGATGATGCTGAGGACGTGCCAGAATTTCAGGTGTCTGGGAAAATTGGAGCAAAGAAGCAGAGGAAATTAGAAGAGAAACAAGCCAGAAAAGCACAGAGAGAGGTAAGCATTTCCTGCCACGTATAGAGCCCAGAGCAGAGCCTGAATAGCAGTACTCAGCAAAGAACTGGTGATTGATAGACACCCCAGAAAGGCAAAGGTAGTGTCATCACTACAACAGTTGTGGTTTTTTGTTTTAAAAATGTGAATTCAGCTTTTTATGTCATATCCCAAGAGGGCCATGGAAAATGGTGTCTTGTTTTCTTTCTGTTAGGTTCTCTGGCATTCTCATGGGGAGGAGAGAGGAGTTAAACTCTTGAATGCTCTTTATTGGATGTTTCTACTGGCTTGCAGCTTAATGTCAGTGCTGTCTCCCCTTAAAAATACACTCAAGCCCTCATGGCATTGTTGTAACACTGGGTCTGTGACCAAAACCATGGGCAGTTCTGAGTAGTGTTTCATGTGCTCTCATAGTGCAAAAACTTTGTGTGCGTTTATCTGTGTTTAGGCATGTTTATTGTTTTTGTGGATTGGGGTAGATGAAAAGCAGACCCTGTAATCCACTGAAATCTGTGATGCAGACAGTTTTTGGTTGAAGTCTGGCCCTTAAACAGAGACCAAGTATGCAGAGCGAACACACTGTAGCTTTTCAGTTGTTCTTTCTTAAATCTGTGTGAAAAAGTACTTAAATACTGTTGCATTTTTTCAGTTTTGCCCAGCATTTTGCTGTTAATTCCAGCAAAGCAACAGGTTTTTTGAAACTTACTTTCTGAAGTGTGCTCGTGGATGACAGCGGGTTATGCATTAATTCCTTTTAGTTGTTCTATTTATTTTTATTTTTTGCACACTCTGCATTGTTCTGTAACTTGAAAGGCAGGGTGGCGAGAAGTAGATATAACTCAAATAGCCTTTGCATAACAGAGGCTGGAGTGCAGGGTGGACTTGACACATCTTACAAAAAGACAGGGTTTATGAAACTACTAACATACCTAATCTGTAGATGGTCCAAACAAAGCTAGTGAAATACCGTCTTGAGAATTTTAGTGTCACCTGAGGTTTAAATCCAGTTTCTGCTTTACACTGTAGTGGTATGCCCTGTAAATAGGGCAGCTAGTAATAAACTTTATTATTATGTTATGTATAAGCTTCCATTACAATCCTTTTGTCGCTCTATGCTTTAACCATTTTGTCATTACTTTCCATATTCATTCTATTTAATTAGCTACTTTTTTGTGGAAAATTTGAGCAAAGTTGAATGAAGTTAGATAAGCATCAGTTGGTGGAGTGAGGAATCTTTTGTTTCATTTTAAAACATGCTGATTTTTATTTTCCTATGTAGACTGATAAATTCCTCGGTTTGGTCTTTCTCTCTGAAATATTCAAAGCCACAAATCCTCCATTTGAATGTCTTCTGCTTGTTCTCTTAATATATTTTCAAATTTAAGTATACTGAAGATACTGAAGAACAACTTAAAAAAAATCTAAACAATACACTAAATGCCCTTTTTATTTTTTTCCCCATTTTGCAACAGTCTCTGCTAGCTTTGGTTTAAAAACAAGTAATAACATTAGTTGAAGAGACCAGTACAGCTTTTTCTGTAAGAGATTCTGCCTAGGTTAATGATAAGTTTGAATGTACTTGGTTTTACAAAGTTTATGTTCCACTCTCTTTTTTTTCCTCTCCTTAGAGTCCATTCTAACTAAATTTTAAGTGAGGATAAATGGAATGCCATGACACAATATTACTTAATAGCACTATAGTAATAAGCTCATATGCATTTACCAAGTTTAAACCCTTATTGAGATACAGATAATGCAAGTGAGAAAGGTAATTTCTAAACTTAGCATAATGTTAAGGATGCTGAAGATTGGGGGGCAGGGGGAGTTAAAGGATAATGCCTCTTTTTTCTTATTCTCTTTACTGTTTCTGTCTGAACGTGCATTTAGGAAGACAGTAAGAAACACACACACACACCCCCCATGGGCTTACAATACGAAATTAAAACGTATGCTCAGGAAGAGTGAGGCTTGGCTTGCATGATTTTTTTTTTTAGGCTGAAGAAGCAGAGCGAGAAGAACGGAAAAAACTTGAGTCAAAAAGAGAGGAGGAAAGGAGGAAAGAAGAGGAGAGAATACGTCTTGAGGAAGAACGACAGGTGGGATTGGTTGTATTTATAGATGGAAATTTTGAAACAAGTTTGTCTTTGGGATTGCTTCTATGTAAGTTCTGTGATCAGCAGAACTCCCTTTGGCTTTCATTACTATTGCATACATCTTTTATTTGATTTTTTTTCTTGCTCCATTTTATAATTACAGTAATACTCAGTTATTTCAACTGTGTATCTCGGCTTTTTTCCCCCCAAGCAAGTGCTTGGCAGAAGTGAAAACTGCTCCAAACATCAATACACACGTGTAGCAGCAAGCGTCCACCCACGGTTGAATCTAGCGCAAAACTAAACCCAGTCTTCTTGGTAGGGGGTCTGCTACTGCTGCATGCCATAGTAACGGATTGTGTGGTCAATTTGTTATGTTGACAAACACAAAGTTGGCCCTTAGTTCATCTGGAAGCTGTTTTAAGTGCAAGTATATGAAGGAAGGAGCTATACCTAGTTGCAAGAGAAATTTTGGGGGTTGCTTGCTTGGTGTCTGACAGGAGAAGTTTGGGTATTGTAGAATAATGTAGGTTGGAAGGGATCTCTGGAGACTATCTGGTCTATCCTTCTGCTAATACCATGTCCAGTTAGAGCAGGTTGCTCAGGTCCTTGACCAGCCCAGCTTTGAGTGTCTCTAAAAGAAGGATATTTTGCAATCTTACCTGGCCCCTGTTCCATCATGCTCATTAACACTGCCTGCCTGACAGCTGTAACCAGCAGGGCAGAAAGTGAAAGACATCAGCAACTGCTTTTGCAACTGTTGTGTGAAATTATACAATTTTATTCTAATTATACAAATTTACGTGTGCTTCGCAATTAAGAATTTCTGAACTATGCATACAAAAGTGTGTGTTAGCAGGAGTGACCCAGAAAAACAGGTAGCGTGCAATTGAAATGCTTTTGTTGAATACTTTCATCAGTGAGGGAAGCAAACTTACTTCAAAGCTGCTTTCTGTATTCTGGGCATCAGTGCTACTGGCTAAGAACTAGGAACAGGCTTCACGCTCTCTGGCGCTTGAGCAACCTGAGTGGTAGCTTTGCAACGTGCTTCTGGAGGCAAGGACTGAGGTGTTCTGCACAATCCTGTGCTGAGTAATTGCTGTCGCAGGGGAGCATAGCCCCCAGCTTTCAGCATGAACTTTCTGGGATACTTAAATATGCATTAAGATTTGTGTCTGTGGTTTGTAGTGAGCAGATTTATTTTAACTTGTTCTAAGCGCAGGTTGTGTAAGTGGAGTGTGTTGCTGATAACATTCTAAAAGAGGCAAAGACAATTTTTCCTTTCCTCTGGTGGGGGCATGAAGGGAGGATAAAGCAATTTTAAGGTTTTTTTTCCCCATACGTTACACATGCAGATTGTATCCATGAGATCTTTTGTAGAATGTACATTTACCTCTGGGGTTGTTCCCCCCACCAAAAATCTTCTGAACTCTCTTTTCTTTCCTTTTCATCAATAGAAGGCGCCTGAATTGCAGAAATTGAAATGGGTGAGGAGAATGCCAGTACTGCAATATCAGGATATGTAGCGTGGTCCGAGACTTTGACTTGTAAAGCAACTTGAACAAACTTCCAGGGGACCAGTTATTCCACAGCTGCCCTTCTGAGAAAGATGTACAAATTTAGAAGTACCTGTTAGTGGTCAAAGTATGAACCCTGAGGTTGGATAACTGATCTCAGCTAGTCCAAGCCACTCATGTGCTTAGCCAACGTGTTTTCATAACAGCAGAACTATCAGACCTGGCTTCCTCTGGATCTGTGTCTACCACTTTTCCCCTGCCCACACAGTTCAGTAGCGCCAGCTTCTGCCTCGTGGTCCCTGCATCCACTCTGCCTTTCTCCTAAGTGTTGCCAATTTCTCCCTCTCCTGCTTGCAGCTCAGAAAGAGGCAAGATGAGCTCTTACTGCCTGTAAAGCACATGTCTGTTGCCCATCCTACTTGCCATGGAGCTTGGCATAACAGATAACTCAGATGGCAAGTTTTCCTCCAGTGGTGTATTCTTTGAAGTGTTTTGCCTCCGCTCAGTTCTCCGATTTTATTATTTTTTTATTTTTTTTTATTTTTTTCCTGAGGTTTTGGGACTTTAATATCCTTGAAACACTGAAAAGTTGGTTGAAATGAACCAAATAACTCCAGTACTCTGAGGGAAATTAGGAGGGCACACTGGCTGGATGCATTGTTTAAATGTCGCTGCCTTTAGAGGAGACTAATGAACAGAATTTCAATTCCTTCCAGAGTGGTAGCCAGCATGGCAGGTGAACTGCTAAGCAAATTGCAGTTGAGCTCAGCCAACCTGCTCAAAAGAAGCTGTAGCACAGGACAAAGCTGTTATCCTGTTAATTGCCTACGGGTTTGACCTAGGATTTAGCAGTGCAGCTGGCTAATCAGGATCAGTCAGGCATGGTTGAAAAGTTGAGTAGAAAATAAGGGTGAAATTCTAACTAGAGGTCTCTTCATGCAGAAAGTGCTTATTAATGTGTTTAACTTTTTTTTTTTTAATCCACTTCTGTTACATTTAGGGCTGAGTAATTTATTTTGGTTGAATGAGGGAAACCTTATTTGTTTTTATTTTAATTTTCAGTATTCCTAGTGAAGATTGCACTAAAACACTTCCACCTCCATTTCACAAGGCTCAGTGAAAGAGAGGAATATAATATAATGCTTTGGGTTCTTTTTTTATTTTTTAAGCTTTGTGCTCAACAGTCTAGAGGAGTACTTACTAGAATTTTGAAAATTGCTCAGATGCCTGAATCTAGCTTGCTATTCACTTTAGGCAGTAACTTCCATGGCTACTTAAATTCTGTAATTTTAACCTTTTTTTTTGTTTGGTTCTTTTGTTTTTCCCAGTGGTCTTTATCAGGGCAGCAAGCCAACCCACTGGGCTACATCACAAACATTCTGCTACTCAAGGGAAAGTGTTTTCAGTATTTTATTTTTTACTTGGGTTTTAAGACAGGTGGATAATCCAGTAGCTGCTGAACCGTTTGAGCATGGATCAAAGTAAATGTGTCCCGACTATTTAATGTTCATCCTCAGGTGTTTTTTAGTAGAAGTCTCTGTCTTCATTGGAGTCTTTAATAGGAAACAGAGCAATTCAAGACTTGTACATGTTTAGGCCGTGTCGCTTAATTCCTGCTTCAGTCAGCAGAGAAAGCAGTATTACAGGGAGCATGGTAATAACGACTCCAGTGTTTTAGTTTTGACTAGGTGATAGGGAGGGGAAACAAATTGAATTAATAGATACTTGATTACTGTGCATGTAAGCATAGCCTGTCTTTATGATCATAACATCTTATCTTGCAAATCTTGTTACAGACTGATTGTATGATGTAAAAGACACTGCCTCTCTCTTCTAGACCCCTATAAGCAATAAAGGGATCGTTGGATTTAGTGGTTTTTATAGAATACATAGGCTAAAATGTTGTTTATATATTCCTCCAGAGAAAGGATTCTTCATTTCCACAGTGACATTTTGTCATGAGTAAGCCCTTGTGGAATACACAGGTGATAATAGTCTTCCCCCATATAAGTTAGGAGATGGAAAGGCAAAATTATGAAAGGTAGCTAATAGTGATTAATAGTCATGAGATAAAAACCAGAGGGTAGCTGGTTATATGAGTTTTGGAGGCAGTTTGATTACTGACATTTCTGTAGTTTGTGTAATCCCCAAAGGCACAAGAAATTTAATTTATCACTCAAGTTTGTCTGAGAAATGTTACGGTTGTCAGATAGCTTCATTTTTTTTTCCCTTCCTTTTTCAGTACATCAGAGTATTTCTGCAGGTATAGTGACACTGGCAAGTCTGTTAGTTTTTATTTCTTTCTTCTGTATTAGAAAGGTATTAAGACCACTGATGAAGGCTTACTGCCTCCAGGAAAAGTAGTGACATAACTGCATGAATTGTTTATTGTTTCACTTGCTGCACATTCAAAGATTTGAACTCTCAAATTTGGTGGCTACACTTTATTTAATATAATTGCAAATAAATTTAATGAATGTACTGACAAGAGAGCTTAAGTGATGAGCAGTTAGTCTGCAAACAAATGCAACCACCTTTGTTAGCTGAGTTTCAGTTGAACTTCTTTTCAATCTCTCTCCCAAGAAGTGCTGCCGAAATCGTGCTAACTTCTGTGAACATTGACATTGGCTTTGTGTTTCTTTTCAGCACTTCAGCTACAGCCTTAAACTAATAGCTTGATCCTAGTGAGCAGCAATAGGTGATTCCTGCGCCATTAAATACCATCTAAAAGTTTGTCAGATGATGAGGGAAGCCAAATAGATTCAAGAGGATAGAAAATCATGTTGCAGCATGCAGATCTTCTAGAAATTCCCCAGTGTTGAACTTTGATAAAATCACCAGGACTGTTAAGCCTTACACCACGCTTCAAGTAGCCTGAGATGTGGAGTGCAGTGGAAATAATGAATTATTGAGTCAGATGAAAACCCACTTTGTTTTATAAGCAAATTGATATCTCTCTCCAGTTATTTTTGGGCAACTCTGTACGGTGCTGTAATGCAAGTGGGAACTGTACCTTCAAAGGAGTTATGGGAGCTAAAATCTTGCATATTCTTGAGAAAAGTACCCCCCCTGCTTCTATTTAAATATATTTGTATGCACGTATAAATAAAATGTGGTTGCCCCTTGGCTTCAGTGTTGCAAACCAGATAATGTATTTTTAAATTCAGGTTTCCTTTCCAGTGTTCTGATGACCTGATTGGCTATGCATGTGAGGAAGCTCCTTTATAATTGGCATTTGCTTCAGCTCTGCTTTACCCTGGGGATTTCCCTTTCACTCTTGGAGTTTTTTAGTGGTGAGATGGTTTACCAACCGACACCTTATCAATGAGAGCGAACTTCCTCTGATGTTGCAAAACAGTGTCTTCATACAAAGCTTTGTACATTGCTCGCATAAGAGCTTTTTTTTTTTTCCTGCGCACAGGGATTTTTGTAGATTTTACTCCCTCCGCCTAGCTTTGCCATGCTAAGGAAAAACTGCTTGTGCAGATGCAGGTCTCACAGCTAAACTAAAATGTAGCATTGGTCAGGGTGTGTTGCTGCAAATCCCTTGCCAGTGGACTGCTCTGGAAACATGGCTTGATACAGTAGAGAAACTACCAGTCTTCCAGCCAACAAGCTTTTAACTGTTGTGAAACAAAAGGCCACAGCAGGATTGGGGACTGGTGTTTTGTCACTGTTACATTAAAACAAGATCTGTATTGCTCGAGCATAGCTGTGCCCAAAGTTTCCAAACTAGGGCAATTTCATTTAGGCTTTCAGGTTTGCATTTAAGTGCCTAAGTAAAAATCATCTGGATCTTCAGAGCTATAGAAATGGAGGATCGGTTAGTGATCCTAAGGCTCCTGTTTTAGCTTTTGAGAACTAAGACCCTAAAGTTTTGTCTCTTTGATTTGATATTTGACCACGTAAGAATAGGCACCAAGTTTTAAAATGTTGATCGTTGAGTTATTTTATTATGCATAGCATTACACGAACATAGAGATTTGTGTGCTTCTCAGCAGAGCTTTTCATTACCTATTTGGCATTTATATCCACTATTCATACATAAGCAGTGCATTTCTGGAGGCTTACAGAGACTACTACATAGTTTCAGTTTAAGCATCAGTTTTCAAGTAAGTATACTTTCCTGAAAACTAATTTCTCCTAAGGAAGTACAAGTTGAAAAGCTTGCAGAAAACTCATTCTGCTCTGATTCTGAGGGGATGAGGACTGGCAAGAATGCTTATTCTGTCTTACTGAAGGTATTATTTTGTGTCTAAACAGTGACGGGGGAGGAATCCTAGAGATCCATCTCCTCTATGCCAAATTATTTACTTGTAAAGTCCCTTTTCGCTTCCTGCAGAACCTGCACTAACAGCACGAAAACTGGATGTTATACAAGGAGGCTTTCTTTGGTCCATGAACCTCAAAGCATTTGGCATCGGAACCAGTAGGCTTTTCTTCATTCGGCATGTTAAGAAAACAGCTGCAAACAAGGAACGACTGGTAGCAGGGAGTGGTTGAAGAGAGCCCAGTGTTTGCTCTACCTTCCGCACTAGTACTGAGATCTCTTCCATTTAGCAGTGGAATAAGCTGCCTATAAATGATTTGTTTGTCAGCAAGTTGGTCCTTTATCTGATTTGGAGGAGAGTTGGCACAGCACACAACTAGCAGTTTCCTCTCTGGGAAAGCTGCTTAGGCAAAGCTCTCAGAAAAGCTACTTACTCTGTAGGCCAATATCGCTTAGTCTCAGTGTCACCTTAAATGGGTTACTGCAAGGAAAGCTAGAAACAGTGGTTCAATATCTTCTTGCTGGACAGTACCGTAAGGGTCCTCACCCTTTGCTAAAAGTAGTAATGCATGATAAACCTTCAAAGGTTATAATCTGTCAGCTAGCCAGAACAGTGCAGTTACTCAGGCAGCACCCCAGGACACCAGAGGCATTTGTGATCCCAAGAGTCAAGGTCTGCTTCCAGCTGTAAGTCTGAAAGGTATTTCAAGATGCCGTGGGTTTCACCTGGTAAAAGACTGGGCTTTTGTGCAGTTGGCACAATTAGTGTTTTTGATGTTGTGGAAACAATCATTGTGATCAAGGTAAAAGGCGAACAGAAAGTAATGATCTTAAAGGAGCCTCACAGCAAATCCAGGTCCTCAGTGGGCAGGTAGGACAGAGGGAGCCTGGAGAGCAGTGAGGACTGGGACTGGGTGCAGCGGGAAGTCGGTGCTGACCTGATCAGGTATAGGAAGGGGTAAGGGTGTTGGAAAGTGTCTCCCAGAGTGCTGGAGATCCCCAGACTGCACAGAGCTCTGGAAGCTCTTGGGTCTCTGCCACTCAAGGTGGCACATGAGACTCATAGCAAGCGTGCAGAGGTAGAGTCAATCCAGCAGTGATAATGTGGACAGTTTGTCAGAAAAAGGAGAGAAGGATGAAAGGTTTGAGTGATTAACTTTTTTTTTTTTTTTTTTCATTAGAGAAATGATCAAAGTAGGAGAGTTTTTTATTCAAATGCAGTGTAGTAAAATGATCAAAAAGAAATCTTTACACTGTAGCAAGCCCCCAGTTTGGGTAACATTTAGGTGAGGGAAGAGAGAAGCGAACCTGCTTCAAAAAAAAAAAAAAAAAAAAAAAAGGCAGGCAGCTGAAGGTGAGCATCTGCAGTTACCAAATTTCCATGATGCTGGGATTTCCCCACCACCCCACCCATCGTTGAAGGGAGGTGGCCCAGCTATTATCTCTCCTCTGAGCCACATGCTTTACCACTTAACTCCACAGCAGTTAATGAGATCATTATGGGGAGGGGCAAAGAAACCTGACTAACAAAGATCTGGTTTTTTTTAAATTTATATTTGAGCTGAGTACCCCCTGTATGACTTGCATGAAGCAAGTACTGGGCTGTGTTTCATTAGTAGACCCTGGGGTGCTGAGAGTGTTTCCGTGTGTGGGTTATGCATACAGATAGACTTTTTTTGTGGGAATGCAGCCTGCCTAAATTTGACCCTGCACCTACTTGAGCATGACTTGGGCATGTGAAAGAAGAGGGCTAGATTGATGGTGAAAAAAATAGCTGAGAATGAGTGTTAAGAGACAGCCAGACTTTGCTATGGTTCCCCCTGCTCAGCTTCCACTGCTGTTGCTGGTTGCTTCTCCCAGTGCAGTTGTGCAAAGTCATCTCTCCTCTTGGCTTTGAATCAGTTTACAGTTTGGCTAAATCCTTCTTTTTCTACTGATTGATTCATAGGTGAATGTAGGTAATAAAGCATGTGAGACTGTGCAGGAAGTGGCTGGGATTTTTAGTTATTAGATGAAAAAGCTTCTGGAAATACTTAGCGGTATGGAGGAGGCCACAACGCCAGGAAACATGAGGCTCTGAGGGCTGACACACTTTAGCTACCAAAGCAGTGGCTCAGACCACCTGGAAATGCTCTGCTGATCATAGCATCAAAATTTAGGATCTGGAAAACAATCTTATGTTGGCTTTTAAGGAGACAGCGAAAGAAGGGCTGGTAGCTGAGTGTTTTGCCAGTCTCACAGCAGAGGTGCTTTTCTGCATGTGTGGGAAATGGAAGTACTGATAGTAATGTGCTGGTATGCTTTAATAAAATTGAAGGTACTGTTCTTCAAGTAGGTAAGGAAGACAAGAATGAGTCTTGGTCATTTGTTGTTAGACCTTCCAGAAACAGGAAAATATTTCTTAGTTATTGTTGCTCTGTTATAAATGGGACACTGTCTTCTGATCTTTTTTTTTTTTTGTAGAACCATCTAGAAATTATTTGCCAAAACAATTTTTTTTTTTTCCTCATTTCAAATCCTGTTGAATTACACCCTCTGTAATAGACCAGGGAAGAACCTTATTTTTGTATTTCCAGGATCAAGATTAAATTTAATGTGCTTACAAGAAAAGAACAGTTGCTGTCAGTTCCAAATGAAATATGATTATGTTGTTCTTGGCACCTGTAGTGCTTATAAGGAAAAAAACTACTGTTGGGCTTTTGCTAATAATCATTATGGTGATGAATGACCCAGAAAATGGTCTTGTTTGTCTCGAGAGCTTCCTCAGATCTGTAGGTTTTTTTCATAAGATGGCAGTTAAAAAAATGGTTTTGACTTTGCACATACAGTAAAATCCTTTCAGTCCTGTTTTTCTCATACATGCGTGTTGGTAGCATTCCTTCTCGTGACTTTCTGGGAATTTGATTAAATACAATTGGGACCAAATATACTTTCTCTTCAGTTTTTATTGAAGGGCAACCCTCCCATCCGCATTTCTGATCTCTTGCTGGTTTTGGCCTTACACAGGATCTTTTTTAATATGGACATTTTTCAATATACTTAATGACCTGTTCCTGTCTCTTCCTGTTTTAATGGAATGAGCGTTTGCTTTCCAGCCGTTTGAGGAAGCAATTACCATATTAGTGTCAAAGATGTAACATGGCAAACATTTAGAAATCAATATACTTGTACTTTTAAGGGATCAGTTCCTGTGCTAAGAGTAAAGGAATGCCTTGAGATTGTCACTGAAATTTGAAGAACTCGTCTTCCTAAGTTTTAATCAAGCCTTTGCAATGTGATAGCAGCCAGAGGCCAGTCAAATTGGAATCTCATTGCACCAGGTGCTGTACAAACATAAATTTCTCTGTGGAAGAAACCGTTCTGTAAGGAAACATTTTTCTTCTGTGTGAAGTTACATGTGTAAAGCCTTCTGGAGAAGAGCAAAACAAATTTTAAAAGAAAATCATGGAAAGCTGCAAATTTATGAGCTCCCAGTAAAAACCTGTTCTTATTTGAAACATTTTTAAAGTAATCTATCACATTTGAAAACTTTTAATCACAGTTATGCTTTGTGAAAGGGTGACTGTTCTACATAACCTAGTACTTGTCACCATTTCACTGATGTCAGGCTTGGAGTTTTCTGGGTCGGTGTTATTTTTTTTTTTTTTCTAAGACTTGAACATTTCTTTCAGGGTAGGTAACGGAAAGTATTTTTATTTCAAATAACTAAAAGCAGAGCCTGTTTTGGTTAACAATCAAACATGTAAAATTTTTTTTTTCTTTAAATACAATCATACCTTGTCTCCTATGCCTAAAATACTTTATACAGTTCTTTACAGTCCATGTAGACATAGTTTGCTTGTATGTCATAAGAAAGAGATTTTACTTGAAACTCTTTTACAGGCCAGCTTCTTCTCACACACAGATGGACACCAGTGTAACTCCACTATTCTTTGATCACTCCCAATGTACGCTAGTGCATGTCAGAGCAGAATTGGAGCCAGTTACTGAAAATGTGGATGTTGCATCAAAGTACAGTTAGGGGCAGGGACTTCCTGTCGCGGGATCTGCAGAAGAAACATATTCATGCAAATTAAGCAAGCAGGTTGCTATATAAGAGTGGTTTTCTCCCCTGTGTCAGATCTGTTAGCCTCGATGTATTGTGTGCAAGCTTACACTACCATATGAGATGGTTAATACTTTAAGGGTGGCTTGTGAAATTTTAATGATGCCATCAAGGGAGAACTTAAATTCATTTTAGAAACTTTTTATCTGCTGTCTGTCCTAGCAAAACCAGGCTGCAGGTAAAGAAAATGCTACTTTACTTAAAACTAAACCTGATTTGGGGAGGAGCAAACTGACAACTTGTCATCTTTTCTGTCCAGGAAGAGGAAAAAAGGAAGGCAAAGGAAGAAGAGGAGAAGAGAGAGTATGAAGAGTACCTGAAGCTGAAGGAGAGTTTTGTAGTTGAAGAGGAAGGGGTTGAAGAATCAATGACAGAGGAAGAGGTATGTACGTTAGGCTGTTACTGCAGTTCCCTTTATCTTTGTTAGACTCAGGTTGCCCTTACTGCATTCTGTCTCATGTAAAATGAACTTGACAGTAGGAGTCAGCCAAATGTTCTTGCTCACAAAAGCTAAATTGTGTATATCGCACCGGTTAACCTGGAGTATTTCCTGCAGAATGCTGTAGTTCCTCATCCCAGACTCCTGCTGGTATGGTTTAGAGTGCTAAGGCAAATGCCTGTCACTGGAAATGAGTTCTCTCTTCCCTTCGTCTAAGGACTGAAATAAAACTCATTCTGGAATTCAGATAATCTTTTACTGTCGTCAGCTCTGCCCTAGCTATATGGCTAAATGCTAGCTATATGGGCCAGATGAAAACAAGGCTAAATTTGGAGTTTGTTAATGCCCACGTATCTTGGGGGGGATTGCTTGGCTTTGCTTTTATTTTCTAGACCAACAGAGCTGCTGTGTAATCAAATGAAAACTCAAGCTCTTGTCTTAAAAGGCTTTTGTTAAGAGAATTCACAGGACGGAACCTAGGTGCTTGTGGGTTGTACGCTGGAAAACTGTGCATTCAGGATTGCAAATGATTGCTGTGGTTGATAGTATTTCAAACTTGTGCATAACGTTCTAGCATGCTCCTCCTGTGGCTGCTTGCAGATGCACTGCTGGGGATGGTGGTTGAAATGTGATACTTGACGTGATATCACAGCAAACTTGAAAAAGTTCTGCTGTTGTGGGAGGCAGTGTTCTTATTCTGTCTGCTGAAAACCTGCTAGACTCATTTTAATTGCTATGAAATGCTGAAATTGCTCTTGGGTTGTAGCTGCCAAATTTGAGCTGCCCAACGCACATCATAAGAAGTATTTTTTTTTCAGGGCCATGTGTGCCTTTGCTCCTCTGCTAAAGTGACCCTGTTGAATGGAATGGATTTGCCTGTAGCATGACCGAGAGTGGCTTTGGGCTGAGGAGCTTGTAATGCGTCAATACCACTTGACATTAGTCACAGGTTCTCACTGTGGACCCTTTCCCGTTAAGATAAATTCCTCCATCATGCCGGGATTAACACCAAGAGAAGTTGTATCTGGTGATGGGGGACTTCTTAAGATGCAGAGAACAGCAAAATGCATACTTTCTGTCGAAAGCTCCTTCAAAAATGTGTGCCTAGTCTGTTAGAAGATCAGACTATGCCTGAATATTAAATTGTTCCATTTTAGACACCCTTTAAAGCTAGAGTGTGTTTATTGTCTGTGTTCCTACAGCTGCCTGTCAAGGAGAAATTAATCTTGCTATATGTTGGAACAGAGAAAGGTGTTCTTCACTCAAAAGAGCTTGGCAGGCAGTTGATGATGCCTGGGTATCAACATAAAATATCTTTGGTAGGGGTGGGGAGTTAGAACTTTAATAGTAGGTGATTTGAAAGTCTTCTTCAGAAACAATCACAGGTACATAGTTATTTGGAGACACCAGCCTTGCAGAAAGGGCAAGCCACCCTTCTGCCTTGTGGTGGATAATGTACTGAAGCATTTTAGTATCCGGTAACAATAGTTGACTCTGCCTTGTGTTGTTGAGGCTAGTGTGCTGAAACTCATGCTGAAAATTAAGGTCCTGAGTCCAGAGCTAAGCAGTTAATTAAGGCTGATTGATTTCCAGGGTTGCAGAGTAACCTGATCTCCTGTTAACTTAAATGCACATTGTTTGCATTGCCTTTGAAAATTGAGCTGCTTACATTAAAATGCCGGATTTCAGGTGCATAGCTTTGAAAACGGCTTGAGCTTCCACATGTGTTGCACAGCTGCACGCTACACTTGACCATCTGCATGAGCTAGCTGTCTCCTGAATCACTCTGTACTTAACCTCTGTACAAAATGTCCTCAGTGTGTGTATGTAACTTAATACACAGTGCACAAACTCACCCAGATGTGGTTACGGCTGGGTATGTATGATGTGAAGAATAAAAGATTCCAAGATTTTCTTTCAGAAAACACTTAAACACAAATTGTAGTTGAGCCATATTCTGTCTTAGAAAATACCTATCATCAATTCCTACTTAAGATTAAATATAGATGGATACAGATTTTTTTTTTCCAGTTCAGAATCTCCATCAGTATATATAAAATTTCGGAAGTATGCAAGCTAAATACTTTTATAATATTTGTATTCAGCAAGTTTGTGATGCATTTAATGTTCATGAGTTTAAAATAACAATTGTTTTCCTTGCTGTATCCAGTCTCACAGCTTTCTAATGGAATTTCTGAAATACGTTAAGGTAAGCTACCATTGGTCTTTCTCCTCCTTCCGTACTTGTTAGACTGTGTAAAATACCTTTGTCAAAGAGCTGAGTTGCAGAAAGAAGGGAAATCTTTACTTCCTCTTTGATTTACTTAAATATTCAACAAGTTACAAAAGTGATACCTTAGATAAAGTCTGCATTATTTACTTAACCGTGCATGAGCACGTCCGTCATTGTTAAAATGGTTTGTAATTATAGCTGTGTCTTGCCTTTTTGGGGCAGGATTGTAGCTCTTACCCTCTTTCAGAAGGACAGGCGTTATAAACTCTGTGTCTGGTGGATCACCCTCAGAGTTTATGAACAGCAATGTTTGCTGTTGATTGGGGTTTTGGACATTCAGGCTTTTTGTTTGTGAACATCAGCTACTGATTTAGAAAACAATCTCTACATCTCAGCTCAGCATGAATGAGTTGCTGTACCAGCATGTGGCCTGCTGTGCAGGATGTGTTTGTGTCTGAAACACTGGCCTTGTAAAGGTCAATCCAACTTCTCATGCAATTTCTTTTCTTGTTTTTATCTGTGGAATTTGCAATGCTGTTTTAATGTTTGGAAGGGACACTTAAGAAGAAGATCACTTGTTTTTAACAGGCTGTTTGTCTCCCTTTCATTATATTGTATGGTTGGTTATTTAAAACCTGTGGTGTGTTCGTGAGGAGTTCCACTTCTGATCTGTAAGGACAAATGCTTCTTTTTCCACTATTGGTATATCAAAGGTCAAATGCATTTTTCTACTTACTCTGACAAGGTATGGCATGTGTGTGAAAGGCTTCATTAATAAGCAAATCACTCGCATACATAGTGACCTCCTAATCATTTTGTTAGTCCAGAATCCCCCACTCTGGGCCAGTTTTGCATGTCTGTTATCCCAGCAAAACCCTAGACTTACAAACAGATTTGTCTCATGGGTAACTCTCCGCAAGGAGTCAATTTGAGTGACTGCCATGCAAGTCTGAACAGTGGCTCCATCATTCTAGAGTCACCGCAAAGCTACCGCGCGAGCATCCTTTGCTGTGCTGCTCTCTGCCTCCTGTGTCACTGGCATTTTTGGTGGTGTATCCCATGGCCATCGGGCCACAGTGAGAGAGGCTGCTAGGTTTGCATCTGTCAAGTGCTTTCTGATCAGCGTGATCTCTGGGGGTAGTTTGGAAATGCCTAAGCTACTAGCACTCAGAGTTAGAACGTATCTTCATTGCTGAAGCCTAAAGGAAAATAGCCCCTGTTCAGTAACCAAGTCCCCAGCATAAGCCAGTCAACTCTGATCAGAAGCACCACCAAAAGCAGATGAGACAGCTGAGAATAGATTGGAAAAGCTATGGGTGGCATGTTTAAAGAGTCAAAGTAAAACATGGCACGATGATGAACCATCAGATGGCACGTTTCATTTTGCAGCCATGCGGCAATTTCAATATTCTGTTTTCTACAGAAGCCAGAGAGATTTCTTTAAACGGGGAGGAAACTTTGAAATGGCCATGTCTGTTAAGATCACCCTCTTTTTAAATTACTATCTGTGGAAATGGACTAGGTGGTACGGTGTGATCCCAGTTCAGCTGTTCCCATCTAAGGCCTTCAAGATACAGCCAAGCTGTGAATTAAGGAAAAATGCTGTTCTTTATCCTAGGGTAGCTTGTTTATCAATAACAGTAGGTAGAACAATAGGATATTTCAATGTCCCTTGGAATCCTCCACTAAAATTGGGAGGGCTTCCAAGGGATAATGCAGAAGGGGCTGATTCTGCCCGTTGGCCTTGTGGTTGTGATGGATGGAACAGATTAGTCACAAACTCTCAGTTCAGTGTTTAAGCACATATGTATAGTTTTGTATTAGTCACTTCTACTTGACGTCAGAGAAATTAAGCATGGGCTGAAAACCTAATTCAGAAGCACTTCGACACCTGATTTCCTCTGTAAAGATGAGCTGCAGAACTTGGGCATTGCTTTCTTTTGCAAGTTTTAGCTTTTTGTTGTGTTTTTTTTTTAATCTTGAAAGTATGCTTAATATACAGATTATATATTGCCCTCATCTTCTGTTCTGTTTGCAGAAACTGTTGACTTCAAGAAGCAGTGCTAAGCTGCTAGTAGCTATCTGGAAAATGTATACATTAAAAGAGCAATTGGCATTTTTAAAAAATAAAATTTAATTTAGCTCTTCTGTTGAATAACTTATTTTACTGGTATAACTGACTGGAGATAGCTCACTCCATGCTTCATTCCTGAGGGTGTTTGAAATAAAATGCAGCCTCTTTTCTTTTCTCCAGCTCTGCTTCATGGGATTGTTTTAAATAGGATTTTTCTTAAAGGCATCCAAAGGATTGACGCCCCCCAGTTCTGCTTTTCTGAAAGCTGAGCATCTCCCTTCCTTTGAGGCTTTTATAATAGCCCCTCAACCTCAGTCTGACTGCTGCAATATCACCACCTCACACCTCAGACTGTAATATTGTCTCTGCTGCAGGAGCCATCCTGTGTGTTTTGCGTCTTGCAGTGGCCGGTCCTGAAGTTACAGACTTGACTGCTCTGCTCTCAGAGGAGCAGAATAACCAATTCTTAATGGGAGCCTTATGCTTTTACTTAGCAGTGCTGTAGCTGCACAACACACCTTACAAACCAGCTCTGTGGGCTCTCTGAGCACTTCAGAAAATTAACCTCGCCCACTTTGTTATTAAAGAGTGGCTGAGCAGTCCCCTTGCTGTGGAGCACTAGCTCAGTCGGCCCAGGGAAATATGAGCCTGCACTTTGTCCATCAAACTGTTCTCACCCAGCTTGACAGCGTATCACTGAATGCATCTGAATTACAGCCAGTGAATTGAAACAGCAAACTACATTTGAAAGGGATAGCAAAGGACTCGGAGGCTTTACCCCTTCCTGTTTTTTCTTTAAGAAAAAAGATGCTTACAAGATAAGGAAAAAAATCCTACTCATCTTAATCCTGAGAGCTCTTGCTCCGTTTCATCCCTTGCTGAGGGCAGGAGCAGCATCCTACCTAAAATTAAATTAATTCAGTAAAATGTGGATGTGTATATGTTGCTTTATGAAGGTTAAGCCTGTCTCTAAAACGTGAAGCATGTGGTGAAGTGCTTTGTTCGATCGGGACCTCACAATGTCATTATATTTCAGAGTGTGTGTAGGGAATGCATCCTAATTCCACCCCACCCTCTGGGCTCTTACAGCAGGATCCATGTTGGAAAGCTTCCACTAAACTTGGTCACTGAGGGTGAATATCTTTAAGTGAAGGTTTAAATCCTGTTTTTCTTGTTTATGTGGCTTTGCACCCCCCCTATCATTTTAAAAGAAGATGTGACGAATCTTGGCAGTTCCCAGCTCTGAGAACTGAATTCCATGGACTGGTTCCAATTCCATGCGTTCAGTCCATGGTATTCAGTTCTCTAGCTTGGCTGCATCGAACTTCACAACTACTAAGGCTGTGCGTGGCTCTTTTTGTCTGATTTTATTAATGAAAAAGATTCATCTATTTCAGCCTCTCTTTATTTCTTCAGTGTCCTTCCAGTGTACTTTCAAGATCAGAAACAAATGCATTTATTGTTTGAAGTATTGTATCTGATTATGTAGGTGTAGCTCTTGTGGCTGTATGTATATGGCTTTTAGAAATCTAGTCCAGAATGTTAACTGAACAGTTTTTAAAAGTTTTGTATTTTCTGAATTCCTTATAAACAGTGAATCCTTTTAGTGCATCTAAACAGATGAGTTTCTAAAACTTTTGCAGATAAGAAAACAGGAAGGAAGTAGCTCCAGATGAGTGCACCAGGTGTTTTCTCTGTAATTCTCTGGAGCTACAGAGAAGCATAAAACCAGATGTGAGCAGTGGTGACTGCGTCCAGACTGAGAGAGGCTGCAGTAAGAATCTCTTTAAAAAGCAAAATGAAAATTTGCAGTGCCTGCTTCTGCCTTTGTTCTCAGAGATCATCGTGCTGCGTGCGCAGGAGTGCGCTAGCGGTATGCTTCCAGCACTGACAATTTTAATAAGGTGTTCACTTGCTTAGGAAGATTATTATGGCATTAATACGCTCGACATTAGTAAAACAGACTACAGGACTTAATGCTGCCAGTCTTGTCTGTATTTTTATGTATGCACTGATGTATACCAGTGATCATTTTAAGAGATACTTTGAAACATCTCAAACAAAAAGGGATCTTGCCAAAGCATACTGGAAATCAGAGGTAGCAGTTGAGAAACTCAGGTGGCAAGGAGAACAGAGCCATGGCTCTTTATTGTGCTTGTGCTCACCCTGTCCTGTCCTCCCTAACAGAAGGAAAGGTTCAGGATGAACGCTGCAAATGTATTTGAGTCTTCACTTAGGTGGGTCAGAGCATCCAGTCTTTCCACAGAGCAGACGGGTTTAAGTAACTTAAGTGAGAGTTTTTCGTCAGAGAGAAGTGCTTAGTAAGGAAAGTTAGGTAGAATGACAGGTTCTACTTTGTCTATCAAATGCATTTTTTATTTGAAAGATAAAGAAATAGGCTTAGCCTCTAATTTACCAACTGCATGTAACTCTTGTTTGTTTCCATAGAAAACAAAGGTAATCCAGCTGGAGGACTTGGCTTCACATTTGGGTTTAAGAACACAGGTAGGTACTAACTTTTGGGGTGCAAGTAAAAGAAATGAGTTTAAAATGACAGGAGAGAAAGTGAGTCAATAAGACATCTATGCCAAGAGTCTCAGCATTACTGAAGGTGCTTGGATTTTGGTGAATTTCAGCAAAATCAGCCCTAAAAATGTGGCCATTCATCAGAGTACCACCCAGCCAGTGAAGGATTGTTGGCTTACAGGATTGCTTCAGTGAAAACTGCTCAGTCTGCCTCTTGCGCAGCTGCCTGTTGGCTAATGGATCTTGTAGTGTTTGCAAATCTAGTAATAGAGCAATTCAGTGTACTTGGGAATCAGAAGCAAAGCTAGAAGCAAATTCAGATGCTGTCTGCATAATTAGACAATATTGTTATGTTTGCAGACAATCAATAGATGAGCTGGTTTGCTCCAATTGCTTGTGTATTCTTTGAACATTAAAGAATTTGTATCTTCTAGTGCAGTCTTAAGAATATTGTCCTCCAGCACTATGTAAGTCTGTCAAAGTAAGCTCATGGTGTGAGATCTGTACTTTTTATTTCCCTCCTCTGTTCTCTTTCTGTTCTCTAAACATTTTGTGTTTTGACTTTGAGGAATAGTTGTGGCTTGGTTTATTCTAATTTGAGCACATTTGACATATATTTCAAAGTGACCAATGTTTTCTGTTGTTCTGTACCTAAGCTGACCTTGAGGTGTCCCTTCACAGCAGCTTATGCTGCTGAAAGTCCAGGCTGCTGTGCCCCTGCCACTTTCTTAAACTAGAACTTCATTTAATCATGCAGTTAGTCAGTTAAGGGAATTTATCTGGCTGAAATCTAAACTATAATTTCCTTCTGCAGTTACATAAATACAAGAAAGGGAGAGAGGCAGAACTGTGGAAACCAAGGCTTAGATACTAGCTTAAAGTGTAGTGGAGCTGCATGCTTGGAGTAACTATAGAGTTAACTCAGCAATAAATTCAACACATTGTTGCTTTGGATTGGTAAAAGAGGTTTCCTCTTAAATGGAGCAGGAAAAAATATAAAAAGCTCTGGAATGTATTGAGTGTAGCCAGGTTCTTGGAGAAGTACCTCAGTGCACTTCACGGAACTTGCATGTTGCATTAGCACTATACAGCCTTTCCCTGGAAGATTTCTATAACCACACCCTGTTCCTGCCAGGTAACTTAGCAATAAAAGTCTCTTTTGGGGTCAGGGAAGTTATTTGAACACCCCAAAATGCAGAAACGTACTTCATCCTTCTGAGACCAAACAGCTTGTTGCATCCATCTGTGCAGAAATACTGATGTGTATCCTTCACTGAAGTCTTTAACACTGAGGAATTAAATGAAAGCCTCCATCTGTAGTTTATCTGAACAAGTGAAATGTTTTTGCCTCCCTCTTGATCAGTTTCTTATTCCTTTTTCTCATCTGAACAGGATGCAATTAACAGAATCCAGGACCTGATGGCAGATGGCACTCTAACAGGTGACAGCCAAAACACAAAGGGGACTTTAATGTAGCTGGTGAATAGTTGGTGCAGAAAATGCCTTCACTGTGGTAGAGAGAGACTTCCAGTGTAATTTCTGTTTTAAGCTGTAGAGGATCCTAGTAGGACTTGATAAATAGATATTTTTATTATCCCCGCTTTAGCCGCCGTGAAACTACTGTTTAAAGCACTATGAAATGTGATTGCTTCTATGGTACATTATACAGAGGTTGGGAGCGAATGTCCCCAACAGTTCAGGAATCAGCACAAGGCTTCTGCATGTTGACTGAGCCCTGCTGAAGGCCTTTAGGGGTTGCTGAGCAGCCAGCTGCAAATGATGTCTTCTGAAATCTGAATTTGAAAGAATCACTTGGATCTTCTGGGGTAGTTTGCAAGCCTGTTTTAAAGGTGCTGTGGCTAAAGCCAGGACTGGGGTATGGCACGCTGTGGGAGAAGCAAACATCGCAGTGCGCTTCAGGATGCTGTAGTGAGTGAAGCGCTTGTTCCTAGCTATATACCCACGTAATCAAAGTTGGAATGTAAGCAGAGACGGAGCATGTGGGTAGCTCCCTGTCTGAACAAGTCTGTTCTATTGCTGGGCAGTCTTTTTCTTTCCGAGGATGAAGTAGGGGAAGGTGCCAATGCAAACATTTATTGAGCTGATACTGTGGTCACGGCTGGGAAACAGCTATCTTGCTGGGTACATGTGGATACCCATTCAAATGACCTAAAAGTGCTCTGAATTAGAGCATAAGGATGTGTACTGTCCTGGCTGTGTCCGTGGCCTAAAAGGCATGCCAATCAGGCGCTCTGCCCTGCGTTTGATCCTGTAACGTATTAAGAACAGAGAGATCTGTTCTCGCTCTTGATGGAGCAACTGAAGTACAGAAATTGAGCTTCATTGCCTTTTAGAGGGTAAGTTGAAATGGCTGCACTGGGCCCTGCGGGGGCTCTGAATCACCTCCTAGACCCTCCTGCTGCTCTGCCTTTCTCCACCAGCTGCCTGGGCCCAGAATATGGGCACCAAATCTTTGTACCTGAAGTAGCTGCTGTGGTACTCCCAGCTAGCTGCGCACAACGAAAAGAACGTGTTACTTTGAAAAAGATTAGTCTTACCAAAGCACTTGGCTATTGTCATAGCCCTGCTCAAAGACCCAACAGCAGAGAGGAGATAAAAGCCTGACTGCTAGCGCGTCGTTCTGCCTGCCCTAGATATGAAATGCAGCCTCAGCAGTTTGAATGTCCCTTCCAAAAGAAGTGACTGATGTCTGTTGGGAAGTGAGAAGAGCCAAAGTGCTGACTTCAGGGTCCTTTCTTTGTCCCTGTAGGTGTGATTGATGACAGAGGAAAGTTCATCTACATCACTCCAGAGGAGATGGCTGCCGTGGCTCAGTATATCAAACAGAGAGGACGAGTCTCCATCGCAGAGCTGGCCCAAGCAAGCAATTCCTTGATCAACCTCCAGCCTGACAGCCGAGCTGTTCCTCCAACTGTGGCATGAAATTGTGGTGTGAGAAAAATACAGCAGGAGTTTAACCTTTTAATGAATAAGCAACGTAATTAAAAACGAACAAGAACCCCTCTAGTCCATTCACGGTGCTTGAAGATAGGATGCTCTTTATAAGCATCAGCTGCAAGACTTGATCAAAAGTTTTGCTTTTCATTCTGTTAGAGCTGGTATAAAATAGGACAGTCGTTTGTACGACAAAGGGTAGCAAGAACTTGGAGCTAAAATGCTCCTGTACCCCAGGAATATCAGTAATGTCTAAATGGTTACTTTATCTTGGCAGTCAGTCTCATGTGACTATACCCAAACTTTTTCTTGTTTCCACATTCTGTTGTCTGTATCAAATATATTTGGTTTTGATTACATTCAGAATTTTCCAGGCTTGCTCTGCACTTAGAGAGCTGTTTAACTTTGTGACAATGACATATACAGCCCAGAATAATAGGTGTGTAGGGGTGAGAGTTGCAGATTTTGTCTTCTATATCAACATTGGAAGGATAGAGTAAAAAGAAAATACTGCAAGTCTGGTTTTGTTCTTACTGGAATATATACTGAAACTCTAGAAAGGGTGCTTGCTATGTTGTGAGAACTTCCAGAGGCTATTTCAGAAAACTTTTGCTATATAAATATGTTTTGCTTGGTTTATATAATGTAAAAAGTTTGCTCGCAGCCAAGCTGCGTCATTTTTCTGTAGCCAAGAGACAGAAACACCTCCAGGGAAAGGCTAACTCGCCTCATTTACTGTGCAGGCCAATTCGTCTGATACCAGCCAGATTCTGATGATTCATCCTTTGAAGTAAGAGCCAGCTCAGTGTGCCTGAAGGCCTCAGGCACCCCCACCCCATGGCCTTTGTGTTCTGGATGTTTGGGGATTTTTTTTTTTTTAAATAAAAAATTCAGGCACTAGGAGTCATGCAATTAAATGTTACAAGTAAATGATTATTAATATATTAATTGTAGGGGTCAGTGTATTTCCTGCATAAGAATATTTATTTTTTTAATAGCCAAACTAATGCTAATTCTGTTTTCTGAAATCAACAGAATCTGTGTGGATATACAGTAATTGGGGAGGGCAAGAGGGGCTGGTTTTGTCTCTGCCAAATTTAGAGATAGCTCGAGTAGACTAAAAGCTGCGTTATCAGTGAGATGAGATAGCAATAAAACAATGGAAGGAAGCATATTTCCTTTTTAATCTCTGCATTACCGCTGAATGTGATGCTCTGCAGGAGTGCTGAGTTACAGTGCAGCACCACACGTTGATGGGAAGGATCAGTATATCATTACTGTGTTGCACAACGATAACCAGTAGAGAGATTACTTGAGATTTGAGGCTTGTAAAGTCTCTTAATTATTCAAAATTTGATTTTGCCATGGGTTTTTTTGTTCTGTCTTAAACTATTCTTGTAATAAAATAAACAGTATTGAAAGAATTGCAGAGATTTGTATTAGAGATTTTTTTTCAATGTGTTAAAGGATTATATGAGATGAAGGAGCCAGCCCGCAACGCCATAGACTGCATTGTGCCAGTCAAAGACCGGAGGTATTCCATTAAATCCACAGAAACCACTCCAAAGTACGCTCAGTTTCTGCGGACGTAACAAATAACATGTCTACTCTGCAGTACAAGCTTGTTTCTGCTCTGCTAGTACAACTGCACCAGCAAAACTGCTCTGCTGCTTTAGCATGGGCCAGCTGTCTGCTGAGAATGGTGTGTGCAGTCTCCTTCTACACACCTCTGTATCTTAGCTCGGACAAGATTTGTGTCTTGTAATACAAAAATAATTCAGACCATTTCATTATCGGAGTCTCACAGGGCTGTGCCAAAGCCAAAAGGGTTGTTTGTGATTCACTGACAGGTTGCAGAAAGACTGAAGAAAAGCTGCAGTTTAAAGGAGGTGCTAGGCAGAAGAACGTGATAGCAAAGTATTTATTACGAGCCAAATTCATGGTCTGTTAGAGGGCTCTAACAAACAGGTGCGTCAGAAGTGCCCCTTGCTGAAGCTCCTGTTTCGAGCTCTGAAGGAGTGTTTCTCTATAAAGTGAAGCATGTGAGGCAGGCAAGGCAGCCAGACCAAGCCCTTTCATGTGAGAGATGGGTGACTGAACAAGTTTTGTGGATCTTTCTGCATGTTGTCCGTCATTGTGGGAGACTAGATTTAACCTGTGGGTCCCTCCTAGTCCTGAGCTCATACCTAATGCTAGGGCTTGGGGGTCTATGCTTGCTTTTATCCATGATTCTCTACTAGGGATTCCTAATATCACATTTTGGACCTGACCCTGGCCATGCTGTTCCAAAGGTGGTGGAGTTACTGTGTGGAAACAGGAGCACAGGACTGGTGGTGGTCTTTGGAAGAGCTAACGTCATCTGGCTCGACCGTGTTGCAGTCTCAGATGTAACATCAGCCAAGATAAGATGCGAGGGTGTAGCTATGCCAGCAGATGGTCTGTCTGTTACAATCCTCTTCCACCATTTCCATTCCCATTCTTTGCGCCCAAGTGCATCGTATTGGCGTTCAGAAAAATCCTTTCACCCTTATTGTCTTGGGGTGCTTTGTCATCTTTGCTGCAAGTGAACCGAGAGGCCAGCCACTTACATGAAGCAGGGAAAAAAATCTAGGGAACAAAAAGCGCACGTAGGCTTCTAACTCTTCTGAAAACTTCCGTAAAAGTAAACTGTTCTTGAAGAAATCTTTTCCCTTGTTCAGGTTTTCTAGATTGCCTGCAGGAGGTCAGGGCAAATGGGTGCTGGTGCTCTCACCCACAGGTCCCGTTCAGCCCTATGCCTTGGGGAACAGCCACTACTATTAAATTGTAAATGGATTTTTCTATTAAAGTGTTATGATATTTTCTGGGAACCCACTTACAAAGTCCGAGAAGACAGTTTAAAACCTTGAATACTGTTGCCTCAGGCCATTTGTTTGGATGGGTTATAAATGAAGCAATTCAAACCTATACTGCTGCTTAAATCTGTGTTCATGGGTTTTTTCTGTGGAAGTGGAGCGGAAAGAAATCAAGGGCTGTGCCCCAAAAATCATTTCACTTGACAGAATTTGTAAATCATGTGGTAACTCACATCACTGCGTATATCCTGTAAGAGACACCTGACAGGAAGGCAGTTATCCCCACTGGCACTAAGTTAGGGGACACCCTTGGGTGCTGTGGCTGAAACGAGGGGTGTCCCCAGTGTCCTGGGTGAGGATGAAGGCTGAGGATGCTGATGGAGAGGTGGAATGGGGTCTCCTCCTTCCCCAGTGTTTAAAACCGGCCCTGGCCCTCTGTCGCAGGGAACCGCAGTCCTGCAGGATGATCCAGTGACGAGTGGTGTCCCTCGGGGTCCGTACTGGGACCAGTGCTGTTTAATATCTTCACCAATGACAGATGGTGGAATTGAGTGCACCCTCAGCAAGTTCGCCGATGACACCAAGCTGAGTGGTGCGGCTGACACACCTGAGGGACGGGATGCCATCCAGAGGGACCCGGACAAGCTCGA
>JAVKLA010000053.1:45011857-45048562 GCA_034782735.1 Sagittarius serpentarius | reverse complement strand
CTCTCCTGTGAGGACAGGCTGAAAGAGTTGGCAAATTTTACGGGGTCGAGCACAAAACCCAGCCACCATGTTTATGTCAGCGCTGTCCCTTCTGTCACGTCTGGCACAGTTAGCAGTAAAATACAGGGCAGTAAAATAGTAAATAAAGTACTGGGATGCACTGTAGATTTTAGGTGTTCTGAGTTCATAAAAATTTAAAAGCTCTTCAGTGACTGCTTTCTTGGAGTATCTACCATTTTAAAAATGTAAACACGTACCAAAGTTTATTGTAGGTATTTTTGCAAGTGAGTGTTAGCTGTTCAGAGTGAAGGTGCTCAGCTGAGCTCTACTCGGGCTCTTCGCTTAGGGATGATCTGTATGCAAATCCCTCATCAAAATTAGCTTTGGGCAAAGACACCTACTCCCGCTACCCCTCTGTGTTAGAGGCAGGATGGTTTCGATGTTTTGCTTCCTGCTGCTTTGTCCAATCTCCTTTTATCATTTTTAAAAAGCTGGAACCTCCCCCCATTATTTGGCTTTAAAAAAAAAAAAAAAAGAAAATCCCTATTTTCTGTTAAACTTCACCCATGCATTATGCAAGCGTTTATCACCATGTTTTTCCTCTGAACTAGCACAAGAGCTCCCAGGTACTCTCGTTGTACATGGAAGGAATAATAATTACTAGCTCATTTGAGCGAGCTTGTCCTAATTTTGCCGTTCCACCCGAAGGCAAAGACCAAAAAAAATGAGATTGAAAACCTTGTCTTCATATCACACAAGGTGAGATCTAATCAAGGAAAACTCCGGCTTCTTTGTCAATGAAAGAATACAGTCCATGTGAAACATTTACATGTTATAAAAATGTAAAAGCAACAAATGTCACAACTTTTCTTTTTATTCATTTGTGATATGAGTTTTAGAGCCCATCAGCCTCGTGGTTTCTAGGTTTTCTCTGTAACTATGGATACTAGGAACAGATTGGGGGGGGGGGGGGGTGTTGTTATTTGGGGCTCTTCATTGATATTTTGTGTTGATCCTTTTAAGGAAAAGCTAAATATCACAAGATGGCAGTGAATCATGAAGCTGCAATATTTCCCTCTGCACAGAAACAGCCACATTCTACATTCACAGATTTGTATTTTTTTTACTTTTTTTTTTTTAACCCTAGAAGCAAATTCAGAGCATTTGTGCCCATCTGTGGCTTGAGTGCCGGGATCCTCACAAAAAAGCTGATATCCAGGGAAGTTTTGTGCCCGAAGCACTGTAGGGATGGGACCTTAATTCTTTTCATCTTCTCAGATATAAAAAAAAAAGTGAAAGTCAAGTAAAACAAGGGAGGGGAAAAAAAAAAATCCCCTTCCTGCCCTAAAGACAAAAGAACATTTTATGATCTCTGTGGATACATCTGCATTCATCAAATGTGACATGTTCTGTCCCTGGGGACAAGTCATTCGTGTCTGTTTATACGGTGAAACAAAGAGTGGCATCAGCGAAACTGCTTTTTGGAACCATTTTCTGGAGGGTCCTCAGCTGGTCTGGGAGGAGACCCCGCAGCAGTGCTGCCCCAGCCCTTTTCAGCCCGCCCGGTCCAGATTTGCCGCCTTCACCCTTCAGAAGGCTTCTCGTCACGGGGCAGGCTGGTTTGGTGGTGAGGTAGAGGAACAACTCCAGATTTATTTGTTGACCAGTAACCCAATTCATTTCCCTTTTGAGTCAAAGATCTGCACTTCCCTTTCTGACGCCAGATAAACCCCTCTGATGCAGCTTATCTGCTTCTGAAAGTGCCTGCACAGCTGTTTGATGTTCTTAAAAGTGCTGAGCTTGCACATAACATCAGGACAAACAAGCTTCTGCTGACTGCATCCAAAATCGTTGAACGACTGGCCTAGCCTGCCCCGTCAACAGGGGAGGCTGCAAAGAAAACCCGTCCCTGAGAAGAGGAGCTCCAGGGAAGAGTCAGTTTTGGAGACAGACCATTACTTGGAAGCCAGCGAGGCTGTGCTCAGGGCTGCTCAGCTGAGGATCTGGCCCAGAAACCTAATCAGAGACCTTATTAATTGGGTCCAGAAGGAATCTGTCTTCTTCAAGTCAATGGATTTTGCTGTGCAGCTGGACAGATGAATTAGAACTGTGCCATTTAGGAGTGAAGTTACGATGCGCGCATTGGTCCCACGAATGACCAGAACTGTCCTCGCCGCAGGTGGGATCTTGTGCGGGTCTTGGATGGCAGCATTCACACTGCAGCAGAAACATCTCTTCAGTGCTCATCCTGCGCTCAGCTTTCCCCCCGGGACCTTCACGGGCAGCTCATGGTGGTTTGGGGAATCGTCTAATAACTCCAATACCCTCAGACAAAGTCCTGCTCAGCCATTTCCAGCTGATGAAACCCAGTTTACCCCAAAGTCTAAGGAGCAGAACAGAGTCAGGTGGAGGCTTTGGGAGCCCATCAGTGGAGGATGAGGGGGAGCTGGTATGGGGGGCAATTCCAGGCATGTTTGATTTGCCGTTAGCTGAGAACTTAATACGGCACTGCAGGGAGAGAGAAGGGTAGAGAAAACAACAGGAGCTGGATCCAGGCGCTGTTTCTGTGCCTTGGCTCTAAGGGAAGGATCAGAGGCACCAGCTGCAGGCGATCCCATGCATCTCTCCAGGAAAACCGGGGACTGAGCTCGGTGCATCTTACGTGTGTGCTGAGGGCATCTGCACAGCTGGCCACGTAGGCACAGGAAGTCTGCGATGTTCTCTGCCCTTATGGTTTGCATATGCAAGTCATCTCTGCCAGTCACTTCTGCAGACTGCAGCCTCGCAGCTCCGATGTGTGAGCGCCCTGGAAATGTCCCATATGTTAAATGCACGTATACATGTATGTACGTGCGATTGTCTTCCTCTTTCAGAGGTCCAACAAGTTTTCAGGGACTGACGGATATCCCTGAGTCCCTGGTAAATGAAGAATTTCCATCATCTTCTGACCAAACAAAAGGTATGAGTCAGGGTTGTATGTTAACACTGAACAGGTCTCAAATGGTGGAGTTCATAAAAGAAAAGATCCATGGAGTGGGAGCTGCAGGCTGCAAATTGAAGTGAAGACAATGTTAATGAGGTTTGGAGGAAACGGGACACTGAAGAACTCTGCAAGAGAGATTTTGAGGGCATGGTGGAGGATGTTAGAAGCTGCAGATAACTGCTGAGCAGGAGGTCTGAAGAAGAACAGTGAACCCAGAAGCACATATTTGTGGGGAAAAAAAAGAGAGGAAAAGGCCAGATGGAGGAGGAGAAACAAGGCTGAGAAGATAAAGCAAGATGAATGGAGCAGCAGGCCCCACTGGAAGAGCAGACAGCATGAGACAGAGGCCAAAAAGGAACCAGAGGATGCACAGAAAACGGTGAGAAATCACAGCCCAGCTAATGCAAAGACAAGAGAGAAAGGACCAGACATCCACACCAGTGCCAGGCGGAGGATCTGGCAGTGTGGCAGTAGACTTATTTGAGAAAAGGCCAGTGGTCTGTCAATGGGAGAGATCCAAATAGGAGACTGGAGTGCTGCCTGCTCGGAGCAAAGGCAGAGGTCATGGCCATGAGGCTTGGAGGGCACTAGGGGAGCCTGGGCAGAAAATGGCACAACTAGAGCTGCCAGAGCCTTGCGTGAAAGGAAGAGCGAGGGAACTTCAGAAACCACGGTGGGGTGGTGAGGGAGCATGCTGAGATGGGATGGATGCAGGCTAGAGAAATCCATAAATTCAGAATAAAGCGTTCAGTGGAGGCTCTGGAGGCAGGATACCCCCCCGCCAGCCCTGTGCCAAGCAGGGATCAGCCAGGTCAGCTGTTCTGCAAAGTGCTGGGCAACAGCACCACAGTATTTTGGAAAGGAGGGACCCAAGGAGCAAGTGGAAGATCTCTCCGGGACCTGTTCTCCTTCATTCAGGCACTCGAAGCAATCCTGGTTTGCACTGCCTGGTGTATTTATTCCACCTTATGTTCTCTTCTCTTTCTTTTCTCCTTTGGCAGTGCAAGTCACTCCCGTGCACCCAAAGGATTTCAGCTTATTGCACTTGCTGATAGAAATGGTTTCCTTGGCATCCTTGCTGGCTTCACTGCTGTCCTCCTTGCCTTCATAAAAAATCAAGTGACTGGCATGAGTACGCACGATAGTCACAATTGTCCTATGTATTTTGGCAGGTAACTCTGGACATGGGAAAGATTTTTTCCTCTTTTATCACCTACACGAAAGGGACATTTTCTCTCTCAAGGAGGGTTTTGCCCTTGTTGTGTGTTTTAATTCCCACCCGCCCCGATGAGACCCCAGCGCTGCTGTTCCTCGGGGAGGGGTGGAAATCGCAGCTGCAGCTGCCGAACCACAGGGTGAAAGCGAGCACGGTTCAAAAGCCAAAGGTGCTGGACGGGTTCGTGCTGTGCAGCCGGGTGTGAATCCTCGCCCTTTCCCAAGGCTCTGCGTGGTTTCTCAGAGGTGGAGGCAAACCCAAAACTCATTGATCCAGAGAGGAAAATTAATTAAACAGCGTAACTCAGGACGCAGTGGGCTGTGAAGCATCTTGGCTAGGTGCAATTGTCCCCACGCAGTTTCAGGGCGTTGAAGCTGTCTCATCGGTGGCAATGGAAGAGCCTGAACTGCCTCCCAGCCACTGTCGCTGCTCTCGGGAAGCCTGCTGCAGTCACAGCCTCTCCCCTCGTGAGCACGGGAGTCATGTCCACCCGTCACAGGGACCCTGGACCTCACTGAGCCCCGGTGCCCCCAGTGTCTGCTGTGCCTGGAGACAGCTCAGCCCCTGAAGAACATCAGCCTGTGCTCTGAGTTATTTTTCTGTCCCTTGGGCAGCCACGGAAGGGCCCCCAGAGCAGTGGGATGCTGTGGGGTGTAGGGTCTCCAGCCCAAACGATCCAGCAGAGAAACTGGTGGTGGGAACCCTCCCGTTTCCCAGACGGCAGCTGGTAGACAATCTGATGCTGCACGGGGGTTCAGACTCTCTTTCTGCTGCATGGCTCCCTGTGGATAAGAGACGTGCTCCTGACCTTAAGGCTGGACCCACCTGGGCCCGTGCCCTGGTCTCCTGATGCGTCCCACGGAGAGAGACGGACAACTGAAGTGCACAGAGGGTGGGATCCAAACCCTCCTCCCTGCGCCATGGACACCCAGCTCAGCTGCACGTTGTGCTCCCCGCCAGCTGGTGCTGAGGTGGGCAATCCCTCCTTGACTCTTGCGCCAACGTAAATAGGGGACCAGGTGAATTCAGGGGCTTCTTCAGGCAAAGGGTGGATGCAGAGGTGGCAGCCAAGATGCATGACTGTCCGCTCTGGAGGACAGAGAATGGACATAGCAGGACCTTTACAGCTATAATCTGGCCTTTGGGCATCTTCAGCATAGCAATTTACCCAGCTGATATGGTTGTCTCTAAAACCTACGGGTCCTATGCAGACCTGCACTCTGGGATGCAGTCTGGCAGCAGAGAGGCACAATTCCCTTCGGTCTTTCTTTCAGACCGTTTTAGTGGACTGAAATTTAGTTAAGATGAGCTAAAAGCAGGATCAAAATGGTTACAGAGAGGATCACGCTCTATGCTCAGAGACGAATCGGACATGAACTGTGGGAGGGACTGGCATCTCCTCCTGAAACACCTCGTGGTCAGGTGGACCCAGGGTCACCGCAGATGACAGAGCCTTCTGGTTTGTCTCAAAGGAAAATTTCTGCCAGCATCAAATTAAGGTCAGGGGACAGAGCAGAACGACGGCCTTGTTTCAGCCTGGCAGAGGAATCTGGGATCAGGAGCACGAGTACCGCAGTCACGTTTGCGCTGCACGGTGCAGGACATGAGTGCCCTGGTTGTGCTGGGACCTTTGGACAGTCTCCCACACCAGAGGAGCTGGGGAACATTTGTATGACTTGTTTTCTTTCTCCATCCTCCTGCTAGGAAGACGCCCCTCTGGGCTGTCGTGTGTGAGCTTCTCACACTTTGCATGGGCTCTTTGGGGAGGGCAGGATTCAGACGGCAGAGGGGGAGGAGCGGGACTCGTGGAGGGAAGGTTCCAAGCACAGAGAGAGGCTGCGATGGGGCAGCCATCGCAGAAGGGGCTGCAGGAGGTGCTGCTGAAGCTGAAGCTGAAGCTGAGCTGGTAGTAAGGATGCTCCAGCCATCTCTCATCCGCTCCAGTGCAAAGTCAACCCCAGGGTGGGACGAGGACATCCCAAGGTGGCATAGCAGCTCGTGAGAACACCTTTCCCTGCGTGATGACAACCCAGCACAGCATCAGGTTACCCCCATTTAAAATCATTTAATACTGCAATGATTTTGGCCATTAGCACAAGCAATCCCGTGTTTCAGCTCCGGTCATTTTGTCCCCATAACAATCGGCTACAGGAATCCAGGCTGCGTCTCCCATCAGCTACCCCCTCAGTGGGACCCATGCGGGGTCCTTGCCTTCTAGCAGCCTGGCCCGTGACTCACCTCACCTTCTCGACAAGGGAACCATCGGCAGCCCCAAGTTTCCATCCGGGTGGAAGCAGCCGCTCTGCCCTGTGAGCTGGGGTCTCTGATCTCTGCGGGCTAAGTGCTTACAAGAAAGGTGGGAGTAAATTGCAAGCTGCTGAAAAGCTACAGCTCTTGGTCGTAACGCTGAGAAACGACGCTCAGCTGCAGCTTCTAACACGTCCCACGTTCATTGTCTGTGTCGCCTCCACGCACGCAGCCAACCCTCACAGCCATCCCCTCCCATCCGCCCCATTTACACATCACCCTGTACTACTGCATGTATTTCCTTGCTGCCGCTTCCATCAGCGCATTAAGGATGGGACCAAGCTGCCACTTCCATCAGCGCATTAAGGATGGGACCAACTGCTTCAGGGCTTTCTCTTCCAAGAGCAGTCCCCTCCAAGACATTCGCCATCCTTGAGCTGACCTCACAGCCCTTCAGGGTCCTCGCCGAGAGCCCAGTCCAGCAGAAGACGTGCCCAAAGCTCCCTAGGGTGAAGCTAACCAAGGGAAAACCTGGGGCCAAGATACTACGCGGGCAGGTTTGCGCGTGCTTCGGCGTCAGGGCCGCTCGGACGGTTTGTTTGGCAGAGAGCCCGCTGATTTGGGGTGATGCTCTGCAAGCGTTTGGCCATAAAAGGTGGCAACAGCTGAGTGCTGCTGGGGGTCCAAACGGCATGGTACCAACGCGCCCGGGCCTGGCGTGCCTCGATTTGGGCTGAGCTCTGCCTGAAACCTCTCCCCGCCTGCCTGTGCTCTTCCTAAAACAACACCCCACGCCATCCACGCCTCCTCCAGGAGATGGCAGCAGCAGATCTCGCATCCCCCCCACCAGCACCCCCCCACACCCCCCCCTCACCACCACCCCACCACCCCCCCCGCAGCATTTCTATGGCAACGGGAGTGAAGCATCCCCCGGAGCTTGGAGGGCGACCACAAGGTTAGGGAAAGCCATTGCTTCCCAGAAAACAAGAGCCCATCTCCCGGCTTCCCTGGGCTGGGGAAAGGTTGAAAGAGGCTACTAGCCGCTTTGCTCCGTGCCCAGCATCGCAGCAAAATAATTGAGGTGACAACCAGGGTATTGCAGCTGAATTAGCCAAGATGACTGAGTTTCCTTTTACTTCCTTTAGCAGGAGGGAAAAGCTACTGCAAAAGTTGCACAGCTCCGGGATATACCGCGGAGGGAAAATGGCAGCATTGGCAGCAAAATGTTTACAGCGGCATCAACCAAGTCTAACGGCCGTCGGCAAGGAGCAGCCAGAGCAGGGAAACATTCGTGGGCTCAGATCCCTTCCTGCTGCTCAGAAACGGCTGATCTTCAGCGTTTAGAAAGCTGGCTGCTCCCTCTCGGCTCCCTGCTTACCAGTGTGCTACCACCCAAACTAAGCTGCTTAGCACACGTGGCATAATCCATCTTCAGGCTTGTGGCAGGAGCAGCGGTGGGAGCTAATTAGCATGCACTAATATGCATGTTAACAAAATCTAGCTCCTACAGCAGGAAGATCATTACGGTTGTTGCCGTTTATTTGCACGCTGAATTTTTTGCAATTAGGCACCACGTAACGTTGAGTTGCCGCTGGGGACCTGTCCCTCCGTCTGTGGCTAATGCCACTCACATGAGGGGAGGGAGAATTATGGGCCGGTCATGCAGCAGAGCTCTTGGGACCCAGCTCAGACCTCCTCCGAAAAGCTACAAGGAAGGGGGGTTTTGGCACGAGCACGCCGTCATTCCTTGGAGTCAGGGCATAGCTCAAAGAGTTGTTCCAGGAGGGCAAGGGAGGTGTTTGGAAAGCGATTCGTAGTAAGGTTTCAAGGCTGCTTTGCTGTCTTGATACTTTACATTTGACCACTCTAATCTGGTGCTTTCAAAACTCCTTCTCAAATGTTAGTCCCCTCAGCACTGGTGAGGATAAGCCAGGAACCATAACGTTCTCCACGTTGTTTGTAGGCTCACAAGCTGAGCCCTGGAGCCGGGCTCATCCTTCTCCTTCAAACAGAGAGCAGGAATGAAGCTGGTCCTGTCCCAGGGCTGCTTTCTAGTTGCTAGATCTTTCCCTGTGGGACAGTAACTCCAGCAAGAGGTGCCGACCGTGCTGGTGTCACCCTGCTAGGACCTGACACAGCGTAACCAGACATTTCTCTTGTGTTGTTCCAGCCCTGACTCTGGCCGATGAACTGCTGTGGTTTCAAGTCCGAGCTATGGACTGACACAGCAGATATGGCGCTACAGAAAAACACACACCGTTGGGCCGTCAGGATCCTTAGGTATCTGCCAGATGGCTCCTCCCCTTGTATAGTTTCAGGTTTCTTCTCTATAAGGATTACACCCACTTTTTCTTTGGAAGTCTCCTGTTCAAGCATTGGGCAGATCCCGCCTTATTTCATTTTATAATTTTAACAGCTCTGATGGGCTGCAGCTTCTATCGGCTCAACAGCGTGTGATGTGCACTGTCCCACGCCACATCCCCAAGGGATGGAGAGCCAGGAGCCGAGTGGGATGGCACGGAGGCTGGGCAGGGACCTTGCAGGGCAGGGATCTTGCCAGCTGGTGCCCAGCTCCACAGGACGCCGGGCAAGGCGAGCAGGAAAGGCCCACGGATGACAGCCATGCTCAACCAAGAGGCCAGCTCACCAGGCAAGCGGGTGGCGATGAGGCAGGTCCGAGGCCAAGCTGTGAAGTTAAACCCCAGGTCAGGGCCAAAAGGTCCGTGGCCAGGCACGGGCATGGCTGTGGCTGAGGAGGAGACCAGCACTCCTCCAGTGAAGCCTGGGCAGGGAGTGGGAGCCCAGGGCTGAGCTGAAATGAGAGGGTGCCTGTCAAACACGGCCCGTTGGAAAACTGGTTCCTCATCACCGACACGACTCATTGACCCACTGGAAAACATTGTGTCATCCTCTGCCTTGGGGAATGGATGAGTTAAGAACTGAAGCCAGTTCCCACCTCTCTGTCCAACCACAGGAGCACGTCTCATCTCAGAGACCTCATGAAACGTCGGGCACTTGGCATAGGTCAGGTCTCCTGGCCTGTTTGGTCATTCCCCAGAGATGCTGCATGTCTTTGCTCTTTTTTCCTTTCCTAATTTTCCCTGCCATAATTATTTGCCTGACTGGCAGAAGGGATTCACACTAAGTTAGCAGAAGCTTATTCACATACAGAGTCATCCTAGAGAACTGCCACTCACCAGCATACCAAGATAGTTTGGGTAAATATAGAATTAGAATAGAATAGAATAGAATAGAATAGAATAGAATAGAATAGAATAGAATAGAATAGAAAGTAAACTGCTTATGCAGACAGTAGAAAGCACCAGCAGTATTTGCAAAGTATGTCGATATCCTCTGCTAGAAGGTTGCTTATACCAGGAAAAGTAATAGTCCACCCTGCTGTCCAAAGCAGCATAAGAAATTACTAGTGGCTTCATTTCGAAGATATGATGAGCTGCATGAACAACACCCAGATCAGCCCAGCTACTTCCAAGGAACAAGATCCTGTTCTTGAAACCCACCCAAGAGATAACCGCAGCCTTTCGGACCAAAGAAAACCTTGGACATTGGAAGTGTCTCTGCAGTGTTCCCTTAGCCTATTGGGTCTCCTCTTTGTGTGGAAGAGCAGAAGAGGAAAAATCCCCACACAGAGACACACACCTAAAAATCTCATACAGTTCTGTAATGAGAATGTGCTGGGCCACTCCACATTTCACATACCAAGGGATTGTCTACAGCAAGGACCAAGGGCTCCCTCCCTTGCAGACCACAAGAACTAGGGTTCACCACCAGCCTCCACTTCTCAAACCTTCCTTCCAAGCCCAGACCCCGGTCTAGTCCAGACAGTGATCTTGGACATGGCAGAAACATGCAACCAAGGCAGACAGACTTTCTCCAGGGGGGTTTACTCATGCAAGGAGTCCTTTCGCTCTCCCAACCAACAGGCAGAGTTATCTGCAGCTCAACAGGGAACACCAGACCTTGAGCTTGATGGCATCTCTACCGAGCCCAGGCCAGAAGAAGGGAGCACAAGGAGTTTTTCTTCCTCTGCAAGGCTTAACACTGGCTGCTGGGAACCAGATCCCTCTGCTCCAACTCTGGGTGCTGAAGTTAGCATGTTCTTAAGATGCATATGCACCTTATATGAGGAAAAAAAACCTACACTGAGTGGAGTAGCTGCAGCTGGTCTCCCATGGCTCTTTCCTCTGCCAACAGCTCATAGCTTTAAATAGAAACTTGATTCTTTAATATACAGAGGACAGGGATCCTGACCCTGAAAAAATGATGACCCATCAGGATGGGAATGACCTGTGCCACCACAGAGTCTAAGAGGTCCCTCAGGTAGAGGAGGGATCCTTCAATGTCTGTGGCAGCAGGTAAGATGGGATGTCGGCAGGGCAGATCCAAGGGAGGCCAAGGGGGAAAGAGGAGGACCTCAGAAGAAACCAGGCGCATTTGAAACGAGGGCTGTGCTGGAGCCTGAAATTGTCTCTCCTTCACTCTTCCTCCCTCTCCACCTTCCCGGGAGAGTGTCTGGGTTTCTTAGCAGCTAGGAAAACATTTTGGCCCAGATTCAGGCAGCCTATTAAGATCCGCAATCCCAGCGGGAGCTGGAGGCTCTTCGAGGCTGTGTGGATCGGCGAGCTGGAGCCGACACTGGGGAAAGGTAATGTGGTCCCACAAGGTCCCAGGAGGCAACAGGGTCTTCCCAGAGTGAAGGACACCGTTAGCGCATCCCCCCCATGCCCGTCCGGCTCTGTCTGCCCAGCCCTGCCGGCTGCTGTCACACAACGTCCTTAGGTTTGCAGGAGATGTGAGCTCACTTGCTGAGATTAGCCAAACAAAACACGCTGTGTAAGACTATTCCCAGCTTCGCTTTGACATTTGCCAGAGGAGATTTCAAGCGCGAGAGCCGCCGCCTCCCTGCCGCACGGCAAAATGTAAACCCGTGGCAATGCAACATCCCCATCCCCGGGTCCCCTGCCCCAGGAGGCATCCCCACCTGCATCCCCCCCCACCAGTGACACCTCAACTGGTTGTCATAGAAACTGGTGGTCTGCCTGTATCCCTGTGTCCTGCCTGCCAGGGTACGATGCTGTGCTCCCTCCGGCAGCAGCTATTTGCAGTCCAAGGTACTCGGGGCGGCTGCGGTTTCCCCATGCATCTGGGAACGGAGCAGCCCACGTGGCCGGGAGCGTGCTACCAGCTGGTGATGCTGCTATAATTAGCAGAGAGTGAGGGCAGATTGGGGTCACGGTGAACCCCCCGAGTATTTCACCGGCCGCAGGATGCTGTCGTCTGAGCGGGCTGCAGCAGTTCCCGTCTCTGCTGAACCAAGACGGACTTGTTCGTATCTGCACATTTTGGAAGCCGGTGGGGACGTGAATGAACAGAGCCAGCTGCAACGCCTGCCGAATACTGCAGGGAAGCCTTTCATTCAAGCAAACAAACAAACAAACAGAAAAAAGAATCCGAGAATCTGCCCCCCCCTGCCCCACCCAGGTATCAAAATATTTAGGGGTTTTTTCTTAATAAATCTGCAGAGGGTATTGACTACAATTAATTTCAGGATGGCTTGATGCTGATGGGCAAAAACCCATAGCCTCACATTTCTTTTAAGACAACAATTTCGGTTTTCATTCTAAATTGTTTTTCTGGGAAACCCTGTTCTGCAATGATCATAACTGTGAAGATGAGGCCAAGGCACCTGTTGGAAGACAGCGATCACCCATCACTCAGCGCCTCAGCTTTTGTCCCTCATCCCTAGCCAAGACCCCAGGGCACCCAACCCCGGCTGTGGCCAGGCAGCAACGCCATGGAGAGCAAAACCTGTTTTCCTTAGGGAACTGGGCTAAAAATAACCAAAAGCAAAACATCATCCGTCTTCAGCCAGCTAAACAACCCTTAAAAACTTCACTCTTTGGTTTGTGGCAGGGAACCAGGTCCAGCAACACCCAGGGCATGAAAAAAATGAGCTTGAACCCCTCCTGGCTGCAGTGGGATGGGAGGGGATGGGATGGGATGGGATGGGATGGGACAGGATGGGAAGAAAAGGAGATGAGTGAGGTTGTACATGAAAGGCATGGAAATGAAGCCAGGAGAAGTGTCAGACGTCCCAGCAAGTGTGATGGTCCATGCCTGGTGCTAGCCAGGTTCAGCCATGCTGTCCAGGGTGGATTTGGCCCTGCTGGCAAGGAGGGATGGGGGCTTTCCTCTGCCTCCATCCGCCGTTCCTCCCTGGGCCACTAACCAGCCGAGTGTTTTCTCCCAAACACGAGCGCTAACCAGACAGCATGTTGTGTCTAATTAGGACTCGTGACAAAGTGAATCAGCCCCCCCCCTCCGCCCCCCGCCGCAGGACGATGACTTCATCCAAGGCCAGGTGTTAGCAGATGCGTGCCAGCTCCACACGCACGCAGCCAAGCTGCTCTTAGCATTAATAAAATCCCTCCTCAACAGGCTCCAGGAAGGAGGAAACCAGCCACAGGAGTGTCTGCTTCTCAACCTGCCTGCCTGGACCCTCTCCCCCATCTCCTCTCACCATCCAAGAGCTGGTTGCCACTACCTGACTCGCTCCTCTGAAGTCTTTTTTTTTGGAGGATCAGTCTGTGTTCCACCAAGCAGGACCTGATTCCCACTCCTGATCCTTCCTCTGTCCAAGAAACAAAAGGCAGGAGGCATTTGACTCATCCCCACCAGGCACTGAGGCCAAGAACATGCATGGGAGCATCCAGAAGGTCATGAGAAACCTCCACGTGAAAATGGGATCCGGTAACAGAGCAGCAAAAGGGGATGAGGAATGAGACCAGATTTCACAGGGGACTGCAAAGCAGCTGGTGGCTTGGAAATGAAACAAATCTGGATGTCTTAAAGAGGCCTGGGACACTGCAGAGGAGGCAGAGATCCACTCTTTTCAAATGAGCTGAAGCTGATACTTAACCAAAAGCGGATCAACAGTGGTTTTTTTGATAGTATCATCCCATTTTTTTCTAGGGGATGGTGCACCCTGGGAGAGGATGGGAAAGGGTAGCTTCATCAGGAGTTTTATAGATGTGGATAAGGACTGTATTTCCAGCTTTTCAGGGGAAAAAAATGATGCTGAATAAGGCCCTGTGTCCGCTCCCTCCACCCAGCAAGAAGGCAGGTGACAATTTATCAGCCTGCTTCCAAAAAGGCGCTCCCAAGCAGCGAGCAGACATGACAGCAGCGTGGATGCAACTCATCTTCTCCACGGGAAGGAAACAGCAGTGTGAGGACATTAACGTGAGCAAAGGGTAGAGGTTGGGAAGCGCTATATAACAAGACAGAAGCAGCCACTGAAGGCAAAGTGGCCACCTGGAGAACGTAAGTAGCCCAGCAGGTCTTTTAGCATTGTTAAGAGATTATTGTCTCATTATTATATTTGTCCCATTGTTAAGGGACAATTTGTTCTGCTGGTTCCTGGTCAGACAAAGCTCTCCTTGACCTCCTGGGCATGGCTGGATGGCCCCTGGAAGCAGATGTTTTTAGGGCAAGTGGTGAGGTGGTCAGAGGCGTCCTCTCCTCCATAGGGACCATCAGCAGTAACGGGAGGACTTTGGAAGCTTTAGGACACAAACTTTCCTGTTTAGCTGGAGAAGTGGAAATCTTTGGTCATGGCCTTGTCTGAAAGAGGCTTTTTTGGCTCTGCTTTAATGACAAGCTGAAACTCCATGCAGAAAGCAAACACCTCCTCCCAGGGATTTATTTTTCTTTCTCTTGTGAAGCAAACTCCATCACTTTCCATCGAAGTTGGTTTTGCAGATTTTTTCAGCACACACGGTGTATACCTCTGCCCTACTCCAGAGCAGGGGAAACTGAGGCACAGAGCACAGCGTGTCAGGATCTGACAAATGCTTACGCTGACATGGTGGAGAGACCTTCCCAGGACAACCTGCCCTGTGCTGAGATGGCCCCGAAGGGGAAATTAAGGTAACCTCTTACCTCACTGCAATTGATTTTCTGTCCTCGTGGCCCGACAGGCTCTGTACTGACCGTGCACGGTCAAGTCTCTGCTCTCCACCTCCTATAAAAGGTTCTGGCTGCCTGATTTCTTGATGCCAGACCTCCTGAAGTCATGGGATCATGTGTTTCCCTTTTAGGAAGGAAGATTTGTGGGCTAGAGGGCAAACCCCCCCATATCTCAGCTCTTATTTATCACACCTCTCTGTAATTAACCACTCTCTAAATGAGAGGCAGCTCTTGCAGCCCAGGGGTGGACCCAGCACAAGGAAGCCAGAGGTGTTTTCTGGTCCAGCTGTGCTGGGTTTCCACGCAGATGTCCCCACCTCTCTCCAACTCGCTTCTATTTATGGGTGTCACTGCGAGGCAAGCGATCCAGATGCAGTCGGGATGCTTATTGCTGTTCTGCTTTGCTGGCCAAATCAAACAGCGGTGTGATGCAACAGCCGTGGCTGAGGGTTGCACAAAATTTCCAGCCGGAGGAATTAATCTTTTAAATAGAAGTATGGAAAAAAATGCAGTAAGCACAGAGGGCAGGCTCAGGGCGTCTGTCTTGGAGCAGGTCTCTGCGAGACAGGCTGCAGCACACTTTGTTCTGGCTCCCTTTGGTGAACTTTGCTAACACCGCATCGGTATTTGCTGTGGGTGTGCTTGGGTTGACCTGCTGCTTCTCTCCAGGCTCCAGCCTTTAAGAACCTGGTGCTTCTTGACTGCATTGCTAAGGAGGGATGGTGCTGCCCCAAGCCCTGCAACCAGTCTCTGGGATGACCCTGAGCCAGGATTGTCTCCCTGTTTCTCTTCCAGATCTGGCAGATCCATGGATAATGCTCTTGGCTGGGAGGAGCAGATGAGGATCACCCAGGCGGGCAGCTCTCCTGGACACTGGAGGTGGGAAGATCCTGGGGGAACTTTACTCAAAAAAGGGCTCAGATCTCAATACAGCAGCTAGATATGTGACCACGTGTCCTACAACACAAGAGTGGACAAACGAGGGCAGACCAATGGCCTATTCATCCTATAGACCATCCATCCTGTGGACCATCCAGCTAATGGTCTGTCCAGCACAGTATTCTACCTCTGAGGGCAGGGAAGGGGGGGGCAGAAAATCAAGCCAATGTGGAGCGATTCCCTCCCAGCCTCCAATAACTTCAGACTCAAACAATTCCTAAGGCAGAGGTGGGATCTTTGGCTGGAAGAGCCTTTTTGGGATGATCACGTTCTGAAGTTTTGGGATCCATGTAAACTTTCTGGATTTGCAGCATCCTGCAGCAATAATTCCCTGTTTTAACTGTACACATGATGGGGAGCAGCTCCCTTTTCTGTCTGAACCTGCCCTATGCTAGTGTCACTTGGTGGTTCATTTGATCCCCAGCTCTGGTGTCCTGATAGAGGGGCCAGTGAAGAGTTGTCCCTTGTCCACTCTCCAGCCACTCTTCATTTTGCACCTCTGTTCAAATCCTCCTCTGTCATCCCTCCAAACAGGAGCTATCAGGTACCTTTGAACCTTCTTTCACTCCTCTCCGAATCTTCCCCCAAAAGTCTTAATGAGATGTGATAAGGATGAACCAAAAGACCATCTGCGCTCTGGAAGACCTCGGGGAGCACGCGGCAGCCGGCTGACACTTCGGCGACTCTCTGATCCCTTATATAACCACTGACACTGTTTGTTTTTCCTTCCTGACTTTTTTGTCTGTGCTACTCCCGCGTTCACTGCTCCTAAAGCCGCTTATAACTGTGCTAAACCCCCAGCTTAGCCAAACACTGCTCTGGGTCCTGGATGACTCACTGAGCCATTCCCTTCACTCCCCTTGCAAGAAAAAGCCTCCTCCCTCCCTCCAGCAGCCCAGAAGGACGTGGCTGGCTCCGGCACCCGCTTCTCCACATGCGCACTCACCAGCTCCAACGCTGAAGGGCTTTTTTTCTCTCTTGCTACGTCCAGGTTCAACATTTGCATGGCTTCTCCCCTGCGTGGTGACTCTGATTTGGGCTCTGCTGCCCATGAGCTGGCCAGGTGGCCTCTTCAAAGGGCCAAGGTCTTGCTCATCCTCATAAACACCAGCCTGCAAAATCCAAAAAGCCCAAACTTGCAGACAGAGGCAAGTGGCAGCTCAGGCTGAGTGTGAAAATGGGTGTGCAGGAGACATTGATGAAGTCCTTTACAAGGCAATGGCTGTTTTTGAATGTATAGCACCCAAATATTCTCATCTTGCTAGTGTTATTTTGATAAAGAATAACATACACTGTTCTTGCTTTGTGCAGTGTTGTCCTCTAAAACCTCTGTTGCCTTATATACCTGCAAACACGCTCAACAGATGCACACACGCGTCTACTACCAAATTTTCTGTTGAAATCACCATCTGCCAAAATCCCAGCTATTGTTCATGATTTGCTCTTGTTAAGCCAGGTCAAGAGTTTTGGGGTCTTGCTGAAACCTCTTCACTCCACAGGATGAATTCGTAGCCCTGGCAGAAGACTATCCTGGTCTTTTTTGTTGATGCCTGTGTCTTTACTGGAAAGCAAATGAATTTTCATGTGCTCTAGAGCAAAAGCAGTATCTGGGCTTTGCATGTACTCCAGAAGGGCCCAGCCTACTTGCTGCTGGGAGAATATTTCACATCCAGGCTATGCCAATTAAATTAACAGTGCCCCACATGCTTCATCATGGACTTGAGGGAACGGATGGGTTGGTAAACCTTTGCACACCTTCACGGTGGTTCAGGTTGGTCCCCACATCTGCAAACACTGTCCCAGGAGCTGCCCAAGTCTTTCCATGTACAGCGTCTCCCTGTTTGACAAGGCACGGGGTGAGCTCCAAGGGGAGCTCCAGGATCTCAGGCCAAGGCAAGTTAGTCCTTCAAAGGAAATTTGAAAAAGCTTTTGAGATCTTGGTGATGCCTGGACTGTGGCAAAGAAACACAGGACCTCTCATGAGCACTTGGCAGCCTGATTTACTCCTGATGCAGACGCAGACAGGAGCTGGAGAGCCAGCAGTGGTCTGAGACAGGGTATTTTTAATGCCATCAACCACGCTGCAGCCTTTCCAGCCCAGTTTCTGACCCTTCTTCCCCCAGACCAGTCTCATAGCGGTGGCTCCAAGGGCTCAGCTTGGAGGAGGCTTTCTCCTTTGTGATGCTAAACATCTAGGAAAGAATAATCAAATTATATCCACACGATTACATGAACGAGTGCACGAAGCATCCCATAGAGATTTGTCCCTTGGCGAGGGCCACCGGATCAAATCAGGCTGGCAAAACTTCCCCTCTGGGTTTCAAACAGGGTGATGGGAGGACTGGTTTGGCCACCTTTGGTTGCCTTTCTTGAGTGCTTCTGGGTCCGCTCACCTGGTCCCCACCAACCATAGCATGACGGCGCTGTCTTTTCCATGTCCTTCACCTCTTGCTGCTGTGTTTTTTAGGGACTCTTGTCCCCTTGCTGCACCCCATCCTGAGGTCCACGTTGTAGCCTGAGCAACGGATGGTCCTTCTCCGCACCCCCCCCCCGCTCCCCGTATGGAGGGTGGTCCCGGTCCCTCCATGCAGCCCCTGTGCTGGTGCACAACAAGTAGGAAACAGATGCTTCCCGGCGCAGCTCCCGCTGGAGCGAGCGGCTGCAAGCGCATCCCGCTCCCGGGGCTTACGCAATTAGCAGATGAATCAGCAGCACATCTGGGCGCCTGATTGAGGCGGCACAGTCACATTTTCCCCTCCATCCCATGCGGATGAGCTCCTAAACCCCGGGAAGGCAGCAGGCCAGCCCAGCCTGCCTGCTTGGCCGAGAAGCGGGAGGGAGAGGAAGCTGGGTTCGCTTGCCTTGCAGGGGAAATACTAAATGCTGCCGTCAAAAACTAGGTCATGTCCCTTGCCCTGTGTCTCCTTGATCCGGGGGGTGAGAGATCAGGTCTTTTTTCTGCAGACAGGGTTTTCAGGTTCCCACTGCCCTGAACTTGGGTATGAAGGGGAGACATGGAGCCTCCCCTCTTTCTCCTCCTGACTCCAGGCTTTGAAGCAGAGGGTTGCTCCTGAGCTCAGCCCCATAGCACAGAGCTTGGTGTCCTGCAGGGCTGGGTTTTATGGAGCCAAGCTGAGCCCATGGCAGCGCAGCGTGTGACAGCCAACGACAAGCTTTTCCCAAGCACAGGGCAAGCAGAAGGAGCTGGGAGGCTGGGGATGGAGAAGGGGAGGCTGGGGGTGGAGAAAGCGAGGCTGGGGATGGAGAAGGGGAGGCTGGGGATGGCGAAAGGGACAGCCTTCCTTGCATTTGAGGCATGAGATGAAGCCAGGCTGAACAGGCACCTTTCACCCTCAGCTCTTGGGTGTATTTCCCACGTGAGCCCCTGTCCCAGAAACGCTCCTGCCCTCCAACACCGCACAGCCCCGTCTGAGGGATGATTCTTCACCAGCAAGTGGCTGGAGGCCTTTTTCTAGCCCTGGCACACCAGGAGGTCCCATTTACCACTTCCTCCATCACACCCCAGATCTCCGGGACCCCTCAAACAAACAGCCTCACCCCAAGCTGGAGGGCTGGATGTGGGGAAGGGGGTGCAGATCGGCACCAAGGGAGCAGCTCCTTGGGCGATGTCGGCTCGGCCCCAGTCCTGCGGGAGGGGGAGCGGCTGGCGGGGGGCTGCCGTCTCCCCGCTCCGCACAGTCAAGTGTCGCTCCACATCACCATCACCCTGCGCGGCGAAGGGATCGGCCACAAGCAGACAGGACCGGAGGCGGGAGAGGCGGTGCGGGGAGAGAGCATCCCTTCCCCCACTGCCCCGCTCCTTCCCCCAGCGCTCTCCCTGGCCCGAAATTCACACTGTTCCCAGGATGCAAAAAGAAAGGCGGGCAGGGCAGGGGGGGAGGAAGGCCTTTGCCAGCCGAAACAAAGCCTGGGGGGGGGTGTTCCTCGGTTAGCAATTCCCCTCCTGGGGTATGTCATTTCCTCTCCTGCCCCTTCATTTCCCCTCCAAAAGAATCGGGAGATCGGCCTGCAAAATCATGAGATCTTGCCCAAAAGGAAAAAGGAGAGTGCGGATTCCACGCTGTCACAACACAACCAGCCCCTTCCCCAGCAAAACCCACTTTTCTGTGAAAAAAATGGGAAGCTGGGGCAGGCTGGGGAGATGTCTTTGCAAGCGGAGAGCTGGTTTCTTCAGGCTGTGCATCCTAGAGGTGAATATGTGGTCCTTCCCTCTGCCGAGAGGCATCAGATAGCCCAAATTGGTCCCTCGGGCCTCCCCCAGCAGGATTCGGCCCCTGTGAAGTATTGCACATGGGCTGCTGTGTGCATCCTTCACCTTCAGTCATCTCCTGGGGCCACCATGCCCATGGGTGATGGAGGGAAGGGGACACCAACGGGACACCTCCATGCTCCCATTTGATCTCATTATTAATAAATAATAAATGGCTGATGCAACATGGCTCAGCCACCATCATCCTCCTCTCCTTCAAACTGGGTCCTGGGAGGACATGGGCTGTCCTGATTTTTCCACGCACAGCAGCCGCTGCCATTTCCAGATTATTATCTTTGAAGCATTACACTCAAAATCTAGCAGCAGGCAAAAAGGGAGCAGACCTTATGCACAGAGCACGGAGTTTAGCGCTAGTCTCATTAACAATCGAATCACAGTAAAGCAAGTCATGTGTTAGGCTCGTTGCAATGAGACCAACACGCAACGTCCAAATTATCCAGTTACCGCTAATTCCCATTAATAATGCAATTACAATCGTTACTCATAGGCTTCCGACCACCTCTGGTGCTGTGCTCATCCCTCCTCAGCATCATCGTGGCAAGTCACCAGCACCCCAGATTTTTTGCTGGAGGTGCTGAGGGTGGGAATGTTGCCCTGGTTGGTGTTGGGGGTCACTGGTGCTATTTTCATACCTCATCAAACAGCTTGCTGCTGGCACTTCTGTCTTACCAGTTGGCAGGTCGGATAACAGAACAATCCTTAATTTTTTTTTTTCGACCTTTACTGACTGGTGGAATGTCTTTAGGGTGAAACCACGCAATTGCAAAAAGCTTAGCTAAAGCTCGATGCTCGTCGCCCGACCGCTGTCACAGCCAGCAACGCTCATCTGACCACTGGGCAACACGCTCTTACGGCTAAAGCCGGCTAAAAAAAGCTCCAGCCAAGACAAGTCTGCCAAGGCCTCACAAGACCTTAGCCCTTGCCTTGCTAAGCTAAATAAGGCTCCTGACCTAAAGGCAGTGGCCATACCTTATTTTCTGCACCACCAGGCCATAAAAGCAGTGTTGAAAAGTTATATCCCCGAGTCCTCCCTGGAGTGATGCTTGCACCCACATGCGGCATCGGCGGAGCCAGCTACACCCAGCCTCAGTGGAGCTGAGACCACAGGTCGGTCGCCCTCTCCCGCGTGGAGCAGCCCTAGCAGGCTGCAGAGCCGATGCAGGGACAGCCTGTGTGATGCCCAGGGAAGAGCAGCATCTCTGCAGGTCCTGCATCCTCTTGCATCTGCAACACGCCTTGGGTCCATCCCACCCTCCATGTTCTCCAACCAAGAAGAAGCTGCTCTTGGAGGCCACTAGACCTCCACCTTCCTCTCGGACCCAAAAGGATACAGGCAACAAAATATTAATCTTTACTGTGTTGCTACAGGATTTTTGCTAGCTGATCCCCTGTCTGACCCAAGCACAAATGCTAAACAGCCAAGTTCTGGGTTTCTTTCTTTTCCTACTCCCTTTGATTATTATTAGTAGTATGCCTTTAATTACTATCACCAAATATTTTGCACAGTGGCGTAAGTGCCCACCCGTTTTCTAGTTAACAGAGCTCAGAGGTGACTGACGTGTGCCCTCAGACATCCCTGCCTAAGAAGAGCCTCAGGCTACTGGTTCAGAGGATGGCCAGAGCAGGGGCAGCTGGGGAGGAAGAACAGGAAGGTTTGCTCTCAGAGCTGGGCTGGAGGAGGATAAAACACTGCATGCAGTGTGAGCTAATGGCCAGGAGAGACTTTTTTTGAGCTTGTCAGTAGGAAGCATATGGCTGCCACTGAGCTCTCAGGCTTATTTAGGATTTAGTGACTATTTGATCTATTTTAATCCAGATGTTCAGCTCATCACATAATGAGATTCCACCAGAGGAACCGTATTGTGATGCCTCCCAGACAGCCAAGGCCCCCAAAACGCACCGAGGAGAAGGCGCAGCTTCATCGAGGCCATGCATGGCTGACCATCCCGGGAGGGTGAAGGTGAGCTGGAGGAGCTCACGGCTTTCCACCGGCGTGAGATCAACACACTGGTGTTGGGAGTCCAGTCAGCTCCCCGGGTCCTTCTGGCATCCTACCCATGCAGTTACTAAAATCTGATTTTTTTTTAATCTTAAAGCACAGAACTTTTGAAAGGTTTCACCAAAGCTTGGTCTTGCTTCTCTCCAGTCTCCTTTTCCCTGTGCCCGCGGGCCTTCTGTCCAGATAGAAGCACCGTTCTCCTTATTTCGGTGCGGGGACTGACCACTCCACCGGTCGGCCTCCTGCATCACCCCATTACAGGCATCAAAACAGAAAAGCAACTGTGAATTGCCGAGCGATGGGAGGGAGGGTGGGAAACACCAACATTGCAACCCTGGAACTGTGATCCAATACGGAGAATGTGCCCATTGCTGTACACAACAGATACAGCCCAGGATCTCCCATCCTCAGGTTCATGCTGGGATCACTGGGCCATGCTTGGAGTGCTGGGGTGGACGGCGTGGGATCTGGTGGAGATCAACTCACCTGAATTTCGGCCTGTGTGCACATGGAGTGTATCAGCTCCCCCTGTAGCCTGGGGAGATGGAGGGGGGTCTAGGACTGGAGTCAGTTGCCGGTTCATATTGCCACCTGAGAAGCCCCGCTAAGTGCTCGCCAGGAGAAATTATGCCTATGTTGGAACACTAAACTTCTCTCTCTTCCAAGTTGGCTTGTGTTGTGGGCTCCCCAGAAGCTGACAAAAATATGTAACTTCCTACCGGGGCAACTCCGAAGTCCCGCAGCCATCACTGCAAGATTTATGTTGAGATTTGAAAGTTTATCAAGATTAAAAAAGGCTTTTCCCAGGTGCAGTGCTGACTCTGGCCAGGTCTGAGGCTGAAGCAGCGAGCCAGAGAGCAGGTGAAGCTGACCCAGGGTGGTGGCCTGGGGCAGGAGCTGCGTGCATTTACGGTTGGCACCCGACCATGGGAAGACAGAGGCGATGAACGTGTCCTGCCTCCAGCCCTCCATCCTGCCTGCTGCTTCCCGCTGTGCTGCTGCCTCTCCTGCTTCACCTCCGAGCCTCCTTGGGAGGACAAATTGTACAGAAACATCCAGACACCTCCTTTGGGAGTGCCAGCGCTTGGCATCCAGCCCTCTGGCAGCTGCAAGAAAGCACATCTGGCATCTCTCCACACCGGTCACTGGGCCTTTTACAGGGCGTCTTTAATGGGGAAGCATGTAGGAAAGGAGGTGACTTCAGAGAACTCGGTATGGAGAAGCAAGAAAAGCTGGTAGCACCTACCCAAACCTCTGAAGGGTCACGCCAGGCAGCCCTTTGCTGCATGAGAGCAGTTTTTGTCCTTCAGGACAGCCCACGCTGATGCAGGACGGGGCCAGCTTCCCCTGGGGGCGATGCCCCAGGACTGGCCATCACTCTGGAGATGAAGGAGCTGCACCTCAAACATGGAGGTGGCTGGTTTTAGTCGCTCTTTGCAAATAAATAACCCAAAGTATTTCCAGCAGATGCAGGCTGGCCGTAAGCGTTTATCGGTTTTAATTGTGCTGCTTTCCGAGCTCATCTAAGGGGCTTAATGGTTTCATTGCATGAAAAATCTGAGAGATGGGTTTTCTTCTGCATTCAAGAGACATCATGGCATTCATCGGTTTTCACAGTCTGGTGAGGTGGGAAGCACAGCACAGGTCTGGGCACAACCTGTAAGGCAGTGCCTTGATCCCGTGTGTCCGGAATCCCCATTTTCTCTGCAATTTTTCTACCCGAAGCTTTCCTTCCTCCCCATCTCCTCACTACACTGTAATCGAGCTCTTCATGAATCTTTCTGAGCACAGGGCTCTTAAAAAAAAAAAACAAAACACAAACAACCTGCATAGCTTGACATTTAATTAAAGGGATATGTGCAGTTCATCAGGGATGTAGAGTGCACAGCACCGGGCCAGGAGAGCCATTAGCTGGGTGCCCTTGATGGAGCCTGAACGAGTTGGTGGGCACAGGGGCAGGGGGGGAGGAGGGAAAACCCATTTCAATTAAGGTCCTGAGGCGTGAAAGCCCTCTGGCCTCTTTGCTCTTTGCACTAATGACCCTGGTCTCTCCCCACTCCATCCCAGGTGGTTCCTGGGGCACGTCACAGCCCATCCTTGCAGAGAGAGGCAGGAGCAGAAGGATGGAGGACCAGCAGTATTGCCCAAATGGTGTCGTGTGAGCAAGGAAGGCAGCGCAAGGCAGCAGGCAGAGAAGGGAGGCTGCAAAGCCGTGCCGAGCAATGCTTTTCGGTGGTGCTGCTGCCCATGGGGCCCGGGGGGGGAACGTAGGAATGACCACCCAGCACCAGCCCTGCCTGCTCCTCAGCTGATTTTGCACCAGGGCACAGGTTTCCAGGGCAAACACTGCAAATGAAGGTTTCTTTCCTTTCTGTCCTTTTTGTCACCTCCTGCAGGTAAACTCTGGGGAGCAAAAGCATCTCTAATTTCATAGGTTGTAGCGAAGTGGCCCTTGAAGTGAAAGTATTTTCAAGGCTTTCTTGCTGGGTTAAACATAGCCTGGTAGGGCGAGGCTGGCAGGTCCTTCAGCATCCTTCCTCCAGCTCCTAGAGCTACAAGGCTGAGAGGAGAAAGGAGAAGCAGCTCCCAGAGCCATGAAGCCACAGGACTGGACCTGCCCCATCCCTGTGACAGCAGGACTCCCTGTTTCTGCATGAGCTGGGATGGGTTTTGCAGGTGCCAGGCGTGTGCATGGGTGAGGGATGAGCAAGGGCAAGAAAAGGCCATTGTCTCCTGAGCTGTGTCAAAAACGATGTTGTCCAGGAGAGGTTCAAGTGCTCAGGTGGGCTCCTGGTCCCGCAGCCCACAATCTTGCTGCAGAACATCTTTCGGCTCTGCTGGGCGTGCGCCAATTCCTGACGGCCACTCAGCCCTCGCACCTCACCCCTTCCTGCTCCAGCCCAGCTAGCAGGCACCCGCGGGACGCTGAGGGGAGCTGCAGCTAGCTGGGATGGTGAAGTATGCTTGAGCTCCTACAAAATGGTCCAAACTAACCCACAGAAGGTCTCATGCCCTGCAACAATGAGGACAAGGGGTCCATTCCCCGTGCAAGCACAGCCTTGCACCAAAGCTTCCCCACTGCGCCGATGCAAACAGATGTGGTTGACCCCAAAGCACAGCTAAGCCGGGCACCCCGAAAGCTCTGAGCACTTTGGCCACATGTCTCCATCCATGCATTTGAATGCCTGGCACCCCATAGCAGCAGGACACCCTGAGATACCCAGCACTGTTTTCCCTGCGTCCTCCCCCAGGGCAAGGAATTGATGCTCTTGCTGCGTCCTCCCCTGTGTTAAGGAGCCGGGAAGTGCCCTTTGCTACAGGAGATCTATCCACCTTAATTACTGCGGACAGAGCCTTCCCCAGAGCGGGGGATGTTTAACGGAGGCAGAAATGGAGAAGGAAAGAGATAGATTATCCTGTGCTGATCCACATCGCTGTCAGGTGCTGGCCACGTCTGGAGGGACGAGAAGCGTAAAGGGAACAGATTCAGCGCCCAGATCACCATTAATCCCAAGGATCACTGATGTTGCAGCCTGCACCCTGCTCAGGAGTGGGTGAATCTGCACATCTCCACCTTCTCCAGACCATCCCTCCCTTTAGCACAGCCTTTTCCCACCTTTTCCCTGCCTGCCCTGGCAGAAGATGCTCAGGGCTTATGCAGATCTCTGGGCACGTTTGAAATCTTGGGTAATCCTTCAAGGGATCCAGTTTCTCAGGAATCCCTGGTGTTTCCCATTAGGGCTGGAAGAAGAGGGGACAACCCGCCCTGGAGTTCTCTCTGATTTGGCCACGGTCAGACGAGGTGACACTGGAGGTTGGATCCTGCTGGATCAGGCCCTCCCCAGGCTTCAGCAGGATTCAGGAGAGATGCTGTAAGGCTTATAATAGTGGACTCCTTCCCCCAGCCGCCCCCAAATGTGGCACGTGCAGATCATCAGCTAAAAGCCTGATGTGGGCAGACAGCCCACGGTTGTTTCTCTAAATAAACCTTCCCCTCCCTGGCTGACTCTCCATCTCTCTGCAATGGGATGGATTTATTTCTTGGGTTCATATCAGGGCCTGGGTGTCTCCTGGAGCTTTCTCAGCACCAGCTCCACTCCCTGGAAGCAACCTGCAACTCCTCGCTCCCTTTGGACCTGTCTTGCTCTAGCAAGGTCATCTTCTGCCTTCTCCCTCCTGCCATGGACATGCAGGACCCTGCACCCCATATTACGTTGCAGAGCCTTTGGCAGCGGACGTAACTCATATATCAGGCAAGCATGTTGCCATGGCCCCTTATAAAGTGGGAAAGCATGGTGCTGCCCTCAAAGCCTCTTTTGCTTGTGGCCGGGTTCCTCAGCCCCCCCCTCCCCCCCGATAACCCGAGGCGTTGCTCCTGCAGAAGGGGTAGGTCTGAGGAGCCAGGCGATGCTGGGGGGACGTCATCTGCAAGAGCCTCTCAGCGCGGTGATCTCCGTGCCAGCAGCATTAAGGCAATTTACCGCCTGACCCCAGCTCGAAAATGAAATCTATCATGCTTGGCTTGACCTGTTGGCCGAATCATCATTATGCGGGGAACATTTTTTTCAGCTGCGTAAAAACAAGAAAAAGGGGGAGGGAGAGAGGAAGAAAGAGGCAGGGGAAGGAGAGGCATGGTGCCTGGCTGTCTCCTCTTCTCACGTGTCCCTGGCCGCAGTCAGTCCACAAAGAGCACGTGGGATCCGGTGGAGCATCAGTAAGTGCTTTACAGAGGGGACCGCCTGCTGCCCGTCGTGCCCTGGCCCTGGTCAGCAGCAAACCAGGCTGGGTGGGAGGCTGACCCACCGGCTCTTGCTGTGTGTCTGTCTGCCTCTTTCCCATAGTTTGCACCCCAGCATCGTATGGACTGCTCTTCCCCACGGCATCTCTTACAGCCTCTTGACCCTTCCCATCGCTGTGTCCTGGCAGAAGCTCTGGATGGGTCCCTGTTGCTCTGCAGGGACCATGTTTGCTTCTCCACCCCAAAACCATCTGGGACTGAGTTTCCTTAAGAAAGCACAATCCAAAAATGATCCTCCCTTAGCCTCCCTGGCATGCGTTTATTACAGTTCTTGTTGCCAAAATCATGCAGTTTCATGAATTCAAAGGCCAGATTCAGCACAAGAAATGACTAGCTGCGGTGAAGGAACAGGAGAGTCGTCTTCGCCTTCTCGTCTTAACCATCTGCCCACGTACTAGTTTCGGCGTTAGCAAGAGCAGGCATGGGAACAGCATGGGGTTGAACATCAGTAGCAATGCCCCATTCCAGTGTGGCTGATGATGGAATGAGATAATGCAGCCCTGCTAAGAAAACGCCTGCAAAAACGTTTAGTGAGCCCCAGTCATCTGGCTTAAACCAAACCTGTCCCAAGCATTTTCCAGAGAAGAGAGACAGAGAAATACCAACAGCAGCTTTCCCAAGAGTCCTTTGTTCAGGATTTCTGGCACAGCTGGGGATGTCAGGAGTTATTTATGGGCTGTTTCTTTTTTAGCCTCCTGTGATCAATAGGTGTGACCCATCACACAATCCAATACCATATCAGCAATCATAGCAGGAGAGCAAAGATTTTCCCGTCTGCGGTCATCATGCCACGCACCGAGTTGTCCTTCGAGGAGAGGAAGAAACAGTCGCTCCCTGCACACTGCAGAGAAGAGCTGGGACCCTCCTCCTTTCATTCCTGCAAGCTTCCAAGAGGCCACCTCTAGGTGCTCCAGTGCTTCATGAGACTTGCAGACCCCATCCTTATCACCTCCTAAAAATAATCCTAGGGACAAATAACAAATGAACCCAGCAAGCCGGTACTGAAGTAGGAGAAGCAAGGCCCAGCTGGAGTACATCTAGCCCTACCTGTGCTGCTGAAGCTCCCAATTACCCTGGCGTGGCGACGGCATCCCTCACCTCCAGGTCTTCCTTAGCATGCCACCTGGATCAGCAAGTTCCTTCCAGACGGCAGTAGCAGGCAAGAGTAATTTGGGGAGTTATCCGCACTTCCCTGCTCAAAGAGGTGCAGACAACCTGTATCTTGTAGAAGGGATGTGTGCTGCTCCTGATCCGTGTTCACGGTGAAAACAGACCTCCTGAGGGTGGGATCATGGAAGAGGAGGAGGCAGCACTGAGCAGCTGTCAGAGGACCCGCTCCCAAACAAGGGTCAGGTCTCCAGAGAAAGGGTCCTCACCAAGCACACACAGCTCTCTGGTCCCTAACCCAGTCCTGGGTCTCGCTGGGGTTCACCCCATCATGGGAGAGGATGTGACATTGTTCCCTTCATCGGTAAAGCAGATACCCCCATTAGATGAACGGGGACCTCGCGCACAGCGAGCCGAGAGACTTTTTCGCTCTCGTCCAGCAACGACGTCTGAAGATTTACAGCCCGTGTCCTTCTCAAATTGCTTTCCTTAAGTAAATACCATGAGTTATCTTCGACGCCAAGCGATGAAAGTGAAAGTCTTCTCTTCTCTCCCCAGCCACCTCGACTCCTTGCTTCAGGAGCAGCAGCAATTGCAGTGCACTGCATCAGCAAAGACCTCCAACGGCTGTTCAGCCAGGTTCCCTGGGTCAAGCTCTTGCATCTCAGTGTTTCATCCCCTCTGTTTCTGCTAAATGATTTTGGCGTTTCCTCCCCCATGGCTCCCGGTGCTCCCCTTCTTTCAGGACATCCATAGGTTGTTGCTGGAGTGATCGTTACCGGTTGTTGCAGGCGACCTCCTGAAGCTGTTGTTCTGGCATGGACCCAGGGTACAGCATCCACTGCTCCAGACCCTGAAGACTTTATCACCCAAATGCTCGAGGAGGACAAATGGCTGAGTGCAGGGAGCTGATGGATGGCACAGAAAAATTGCATGAAGCAGGGTTCTGGCCATCTCTGGAAAAGGTCTTTGATAGCATGTTGTCAGACACCAGTATAAAGTCCTGCCAGCACATGCTAAAGGACATCAGAGAGCCCCCATCACCTCAACTGATGGGGACACTGAGGTACCCAAATTAGAAGCATAGTCATTATAAGCTGCTCTCCAGCAGACAGAAAATGTTCTTTATGGGTGAAAACATTCCTGCTCTCTGCTTGGGTATGTGATTTAATCCCCCTTAAGGAAGATTTTGCATTCCAAAGATCACCATCACATGTCTGATTTTTCTTGAGAATTGGTAAAATTCGGAGAAAAGTTACAACCTCATGGCTAAACCCCCCCCCCCGCTGCCCCGCCCCACCTCACGGTATCATCTTACGCTCCTTGCAAGGACAAGGATTTCTTTTTCTTTATTGTAGTAGGAATGCACAGGCTCGTGTTCCCATCCCAGATGGCATACCCAAGAGCAATGGCTCCGGATGGACATGTCACAATAAAATCTCCTTTCTATTTATACAGTGTCTGTGACCTTCAGCTGTTGCTACATCACGCTAGGCATAGCACAAACATATTTTAAAACATCCTGGAGTTTGCTTCTGAAAGGTGCATAGGTTCACTATGTTTTCCAAGGGGTCATTATGTGCATCTACTCTAAGCCCTTTCCGAATGTGGCTAACAACTTAATCTTTTCCGTCCAGATCATAATTTCTGGGGTTAAACTTAGTATTTAAAAACACAGATGGGCTCAGTTTAAAGACTGGGAGAGGATCCAATTGTAAGTTGTCCAGCTGGTAAAACACCCTCACTGTTGAAAAATGGGTGAACTTGGGAATTCAGGCAGCTACATCTTCCCATCATTGCCTTTCACTGTGCCTTTTCCCAGCTACACTGACGAGGTATGAACCCCCAGAAAAGTCTTCGCAGTGCAACTGGTGCCAGTCCGTGACCCACTCACCTCTTAGCCTCCTCTTGCACAAACCCAACCAACCTCTTTACATTTCTGGCCATGAATCAGGTTTCTCAGGCCATTATAAATGTGGCGCTTCCCTGAACTTCCTTCAATTTTTCTTTGTTCCCTTTGAGCCACGGGCACAGGAGCAGGATGCAGGATTGACCCTTGGTGGGACGTGGAGCTCTTTGGCTGATGCGTCCCTCAGCCTCGCAGCTACCTTCGCTCATAAAGCATATTACATACAATTATGTATGAATTAATCACATGAATGGGCATTAGGCACCTTGCCTGTTAAAACCAGGCTCAAAAGTCCAGCTCCCGTCCATGGGGAGGAGCACGTAGCAGGCTTAGCTTTGCCTGCGTGGTGCTCCAGCATCAGAAGGGACCCTTGGTGGCCCAGCCATGAGCAGAGCTGGGAGGAGGGATTATAGCAGGACGTCCTCAGCCTGCCTCCCCTAAGAGCTAGGAGAGTCACTCTTTTACGGCATCTTCCTTCAGGAGAGATGCAGGCTGGGGTTGAGGCAGGGGAACAAGGCCTTCCAAGTCCGTTAATCTAAGCCTGGGGGAAGTCGGGGACTTGTAGTCCAGATACATAGAGAGAAAGCTCTGCTAGGAGAGGAATTAATACAAAAGCAAGCTGTGTTTGCTATTTTGCATGTTTGGGGGAGGGGGAAAGATAGACGGGGGAGGAGCTGGGGTGTTCTATCGGGGTGCATGTTGAATAAGGAGCCTTTGGAGTGATGGTCGTCAGGAAAGAAATCCTGGTTTTAAAGAGAATGAGGGAGAGTATCTGAAGATGAAATGAATTTTGGGGGCTGTGCCCTGTGCAAGGATGAGAGATTGACTCTCCCTGCTTCAGCAAAGCCTCAGGGTGATGTTTCCACTTAAAAAAACCCCGCTATTTTCAGTCAAAACCTGCTTTGGCTCCCCTTGCTTGGCTCTGTGTAGGGGGGAGCTAGGCAGCCCAGTGGCCAGGATGGGGGCACAGGCATGATCAGCGAGCATTAAGCAAGCCATACCCTTGCGATGGGACAGAGGGTCAGGGCTGATCCCCTTCAGGCTGCTTGAGTCCAGGGCTTTCGCTTAGGGACCCTTGTTTGCTTTCAGCAGAGTGAAATCACTGACGAGAGTGGCTTAGATCAAGCCAAAGTCCTGCTGACTTTCAAAAGAACTCAGTTATTGATTTCTGGGGACTGTGCTTCTCCCTGGAGGACTGGAAAAAGCCCAAGGCAGTTGCCTAGGATGTCTGTAAACTCTGGCTCTGAGAACAGCCTTGTTTAACGAGGACCTTTCTTAATGCAATTTGAGTCTAAGGTCATTCCCCCAGGCTGCTCTCCGGCAAGCAGAGAGCGAGGGGCTGGAGGATCTCCTAGCCAAGGCTACCATCCCCGAAAAGCGATCTGAAAAGCGAGTTAGAAAGTGAGTTAATAATGATTTCTCCCAAAAGCCTTTCTGTGGCAAAGAGCCAGAGATTTCCACCTCGCTGAAGTGGCTGATCTGTGAGCCCGGGGTGAAGCACAGAGCTGGAAGGCATTCGTTTACCACCCAGAGATGTGGTGGGGTGGGAGAGAGGAGAATGGCTAAAATCACCCCAGAAATCAGTCCTCTGTGCAGCGGATTGGATACGAAAGCCGGCTGCTGCCATCTGACACAGGTGTGGATATGGGCACAAACAGTGCCGGTGTCTCTGGCACAGGCAGCTGAGATGGCCAAAGCTCCTCAGTTTCCCACCTGGAATAGCTGGACATAAACACTTGTTAGCACAGATGTCAGCTCATGCGGGCCGATACCTTAGTTGCAGGAGAAAACAGACAGCATTTGGTCTCCGCTAAGGATCGCCACCATAGGTGATGCTAACAGAGACCCTATGCCGCGTCTCCCTGCTCTGTGTACGTGCCCCAGATGATACTCTGGGACACCTATAGTGCTACTAGACATAGGCATGGGCAACTGGACCGAGCTCAGATCAACACAGCCAACGCTTACCTGGCGTTGATGTAGACACCAAGGTATGGTCAGTTGAGCGACACCAAGCCGCCGCTGACAAAGAGCGAGAGCATTCATTCGTCTGAAGCTGGGTGCCTTAATGCAGCTCAATCCCAGGCCAGCAAGGTCCTTGTAACATCAGCTGCTATTTTCTTTCGTGCTGTATCAAGGTCTACAGGTTATTTTTACTGCGGAAACCCAGTGATCCCTCCTTGTGGAATGACACAGCTTCGGGGAGCAGGTACTCTACATCCATCCTTGCCCCCTTGAATACTGAACACTGTAGTAGGCAGCGTGAAAACAGCCCTCGATACACAGATCTTTACTATCTTTAATAACTATCAGCCTCCCACTGATTTCAGCGTGATGTCAAGGGTGGCCCTGTAGCCTCCTTGACTGCGTGCCCCTTGCAAAGAAAAGGTCCCCACTCTTTCCCTGCTGAACACGAACCCAAGAAAGCTGCCAAAACTGAGCTCTGCCTGCGGGTTGGCATGACGGACGGCAGAGCTCAGCTAAGAGCCGTTTAATTTGGGTGAAAGACACTGTGTGGGAAGCAACCCTGCCTGAGCTCCCAAGGTGTGTAGGAGCCAGCTCGGTTTCATCTCAGCTGATTCTAGCGGCAGCGTCTTGCTTTAGAGAAAATGAAATGCCGGGAGCTGTGGAGGGGTATGGAGGTTAGGACAAATCTCTCCATTCACTGCTGCGGGGATGTCGGCAGCAGCAAAGCTTTCAATGGGAGTCTGGGAGTTTCTCCACGCAAGGACTGTGGCAGATCTTGTGTGGCACTCAAAGGGGAGATAATCTGGAGCGTGCCTGTCTTGGCCAGCTCTCCAGGCCTGCATCCTTGGATTCTTCCTTGGAGAAAGTCCTGAGATTTTTTCCTAGCAAAACCAACACGGCCTCTCTCAGTGTCCCTTCGGCATCAGTGCTTCAGATTTCCTTGGACTTAGGGACGGAAGATTTAACACAGAACCTCATACTTTGCACGACACCCCAAAGATCTCAATTTCTGCTCCTTCTCCTCAAAATCCAACCAAATGCTGAAACCATCAATATCTCCAAGAGTTGCTGGCAGCCTCCTGCATCCCCCCTTACTTGGAGAGACCTCTTTGGTCTTGAGCACGTTCAGCACGCCATGAAGCTGTAGCTGGTGATGAGACAGCCCTTGGCATTGGTATTTCTGAGCACCCCCAAACCATCTGCTCTAGTTTCATCCTTCTTCTGGGTCCGTGTGAGGAGGAGGAGACTCCAGCTGAAAGGGACAGGCCGCCCACTTGTGCTGAGTAACCGTTGCCAAATTGGATGCCAGCACATACACACACACACGCACACACACAAAAAAATATTTCCACTTAGGTTGCTATGAACAATGGTCTCTTGATTACTTGCTGTCTTAAACACATATGCTTTTGGCCGTCCTCCATGGAGAACAGGCAGTTCAAGCGCTGACCCTCCCGCTCTTGGACCGACTCGTCGACGTTTCCACATCCAACGCTACCAGCTGACGGGGTGTTTCATTAGCGAAGAACAGGACGTGATCCTTGCCCTGGGAGTTTGCAAGCTGAAGGCAGACACGTGGGCAAGGGCAGAGCCACGTCCTAATGGATGGTGGTGAGAAAACACTTCTTGCCCTTCTCCTTAGACACAACCCCAAACCCACCTTGCTAACATCTTCCAACCCTTCCTTAAAACGTTGCCATAGTGTCTGCAAAGCCATGGGAAGAATTTAGGGAGAGTCCAGCTACCAGCTGAGGTTTGTCAGTCCTGTTTCCAAGGACATGCAGGAGCAGAGACACCCCGGCTGGCTCCGTGCCGGGCAGCCTTAGGTCCAGGTGCACTAGAGTCAGGTCCCAGTGATGTCCTACCTGAACGATGAGGGCCACTGATGGGGGAAGCACTGGAGGATGTTTGAACTCAGGAGATGTGGGGAGCTGAGCAAAGTCCTGCTTACACAAGGTGAGAATGTGTTCCTGGTTCGTGTGGTAGAGAAACGAGAGTGACTGTCCAGTGCTGGCCACTTCCTAAAGCCAAGGGGAAAAAGGACCAAGGTTCTTGGAGGCCAAGTGTTTGCTCTGAACATTGTTTGTGATGCTCATGGAGATCTTCACTCAGCCCTAGGTTGTCTTCCCTGCTGGTTCCTCCATGCCTGCAGAGAGACTTCCAGAGACCCCATCAGTCCCCAGCTATCCAAGATTTTGCACTGTCTACAAATAGTTGGTACTTGCTGAAAAGAGCAGATCTGAAACCACAGTTGGCAAATTGCATCAACAAGCATATTCTCAGCAAGGCATTGTTCCAGTTTGTATATGTCTGAAAAGAACTGTTCAGGCATATGTTAAAGTTGGCACCTTCTCCCTGGGACTCGCTACAATCTGACGGCTGGAGCATGATAACCACATCAAGACACACAAAACACTCAGCAAATAAAGGAAAACAAAGTCCACTCGAGATGTTAGCGGGCCATGATGAGGACAAGGAGCAGAGGCACAGCAATGTCCCCTGGAGAAAGCGCTCGTCCTGGCCTGCCACAGAAAACGACGACGTCTGCAAGCACTTCTTGGAAAGGGATCAACAGCGGCGTAGAAGAGGAGAGCAGAAAACCTGCTGCCCCCATGCAAGTCCCGGGATAACCCTTATAAAAAGACTCAGCAACTGAAACGGGAGAGGAGGATAGTGCTGTGTGAACCCAAACCACGTGAAGTGGTTCCGGGCTTCAACCCACGCTGAAGGAGGCAACGCCCGGCCGTGAGGATGGACTCAGTGGGGACACACACAGCTCGTGAAGGGCTCTCAGCCCCTGCGGAGCTCTGGACCCTGCAAAAAACCTCTCCTTTGTGTCCGTGGGGAAGAGGAGCTGGGAAATGGCGCTGCTCCATCCACCGCGGGTACATCCATCGGGCCCTTGCTCTGCCTGGGTGTTCTTTGTAGACAGCTCACCCTCTGGGAACGCCCTGAACTGAAAACGGTCAGAGAGTGTTAGGGGGGAATACTGTCCTGGTTTTGCTTTTCCTTGAGTGTCCATGTACAGCTGCTGCCGGGGACAGGATGCTGGGCTGACCTGCTGGAGCTGCAACATCGTCGGAGCATCCTCTCAGCTACAAAACTAGCCCTGCCCCAGCCTAGGCACGTCCCATCATTAGGTGGGGGACACACGTGGATTCCCTCTTCATCTTCTCCCATGCCCTCAGGGTGTGCAGGAGCACCCCAGTGCGCCATGGAGGGCTGGAGAGGAGAGCTGGAGCCCATCTCCCCTTGGGTGCCTCTGTTTCAGCGTTGGTGCTCAACGCTGGAGGCGTGTGGCCAGGTGACAACGGGAGATGGGTCCAGCTGAGGCTGGGCAGCAGTGTGGGAAGCTCGCGTGTGAGACACCCCATACCCTTGCCCATCCCCTGAAAGAGGCTGCGCTGCCCTGCTCAGAGGAGACCAAGCTGCCTGTGAGCAAGGGGCTGCATTGCACGGACCGGGGTAATCCTGCTGGGTCCTGACTGCCCCATCTTCATTTCTGGTGGGGCAGTCCCAGCAGACACGCCTGACTATGGCCAGCCCTGCCCTCTCCCTTTGCCCTGCCAGATTTAACAGCCGGAGGGACAACCTAGTTCTCCACCCAGGATCTGCACTGCTCCCTTGCTTGGCAGTGCTGATGGGAAGCAGCAGATTCCCACCCACAGGAGAGACGTCTGTGTCCCAGGCTCCAGTCCCGGTCCCCAAAGGTGACTACAAGTAAGTCAGAGGGCCTCAGTCGCCCTTTCCCTCCAAGGAGGATCACACACAGCCCCTGGAGCTCTGCCAGCAACAACCTATGCGGAGAGATACTCACAGCCTGCAATTCCGTGGGAGCAGTCGAGCGCCTGTCTGGCGTTATTAGCAGGAATAATTAATTACCTGACCTGCCATTTCACTGGAAAGCAGCAGAAATACGTGGCAGCAACTCCTGCCTCTTCTCCCCCCCCATCTCAACAGGCGAGCAGGAGCGGTGTAACCACCGCACATCCATGGAAGGGGCCAAGGGCAGAACTGGAGCCCAGCAGTGTGTGTGTTGCAGGACCCAACCCTCCCGCAGCAACCCCAGGGCCGGGGTGAAGCTCGGAGCAGGGGCTCGTGCCACCGGCCTCTCCATGAGTTGGAGCTCCTCTCCGTGGACAGCATCGTGAGCCTTTTATTTTCCTTTTCCCTCTGGCACCTCTCATTTCTCCTTGGAGAAGGCAACTCCTCGCAACATCACTGTCAGGAGCTGCCTGGCCTTCGGTTTGAGTCCGTGGCCAAGTCTGCACGCCATTTGCACGTCCCTTTTCTAGCTAATCTGTGCAAGAGGGAGTTTGGGGAGTTTGCTCCTTCTGCTAGCTCAGATCCTTGATCTCTCTGTGGGGTGGGAAGAGAAGCTTTCACCTCCCACATTGACTTTATTTCCCATTCCCGGCCCCACTGGAGGACCCCCGGGGGTTCAGGCTGTGCCACCCCAAAGGGCTCTGCTCCTGGAGATGGGGGGGAGCCAAGGGCCAAAATGGGTCTTTCATGGTCTCAGGGTGGACACAGGCAGACGGACATGGCTCCCACCCCCAGCCACATGCTGTGGGGCTGCCCGTGCCCCCCAGACACCAGCCGTGGCCCCGAATCACCCCACACCTCCCCTGACCCACCGCGTGGGGCAATGTCAGGGCTAAGCTGTATTGGGGGGGAGGCTCTTGTTTACGGGGCATGGAGAGCGATGAGACACGCTGAGGTTGCGGGGGACAGAGCCAAGGCACCACCAGACCCCAAACGTCCCCTGTCCCAGAGCCCTGGGGAAGGGGGAGGTGGGGGGGGGGAGCATGCAGCATCCCACCATCCCCAGCCAGGGACACGGCCTGACCCAGCGAAGCCCTGTCCTGGGGGGGGGGTGGTGGGGTGGGGGGGGGGGAAGGGGGTGGCGAGGGAAGATTTAAAGGGAAGGCGAGCAGATCCTCCCTCCATCCTTCCCTTCCTCGCTGTTCGGCTGCTGCTGTGACAGGGGGTGGGGTCGGGGCCGGCCGCCGTTTGCCGCAAGAAGGGGGGGGAAAAACGTGGCTGCGAGTGTGTGTGTGTGTGTGTGTGTGTGTGTGTGTCGGTGACAGATGACAAAATGAGATGAGACCCCTCGGACGGGAGCGGCCACCCGGCTGCGCAGCCGACGCCGCCGGATTCCCAGCCTGGTCCCTGCCCGAGAGCCCCGAGCATCCCCGCCAAGAGTAAGGCTCGGGGTGGGAAGGAACTGGGAGGAACTGGGAAGCGGTACTGGGAAGG
>JAVKLA010000053.1:44996063-45011449 GCA_034782735.1 Sagittarius serpentarius | reverse complement strand
CCCCCAGGCAGACCTGTTTGCCAGTACCCAGCAGGATCAGGTTATTCCCCCTCTACCCCTTCCTCAGCTTCTTTTATTTATTTCTTTATTTCTTTTGCAGTGATGTCAGGGAGGGGAGCGGTGGCTGGGGATGGGGGGTTGGATTCAAGCAAAGGAGGTTGCTGGCGGCCGAGTGATTAACGTGCAGTTGCTGGGAATTATGTCATCTGCCTGTGTGCTGGGTGGCCCTCGCCCAGCAGCGGCGGGGAGGGAGGGAAGGAGGGAGGGAGGACGTGGGGGGACGTCACAACATGGGGGTCCCCGCTTGGGACTTCACCCAAAGAGGCACCGATGCCTCCCTGGCTTTGCAAGGCTGTGGGTACTGAGTGTTTCCCCCCACCCGTTGCAACCCCTGAGCCATGGGTGCACGCTGGCAGGGCTGTGGGTGCAAACCCACGCCGTTGCCCTCTGCTCCCCAGGGTGCCCAGGCCCACGGGCTCCATCCCCACACAGGAGGGGAGCAAGTTGCTGCTCCTCCCGATGGCTCATCCTGCTTGCTGGCCCGGCAGCGGGGTCTGGAGCAGCCGGAGAGGGTGTCGTGATGAAGGAAGGATGAAGGCAGGCATCCCCTCCACCAGCTCCCCGGGAGAGAGCAGGACTGGAGCTGCTGCACTGCAGCAGAGAGCCCCAACGGGGGATGCAGGTGTGCCCGGAGGGGAGCGCAGGGACCCCCCTCTGCCACCCCCATCCGCTCCTCAGAGCCGAGGTGAGAGCCTGGGGACCTGTGGCTGTGAGTGGCCCCCCCCCAGGCCGGCCAGTCCCTCTGCTCCAAAGGAGAGCATGGGGCTGCTGGATGCTCCACTGCCTCCTGAGCATCCCCCTGAGCATCCCCAGCCTCTTCCCCATGTGCGTGGGGAGCTGGGGAAGGAGGGCAAGGCCTGCCAGCTGAGCCAGGCGTGGGTCCCTGCTGCACACTGGCACCCTCTTCCCTCTGCTCTGCACGCTGTGCAGCCCCGTGCACCATGGCAGAGAGTCGGGCAGGGAGAGGAGCCAGCAGATGCAAGCAGGAGGGCTGCAGAGAGATGTGGAGTGGAGGCAGGAGGGGTGGGCAGATGCTGTAATGGGGCTGTGCTGGCATTTTCTGCCCTGCGTCGCAGTATACAAGAGGGGTGATGCCAACAGCTTCTTTAATTCAAGCTGGGAGTCACCGGGTGTAATTCAAGCCCGGGGATGCCACTTGCCCCACAGGATAACCTTTGGCAACTCCCTTAGCTCTTCCGTGCTCTGCTTTCAACACCCTCCAGCACATCCTTCATCCGCAAACCTGCTCGGGCAGTGGATTACGCCAGCAGCTGAGCCCTCGAGGGAGGTGCTGGCATTAAAAGAGGGTGTAGGATCTCAAAGCACCCCCGGTCTCGAGCAGCCGGGGGTGGGAGGCTCCTCCATGACGTGCAGTTCATTCGCCCGTCCCCTCTCCACGCAGGGAACCGTGCGGTTTGTTTATGTGTGGCCCCGGTTTGAGCAGCGATCTGCTGTGGCTATATATAGCATGCGATGCTGTCATCCAAGTTCAGCCTGGCCGGGGAATTTATTTTCTGCAAAGGTTGGGAGGCGAATGGTCTGAAAACAGGCGTGGAAATGCCAGAGCGGTGTGATTCCCCGTCTGCGGTGTCCAGGCTCCCGCAAGGGAACCAGGCACCTTGTCCTGAGCGCTGGCTTTGCGATGACAATGGGGCAGAAGACGAATGTGTGGAGAGGCTGGAATTTCCCCCGTTGGCTCCCTGCTGCAGGGGTGGGCATTTAAAAAGCGGCGCAGCACTGTGCGTGGCTGCACGGGCTCCATACAGGGACGAGACCCCCTCCTCCTTGAACTCTTCTTCACTGGGTCACCGGGCTGATGTCCTAAGGGACCAACCCCCAGCCCCCAGATCCAAAAGGAGGAGGTCGAAAAGCATCTGAAAGTCCAACGTCTAATTGCAGGAGCCTAGAAATTTGGGAGACAGCAGCGGCTTTTCCTGCCGGAGATGGGACTGGCAGAGCCCCAGCCTCCATGGGGGCTGCAGCATCAGCCCTGGGCACCCACTGCAGCATCCATCACAGGAGCATCACCATGTCACGGTGCATGATGAGGGCATCTCTTGATTGCCCATCCCTCCCTGGAGGAGAAAAGACGGTCCCTTGCCTTGCAAAAACAGGCAGATGGGGAGGGTGGTTTCCAAATGCACTGTGAAAACCTCGTTGCATCAGCAGTCAGAGGCACTTGCATGATAACTCCCTGTGGAGCAGGAATCCAGATAAACCGGGCTGCAGAAAGTTTCTGAAGGGAGTCATGTCCCGACAGGGAAGCTTAAGAGTTAAGAGGGTGTTGCTGGAGCTGTTGTAGGGCTTAAAATCTGCTTTCTCATGAAGGGGAACTGAGCACACCAAGGAAAGCCCAGCCATGCCTGAGGCTGTCAGAGAAATTCAGCAAACAAAGGGTGAAACGAGGAGATTTCTGGTTTCCCTTCGCTGAGGATCTTTCCCCATTAGTCATTCTTGTCACAGGAGCTGGCAAACACGGTTATTATTTGAGGGATCTGAAAGTGAAATGGAGGCACGCGTCCAGGAGCCCAGATGTCCCTGCCCCGCAGGCTGGGGGGAGCAGGCAGGGACCCCCCCAGCACCCTCGGCTCACCCATGCTTCTCCTCCCTGGGTAAATCCTTTATATCCCATGCTGGGTCTCTGCATTCCTCCTTCGGTTGTGCTTTCCGCAGCCTGGGAGTCCTTTTCACGCAGGTCATGGTGACACCAGGAGCCGTAAGTAGGCTGTGATGCTCCATCCTGGAGGTGGTGGTGGTCCGAGCGCTTTGAGACCCTGCAATAAGCCCGTTCCTGGCAAGCAGCAGCGTGCACCCAAAACTCAGCTCTCCCATCGCCCCGTGGCCCCAGGCACCATCACGGGGGGAAAGGACCATGCTGACACCCCCCATTTTTTGGAAGCCAGGGGCTGGATTTTTGCCTTTTCCCGTTGTTCCTGCAGGAAAACATCTTGGTGGGGTGGTGGGTGAGAAGGACATCTCTTCTGAGACTCTCACAGTGGTGGGCCCAGAACAGGAGGGGACCAGGCGGGGAAAGAGCGGCCAGGAGAAGGTTCACCTTCCCAGGGGACAAGAAGGTCCACGTAGCTCCTAAAAGAGCAAGGAAAGCAAACTCCAGTGTTAAAGCAGCTGTCAGGAAAGAGGGAGATGGCTTATGCCGTATAATCCAGGGTTGGCTGGAGCCAAGAGCTCTCCTGGCAGAGGGAGCTGAAAGTCCCCTTGACCTGGTGGAGGAGCTGCAGAAGCTCCTGCTTCATCTCAGCGGAGTTGCTGCAAGGCTTGAAATCAGGCTCCCAGTGATCTTAGCCGAGTTTCCCCCCTCGCAAAATTGTTTTTGCAATGAGTATGTGGATCCTGCTGGTTTTTTCCGGCTTCTGAGACAGAAGGACAAGTTTTGTCTGAGCCTTGCCGGAGTTCAACCCCAGATGAGACCTGCTGGCCAGGCCTCTGCCTTCCGCCTCCTCCCCCTTGACTGCTGCCGTGACTGGCACCTTCCTTCTTACGTGCCTGCATCACGTTTTGGAGTGGTCACAGCAGCTGGAAACATTTTGGGGTTTCCTTTGGATGAAAGTAGGGGGGTGGGGGTCATGGGACAACATGACTCCAGCAGCCGGAGCCTCACGGGAGCATGTAGACCATGGGCAGCTCTCACGCACAGAAGAATCCAGGGTGGCTACACCTACAGCAGCCTGGGCTAGCTCAGACGTCGGAGAAACTCTCCCGGTCTCCAGCAGTTGGTAGTTACGGGATTTACTCAATGATCTGAGCTTTTCCTTTTGCTCCATGACTTTTTTCTGGTTGCTTTCTGAGCCCCTGCGTGTCCTTTAGCATCCTCTGGCATCCTCCCTGCTCCCACCACCCACCCACCAGCCACCTCCAGCCTTTTGGTCCTCAGTTGGTCCCAGTGGGTGCTGCTGGAGTCCGAGCTGCAGCATTTATCGGTGCAAAATTAACTCATGCTCCTCAGCCTCACACCAGTATGGAGACATGCAACCCTCCCTTTCTTTTGGGGCCCAATCCTGATCACGGGCCAGGGAGATGCTCCAGGTTTAGACAGATATAACAGAGCCTGTTCTCTTTGTAAGAAGCTCACAAGAAAGACGATCATGTTATTAGCACATGCCGCTCTTCTCACAACCGGCCTCACAAATATTTATCAGCTGCAGAAATGGACGGGCTCGGAAGTTGCCAAGTAACATAACAAGAGGCGCTTTTAAATAAATATATATGTGCGTCTGTGGGTGACGAATTAACCGAATCCCTTGGTATGCGGCCCAAAGACATGTTTTCTTCTGGAAGCCCAGCACCAGTAACAATAATAATGATCCGAGCCAGGAAGAAAACTGGGATAAGCAATTTCTGACCATGTGTCCAGCACCTAGTGAATCCCAGGGGAAAATGGTTCCCTGCCGGGAAGCTCCACAAGAAGAGCAATGCCCGCCAGATCCATGTCTGCCAGGGACAAATTGGGAAGGAGGATGGGACGGGGGTGTTTATTTTGCAGGGGAGGTGAGAGCAAGCCCAGGGCACTTGGTTGCGTTTCATCCTGCATCGATGATGCATCCCCCTATATACCTACGGGACCGCTCTTCTCTATAAGGCTCAGGTTTTCAAGATACCTTGTTGTAGACCCTATATCGCTCAGTGGTTCTCCGTGTTTCCTTCCCTCCAGCCCCAAGGCCAAGCAGCAGGGCACACTGGACCTCTTCCTCTCCAAACTGGGTGGCTATGTCCCAAAAATCCAGCGGGAACATTGCTCGCCCCAGCCTGCCCAGGCATGGTCTGCACTCTCCAGATGGCCGGGGTTTTCCTGTTTTCCTGACGCTAAATCCTGCTAAATCCTTGCTGTGAGGCCGGTTTGCAAGTTTTGGGGGGTTATTAGGGGAATAAGTGCTGCCAGAGGAGACAAGGTGGGTTTGCAGATGAATGCAGAGCTCTCACCCAGTCCCTCCTTCCTGGCTCGTGCGGTTGGGATTTGGTGGAGATGTTCCCAAGCAAAGCCACCGTCTCCTCCCCGCCATCGCCAGAGAACGTGGCCTGAGGGTCTTGCAAGAAGGTTGTCATTTTGGGGCCATTTGAAGGTTCTTGCCTGAACCAAAGCACAAAGAGAGACAACCTGGGTGTGAAACCGGTAGGCAAAGCCAACTGGGCGAGCATCCCCAGCCGGGTGGTTTTGGGGAAGACTGACACTGCCCACTCTTGGCGGGCCCAGGGCAAGAGGCGACAGACTGGCCGACGTGATGGTGGCGGATGCTGCCCAGAGAGATTGTAGATGCCCCATCCCTGGAAATGTTCAAGGATGGGAGCTCCTCCCCAAGCTCACGGCCATTGCAGTGCCCTGCAGACATGCGCTGGAGATGATGCGCGAGGGGAGGTCAGTGCTTTTATTAGCCCAGCTGCCGGAGCTGGAAAAAACAGACCAGCTTTCGGGCACAGCAACTCATCTCCTTGTCCTTGCTTTCTAATTATATCAGTTGATCTAGCACAAGCTCGTTCCACTCCCCACGGACCGTTGCCTTCATTACATCCCCAGCTCTGCCCTTCGTAAGCACTTGGAGTACCAGCCAAGCCATCCCACCTGAGACGCTGGGGATGGGAGGACCGGCCGTCCCGCCTCGGACGCTTCCCTGCAGTGGGGTCTTCTGCCTCCAGCGATGCAAGGAACGGCAAGGGGATGGGGGGGCAGGGAACGGGGCCATGTTGGTGTTTGTTTTGGCCAGACCATGCATCTTGCCCTGCCGTTGTCCACCCGGGGTGATTGCTCCAAGCTGCGGGGTAGGAAGCCAGGGAGGGCTGTCCCTGTAATGAGGGCAGCTGGGACGGCTCCTCAGGGTGGCTCAGAGGGGCCAGGACAGAAAGGAGAGGATGAAAACATCCCCAAAACCATCAGGGATGCTGGACTGAGAAGGGCAAAACTGCAGCCGCGCGGCCTCCTGCCCCGCACAGAGCGGCTGCCCGGCTCCGACAGCTCTCCTCCCCCAGGCACCGGGGTCCTGCTCCCCCTGCCCAAGGCAGGGGGGCTCTGGGAAAGACCAGGACCTGTGCTTGGCTCAAATTTCTCTCTCCCCAAATAAATGCATTTCTCAAAAGGCCTCTAAGAGAAGCCACAGCTCCACCCAGCTTCAGCTCAGCAAGGGCATAAATACCCGTCTCCAGGAGCAAGCTGAATACAGCCCATAAAACACGGCTCTCGTCCCAGTCTCAGGGAGACCCTGATGTTCTCCACAGCTCCCAGCTCCTCCCGTAACGTAAATAATAAATCACTGCTGCCGAGCTGGTCCCCAGCCAGCCATTGCGCAGCAGGAGTTTGCTCTCCTCCTCCCTCCGGTCTGCGGGCTGCTGCGCTCTTCCTCCCGGCTGCTACACTCTTCCTCCCTCCTGGTGGTTTTCCAAGCTGGGATGCAGTTGCAGTTGCATTTGCAGACCCCAGGGGTTGATCTCTTTGGGGATCAGGATGTCCCCAACAGCCAGGAGTAGTTTTAGCGGTGTTGAGTCCTGAGTGGGAAGTCTGTTCTCTGTTTTGTGCTCTGCTACTGGCATTTCGTGTGGTCTTTAGCATGTTTCTTAACCCTGCAGACCTCAGTTTCCCTCTGCTAGGCTGAGTTGCAGCCCCCTCGAGCCTAGGGCAGCAATGGTAAGGGACTGTATTGAGTGGGAACTAAACTGGGGACTACGATGAGGTATTTTAAATCCCAGTCCTGTGGCTAAAGCAGTGAATATGCAACCTGCACGTGTTTGGGGCGGGTAATCCCCCGCAGGCAACAACCAGTCTGTTTTCCAGCAGAGCCTGAACAAACTCATCTCACCCGTGATCTGCAGCTCAGGAGGGCTGTGCGGCACCGCCAGGACCGGCCAAACCAACCCACGGCCTGTTGACATTCCTCAGTGCCAGCCAAGGGCTTTGTCTTCCCCTCCACTCTCTCAGGGGCCCAAATTAGCTTTTAATAATAATAATATTAAAAACAAATCCCTGGGCAAACAACCCAGTCCAGGCGCCCGCCAGGACTGCAAACACTCCCCGAGGGGCACCAGGTGTGGTGCATTCCTGATAGCTGGAAAAGAAAGGAGGGATTATTTCCCCCTCATGGCAACGTGCTGGGTGAGAAGTACCGGCCAGCCCAGCCGGCCGCAGAGGACCCGCTCCGGCTCCGAGCAGGGCTGGGTTGTGCCCAGCAGCGTGGGAGGTGGGTACGCGGCTTTGGGAAAAGGTCCTTCAGCCAAGGCGTGAGCAAAGTCTCAAGCTCCAGAGGTGATTAATGGTGGTATTTCTTGGTGAAACACATTTCGTCCCGTCGGGGGTGTGGGGTTTCAGGCAATAAAAGGGATCTGTTTATTTTAAAAACAAGTCCTACAAGTCACCCGAGCTGTCCCTGAGCAGCCTCCCCATGCCGCGAATGCCCGCCTAGCCTGCACGGCTATCTCAGCAGCGGGTGGGTGGATGCATCCACCACCCGGAGGTTATTCCTCAAAGCTGGAAAACTTAATTGTTCCTTCTTTAATGAACTTTCCTACCAACCTGTTGATGTCTTTTCCTCTCCTCCTTAGCCCTCAGAGAAGCGGAAGTGTGTTAATGTTTTTACCTGCGGCGGTTCCCATCGTGTGAATGAGCAGAAAGGACGAGGATGGGTAGGACAGCACGGTGGTCATAGCCCCAGCCCCAGCTTTGGGCAGGACAGGACGTGGGTGAAATCCTTTTGCTTCAGTTCTCCACCCATGACGTGGCGGTGAAAAGCAATTTTTCACCCCTCCAAGGCTTTAGAGACAGGCAGAGATTTGGGCTGCCGGATAACGTTTCACTGGGCCAGCTGCCTTGATAAAACCAGGGCATCGGCCAGCTCCAGAGCCAGGCAGCAATACTCCTCGCCCGAAAGTCCGTCGCAAGATGACAGCAGGCATCCTCCGAGGGAGAGCGTGCAGGAGATAACACCAGCCCCCCCCTCCCCGCCCCGGCACATCCCAGCAGGGGCTGCGTCTCTGTTTCATGCCCTGCCACCGCGGGAAGGAGAATCCCTTCATTTCCTTCGGACACTTATCCTCTAAGGATCTTGATCCCGGGGGCGAGCAACACAAACACCCTTTAAATCCATCACAGCAGGCTTAGGGGAGGATTAGCCGATGCCTCTACAGGCTTTACGCCGGCCTCTGGCTCCGGGTTGGAGCTGGTCCCAGAGCCCCGCATCCCACCCTGGTAGCCCCATCCAGCTTCAGGCTTGCTTTTCCCAAAGGAGACGCTTGCAGGCAGAAACGGAGCAAGCCTGGCTCTAACTCCCGTCGGGAGGTCACTGCATCCCAAGCAAGCCCAGGCTGGCAACTCACTTCCAAAAGCGGCAAGCATTTCTAATTGCAGAGCTGGTTCTGGTGCGGGTCGTGGATGTGGAGGTTATCTCCTGCCCTCTGCCCGCACCATGCCTGTGGTTGGGGAGGAGAGAGCTCTTCCCGGGCTGTGTGACCCCGGCATTGCCAGGGAGGCGAGAAACTCCCCCTGCTCCCCTCCTTTGGGGGGGCGGTCCCTACAGCGAAGCCCAGATATTTCCCCGATGAAGAGCTGACTTCTCCCTCTCATCCCAGCCTGGCTGGCTAGTGGGCATCGTCCCTCTCTGTCAGTCTCTTCCTATTTGCAAGCAATTACCTGGATTGCTTTCCATTCTCGACCCTTTTCCTCCTTAATTTGGCTCGGCGATGTTTTTTCCCCCCTTAGCTTCAGTGCTACTCACTGCATCCCCTTTACCTCTTCCCCTTTCCCATTCCGCGAGGGCTTTTTGACCACGACGGTTCTCACCGATCCTCCCCAGGGTGGCTTTACTCCAGCACAGGCAAGCTTGCGTAATAGCTGTTGACACTGCTAACTTCATTTGAATCGATCTTGTTTGCTAATTAGCTGATTGCAGTACTTGGCATGAATTACCCCGGGGAGATTCTGCCTCCTCTGGGGTCGGCAGTGGCTGGCGTGTCCCACCGAAGAGGTGGGAATCGCAGCAGTGAGATGGCTTCTGCTCCAGGGCCGCCTCTTACAGGTATCCCTGCGACTTGTAGAGATGCAGAGGAGTTGCAAGAGGGGAACCAAAGCCTAGCGCGGTGATTTTTAATTCCCAGAGTGCCTGAGGGGCACCAAAACTTCAAGCACATTCAGACTAGCTACCATAGAGCCTAAAATGGATTAAAGTGCCTGTCTGCGGCATGAAGTGATGAGTGGATGCGACTCTTTTTGCTCTTCCTCAAAATGCAACAGGAGATCACTCAAATATTGGGCTAAAGATAAACCAAAGGAGGTAGTTTTTCTCGGAGGGCGTAAGCCCCTTGCAAAATTCACTGCCACAGAGGACAAAACACGCGTAGGTTGAATGAGGAGGGACCAGGCAGTGTCATGGAGAGTGAGTGCCCTCTGATGGCATCAAACCATTTGGGGGGGGCCAAAGACAACCTTCGGCCTGAGGTACCCCTGAAAAGCTTTATGGCAGGGGAGATAAGGGGAATGATCAGTGAGTTTTTCCTCTTCCTAGTCCTTTTTTTCTCTAAGCACCAGCTGCACAGGGAGGATGGAAACTGGGAGGACCTCCACGGAGCCCGGCTAGGAACACCCCTGTCCCAGCCCCCTTGGCATCCAGTCAACATCCATCACGTCACCACTCTCTGTCATACACTTTAATGATAACTCATACTCATTTTTTAAGCAGAATAGCCATGTCACTCCAAACCAAAGCACCTCACACGAGCATATTTCCATCTGTGAAGCTGCCTGGGTCATCTAATACAACTTGCCTCAAATGAAGTTGAACGCATTTGCAAAGTCCTATTTTGCATGAGCCGTCTATTTATATTGACAGCTTCCCACGCTCCAGCCCTCCAGCCCTGCATCACTTTCTGCTGGGCTAAGCTGCGTCACTCCAGCTCTTCTTCTTTCCCCTTTTTTTGAATATTGCCCTGCAATTATCATCTTTCCGGTCTTCTGGGATCAGAGAGAAATCCCAGGACTTTTTAGAGAAGATGAGCAGCAGTCCACACCACTCCTCACCCTGCTTCTAGGGGACTCTTGGGAGCAAATTAATCTGAGGCTGCTGTTTAAAAATGTTTATCCCTAGGCCACGCCATTTAGTGTCTTCCTAGGTTACTAATGGACTCAAAAGCACTCTGTTGCCCCTGTGCAGTATGAGAACATCAGCTGCTTTTGCCAAAGCCAGAAGAGAAATTATTGAGCGTTTCTGCCTTTTCTCTGTTGTTATCAAGCAATTTTCTGAGCTCCAGCTTGGGGACAGGGAACGCTGCTGCAGCTCAGTTATTTCACTGCTCTTCATTTTGCCAAATTAAATCAAAAGTCACCTCCTCCCTGTTGTCCACGAACCTCCAGGAGAGATCCGATATGGCCAATGCTTGGGAAGGGGATTCACTCATTGCAAACTGAATTGCAGAGTAAATGCCATAACTTTCTTGAGCCAGAATACCAACAAGCTCATGTCCTGGCAGCCAGTGTTTGTTCTGTATTTTGGGTGGAGAAAGGACAGCCCAAATGAAACTGGGGTCTCCAAGACCCTTTGACTCTCTGCCAGCGCTGCCAAAAGGCCAGTTTGCTAGCCAGACCTTTTATTCTTTATTTTAAGAGGATGAAATTATTAGCTGGGTGCCCACTGGCTGAATAAACATCATAAACAGGTCTCAACCGCATGTAACGCCATCGGTCACTGTCAGCGACCCTGGCTGCAGAACACTGTCACCTTGCCATCCGTGTGGGTCACTTGTCCTCCTCTGAAATCACACAGGGGGTCCACAGGGAGTCCCAGGGCCAAGTGTCATGGTCGCAGCAGACGCAACCCATCTCTGCAGCCAGGTTTGCAGGTCGGCATCACCTGAGGCTCCCGTTACCTTCTGTAACCATCTCTGATGCATTCTGAGCACTTGGCAGAGGCAGAAAGCAGGCAGCGGTGGATACTAAGGGAGATGCTGGATTTGCACTTTTTACCTGGTGGCTGAGTCTCCGAACAGGCAAGAAGCAGCCGGACCCATCCATGAGGTCTCAGCAGCACAAGGGGCACGCTGGGACTTTGTGATGACTTGTATTTGCTGCAGCAGAGAGATGAAGACCCCCGGCAGCTCATAAAGAGACTGCGTCAGACCCGGCCAGGTATGAGCTGGCCAAGAGGTGGATACCCCATTTTTGCCGCTGCAGAGGAGTTTTGCTGGCGGAGCTGTCGTGGAACAGCTCTGCGAAGGATGAGCGGCATGCGTGGGGGTGGCTGGCTCGTTTGATCTAAGGGAGGAGTTGGGTGAGGACACGGGACTCGTCGGAGAGAAACAGACCCAGGCAGAGAGCAACAGCAGTAGGAGAAGGTGATGCTTTTCCTTGCTGAAGGCTGGACACAATGAAATTCCCTCCTCCCTCTCTTACCCAAAAAAGCTACATCCCAAGAGGCATTCAAAGCCGCGTTTGAATCCATTCAAAACACATCAGGGTCAAACCTTTTTACTGCAAGAAAGAAAATAAACCCAAAGACAAAAAGCTGTTCTGGAGGAGGGGAGGGGAAGGAAGCGGCTCCCAAAGTATCAATGACAACACTTCCTTTAACCCCAGCTGCAGCTGTGGCGGGGGTGTCTCTACACCAGCGGGACCTAGCAGGGCAGGAGATGGGGGTACACCGTTCTGGACCTTTCTTTTGGTGGGAGAGGGCTCCAGTGATCGAACCACAGAGTTTTGGGCAGGTTGGGTTAGGGCAATGAGGGTCTGGGTGCCGGAGAGGGGGACATCTCTTGGTGGGAAGGGTTGAGCAAGGTAGGATGGGGTCCTGCAGGGAGAAGGGAGTTGGCTGGCACCAAAGCTCACCAAGCTGTTTGCATCTGGCTTAAATACCATTAAACACAACATGGACCCCCTCCTCTACCCCATCTCCCGTGGTCATCACCTCTCTGGCCAACAGGACCCCACGGCTGTGTGGGGTCCTGGGTTCACCTGGTGGCTTTCAGAGGCTGCGCTGCCCCTGGCTGAGATCCCAGCTGGGTGGACAGACTCCTGGTCCCTGCATCTCCAAAATAATTGGGGTTGTGTCTTTCCTGCATTTCTGCTTTCTAGCCGGAACCACTAAGTGAGGCTTTTTGAGAAGGGGCCTTTGAGCCATTCCCATGTGGGGTTAAAGCTCTGGCACTCAGGAAGAGATGAGGGAGGACTGCGAGCTGGAGGAGGGAGTGGATTTCAAACCGGAGACAACTGAAATCCAGTTTGGTGGGAATGGACACACACGAGGTCCTACTTTCTGTTGGGCATCTTACTGCAGTGGAGGAGGGCACCTGCGGGTATAGAAAACCCCACTGGTAGGGCTGAACCCCAAAAGGGACCCCAGCAAATCCCTAGAGAAGAAGAAAGCGAGGGTGCTCAGCCCAGCGTCCTTTCAAGCCTACTTCTGCTGGGATGCTGACACATCCCCCCCCCAGTCCCTCTTGGCACCATCTCCCACCCCACCACCCCTGCACGCTTGTGAGGACAGGGCTGTCCCTCAGAGGACACCCGAAGGTCACTCTGGAGACAAACACACGGTCTGTTTGGAGCAGCGCAGAGAAAGGCGATTTCCCCCACAGCTCGTGACGTGTCTCAGGAATTTGCCGTCTGCGACGGGTGAGTCAACGTGAGCGGGAAAAGCCTGGCTATTTTTAAGACCACTGACATTTGGGGGTGTTTAACCCCTCTCCTCCTCCCATGGCCGGCATCTCAGCAGCGCCTCACTTGCGGTGCAGCCGCCTCAGACCGGGAGTGAAGTCAAAGGCGTAGCTCAACAGCCATCATCAATGCAACGCTGGCATCAGCAACAACGGTTCTTCAGAGACAGTGCCAGACTAGAAGCAGGCAAAAAAGACCCTTCCCAAGGCAAAGAGGTGTCCGCCTCACAGGGTGGTGCTTCCTAGGGTGAGGAGATGAAGGAGGCAGGATCAAGGTGACCAGGAAGAGGCTGTTAAGAGCCATGGAGTCAAGGCAAGAAACCGTGCACAGACGTTTTGCCCAAGCTCTGCCTATCTGCTTCTTCAAGTGCTTGGAGGTTCTGCCTGCACCAGGGTCATTCCCCCACTAGAAATGCACAGGTACCAAGTTAAAAAGCTCCTCACCAAGTCATGGAGAGCTTCTCCAGAGCTTTCACTCCTCCCGGGACTAAGGGCCACTTGGCATCATGGCATCGGGTAGCCATGTTCACGTGGCCGTGTCCTCCTCTGAAGCTCAGTGTACCTGTGATACCTGCGCTGCGCTGCCCTACCTGCTGTCACTCCCGGGCTGGCGTGCTGGTGAGCCACCAGGTCCTGCATTTCTTGGCAATCCCCTCTCTGGAAGTCAACACAACCCGCCGACTCCTCCAGCTCACCTTCCTGGTAGCGTGGCACCACGGGACTCGTCCAGCTTCCAGCTGGGCTCCGGGACAGCGTTGCCTCTTAGCCAAGCCATTCCTTGGGCTTGCCCCAGGGCAACCACAGTTTGGGTGGCCCATGATCCACCACACTGCGTTGCACCTGTCCTTTCCAGGGGATTCGGGTCCTTAGCTCCTCCTCAGGGGCCAAACTGCCTTTTCCCAGGGATGCTCTTCCTTCTCCCAGGGATGCTCTTCCTTCTCCCATCATGCCCGAAATGGCAGCCACCATCTCCCCTTCCCCACCGTCCCACCTTCCTGCTGGAGATGACTTTTCTGTCTTGTTTCGCTCCCGTATCTGCCCAGCCTGCCGCTCTCCTCTCCAGAGCTATGTCCCCTCCTTGCTGTCCTGCTCATACCCAGCCCTGGCTGCCCTGCACTGAAACAAGAAAGAGAAGGTTTCCCCAACAGGGAAATGTGTTTTCGTGGCGACTGCATGGCAGGATAGTCCTACTGATACATTCACTCCGCATTTTCAGCGTGTAAGCAATTAAGCCAGGCAAGTGACACAAATTTAGCTGCCTTCGTGCCAGACAATCTATCCTCCGTTTAGAAAATCTCCTGGGTTATTTTCCATTAGCAAAATATTAAGGTGTTTTGCGGTTGTTTTTTGTTAGTATCATGCACACAAGACCCTCCAGATTATGACCGTTTGAGTTTTCCCAGATCTTTTTCCAACCTGTTGCTTTCCTGGGACATGGTGGGGGCACTCGAGTATTTTAGGGACGAACAGCAGGGAAAATCAATACAAACAATGGGCAAGGATAGACAGAAAAGGGTCGGTTTGACAGCCTGCTTTATATTCCCTCAATACACTCCCAAATTTGACGGCGGTGCATTTTGCACTGGCTCGTGATGGATTTCTGGTCCATGAACTTGCCAAGTTTCCGCTTGAACCCAGGTACCCACTGACCATCAACTGCATCCCATGGCAGAGAGCTCCCCAGGCCAGCTACCACTGCATGAGGAAGGGGCTTCTTCCTTTTCTTCCCGATTTCTTCCTTTACCTACCTCCTGACAGTTTTTGGCTAAGTATTCCTCCTTTTCACGCTAAAAGGAGACACAGATCGACATCTGTGTGTCATTTGGCCATGGCTGTGGTCCTGCTCCCAACTGCAAGGTGTCTGGAGCACTGCCCCAAAGCCACCAACCCTCTCGTAAAGCCTCCCGGGGATGCCTGAGTAATTCATCAGCATGGATTCATTTAAAAACCTACAGAGGAAAAAAGGCTGAAAATACTTCTGGTATTTGTACAGGCAGATCCTGCGGCAGTCCCTGTCAGCAGCACAGGTGAGACGAACGGCGTGGGATTGCTCGCAGCCCAGACAAATTAATAAGGATGCTGTGCTGGGATGAATTCTGCCCCAAATATATGAAGTGCAAGCTTGTAACATGTGCCAAGCTCCTCTGGAGCTTGTTTCACAAGTGCTTCCCATTTTACATGCACACCTGAGGCACCCTGCTGCCCTGAGCTCAAGGCACAGCTGAGAAAAAAATACAGGAGTGATGAGACGAGGTATTGGTTCTACCTTCTCCCTTTGCACGTCTTTGCCCAGTACCAGCACAAAGCACTGGGAGACTTTGCCTGGCTTTAGGCCATAGACGCTGGGCTGATTTGGGTTGGATGGACGACACAAAGCATGGCGGTAGGAGCTGGGGTGGAGGTGTGAGGCTTGGTCACCAAGTCCTTCTCCTTTTTCGGTAGGGGCTGGACAGAACCCAGATGGTTCCTTGGCCTGATCCAGGGTGTACTGGCTTAGTGTATTTGGTGTATTTGCTTAGCGCAAGGTGGCTGTGCCGAGCTGAGCAACATATGCAAACCTGCTGGAACTGGGGAAAAGGGATGCTCTGAAGGGCTGGAGTGTGGTCCACGCTCAGTGAGGAGAGGAGAGGAGAGGAGAGGAGAGGAGAGGAGAGGAGAGGAGAGGAGAGGAGAGGAGAGGAGAGGAGAGG
>JAVKLA010000053.1:44953993-44995963 GCA_034782735.1 Sagittarius serpentarius | reverse complement strand
GAGAGGAGAGGAGAGGAGAGGAGAGGAGAGGAGAGGAGAGGAGAGGAGAGGAGAGGAGAGGAGAGGAGAGGAGAGGACCCCCACCTGACACATACCACGAGGTTGCTTAAAACCAACATGTAGGAGCTTGTCCCTGGCCTTGCTTTACTCTTTCAGGATTTCTGGTCACAACATCCCATAAAAGATAAAATAGGATTGGAAAGGATACAGAGAAAGAAAAAGGGTAGGGAGTAAGGTTTTATGGAGAACGACTATCTAGGCTAGAAATGTCCACCCTGGGAAAGAAATGACCGAGGAGAAGGTCTATACATAAGGGTCCGTAAAATCATCACTATCAGGGGGAATAATTCTCATAATGGAAGAATAAGGGTTCTCAAATAATCATCTAGAGGTCATTTGCTCTTTGCCTTCGCCTCCTGGTAGCTTTGTTCTTGGCATGACCTTGAGAGAGGCCAGGGTCTGCTTTAGGACACACTTGCCCCAACAGCCCCGGTGCAAAACAAGCTGCAGCTCCTCTTGCCTGCGAGCTCTTCCCAGCTTCCTAACACACTCCCCATGATGCTGAAGTGTGTCAGTACCCACAGCACACTTGGCTTCACATGTGGTGGAAACACCAGCTAGACAGAGGCTAAAGGTCCTTCCTAAAATGTGTTTGAAGCTTGGGGACCAGGAGAAGGGGTGAGCTGTGCATGGGATGTGGACGATTACACACCTTGCTGCTGCGAGAGATGCGGCTAGGATGGGGAGAGCAGATAAACTTGACCCAAGCATCTGCCTCTGGTGGATTTGCAGCTCCAGAGGAGATGCTCATTGGGTCTGAGCTAGAGGTGAGGAAGGGAAGCAATGCTGTAAATGAAAATCCAGCCTTCAAGCTCCGTCCAAAGGACATGTATCCGTGTCAAGGACATCACTGAGTTTGGAGAAGGCATCTTGTTGCCTGATGTGGAGGCAGGAGCAGAAGCAGAGGCATTTGGGACTTGATCCTGGCCACGAGGAGCTTTGCAGCGCCTGGCTGAGACCTCCCTACTTCAGCACGAGCCCAGAATTAATGTGGTGACCATCTCCTCCTGGGTCCTCATGGGCTGGTTCCTGCTGCTCTGGCACTAACTGGTTATCAGCGACTGAAAGGAGCCTGATGTCCAAGAGGTGGTTAAGGAAGACAATCAGCTTTGTGTGTGGGACAGGAGACTATTTCACCAGGAGAGGTGCAGGGATGTGCACGGGGAAGGACAGGGTGGGGAGGACATCAGCTGTGATGGGAGTGGGATGGGAACAGGTTAGGAGGAACGTGGCAAGGTCTGGCACGGCTTCTGCAAGAGGAGCAGGCTGGGACTCTTCAGCCGGGAAAAATGGTGGCTAATGGGAGATATGAAAACAGTGGAGGCTGGAGCAGAAATATTAGATGTGCTTGCCCTGCTCTTTCTGCTTTGCCTTAGACATTTGGCCACCACTGGGAGACAGGGTCTCCGCTTGGTAGGTGTTAACCTGACCTGGTAGATCTGCTCTCCTCTCCTGGTTGATGCTGAGCAAGGGTCCAACTGGCTATGGCCATCTTAGACCAGATAAGCTGGGTCCAAGTCCTTGGCCATACCTCCTCCTCCTCTCTAGAGCCTGAATTGAGAATTGATTTGTCCCTTTGAAAATATCCAGGAGCTTGTTTTCTCCTCTGTAAATCATTTACAAAATTGCTTTCCCTTTCTCCCCGCTCCCGTGCCATCCTTCTCCACCTTTCTCTCCTTTCCACTCAGAAAGACGTGCCCATCGCTTTGCGATTGGGGTGTCATTCCCCACCTTCTCCCCATAACACCGATTATTAGCAGGTTATCTACATGCTTAATTTACCCCTGCCCTCGTAAAACGATTTGAAGCTTTTTCTCACAGCTGTAACCAAAGGCTGCTTTGGCAGCAAGCAAATTGAAAACCAGACGTAAGCAGGGTTAGGGCGGGAGGGCAACGCGAGCAGGTTTTTCTCCCTGGAGGTGCAGGCACAAAACACAATACAACGTCACGTTACGGGGTACCCCTTCGGTCCACAAGCTGCTTTGCAAAGCTCAGGTGAGCAATAAAAGGCATGAAAGCCTGTAAGGGGAGTGAGGAAAATTTCCCAGTAAGGATAGGACCATTGCCCATCAGATTTTGACAGTTGATGGTCATCTTCTGGCTGATGGGGCAGCAGAGAAAGGTTTTGTATCAGTCACAGGGTGTTGTAGGAAAAGCACAAGAGGACACCAGGGCATTGCAAGAAGGTTTGGGCTGGAGACAGTCAGCAGAGACAGACATCAAGGATTTTTTCTTTTTGTGTGTGCTGTTCTCCTTTCCTGGAAAGACCATTTCTGATCACTGATACCAGAGGTCCTGCAGCTCCTGAGAGTGATTTTAAACAGGAGCAAAATGGTCTTCCTTCTGGGCAGGTCTCCCCTCACATCTGCTGGGTTGTTTACTTAGCCATCACAGGGCAGCTCACAGGGTTTCATTAGATCTGGCCCTCATTACAGCTCTGTTGAGCTTTGTAGTCCTCCTCTTTCTCCATCCTCCAGTTCTCTGTATCTTCTAGGTGGAAAAATGCAAAAGAGAGAAACAGGGAGGATTTGTCACCTCTCTCTGTGAGTCCAGGATAGAGAGGACATTTTTCCATCTGAGGACAGTCAATCCAAGCTGCACGCACGCACTCTCACTCCCGCAACACAACCAGAAGCATTTTCCCGTCAAGTCCTTGGAATGGCGGTGCTCGCTCCCGTGCTCCTGGCCACCGTGCACAGCCCCACTTCCCAGCAATTCACCGGCTTGATGGGCTGTCCAAGGCACCACTTTTCCGAGGTGAGGAAGCCTTCCAGATGAGATGTCCCCAGGCAAAACAGACACGTGGTGAACGTGGTGTTAGCGGTGCACGGCATGGGGAGAGGGGGAAGTAAGGAATTGGAGTCCGTGCTTGGCCGAGCGATGCTGGTCCATCAGAGCCCTGAAAGACGACGTCAGGTTAGAGATATATGCCACGTTGCTGGAGGACCTTCTCTGGGGGAGAGCTGGATATATCTCCTCACCGTTGCATTTGCAGCAGACCTGCTGGCACTTTCCAGTGCTCTCAGGCCATTTACGAGCAAATGGAAAATGAGGAGGAAACCAAAACTATGCCTCCTTTGTCCTCCATCCCTGCCTCAAGGCTTGCTGCCGTGTCCTTCGTGCTGCCAGACCCTGTGAAAGGGCAGCTGCCCTCGGAGAGCGGAGCCTTGTCCCGTGGCCATCTCCAGCTCCGCAAGCAAGACAGAACACGTGAGAAGCTCTCCATCAAACCAAGTTGTTTGCAACTTCTGCATCCATTTCAAAGCATTATCTTCCTTTTGCAGCGGATCTGGAGGGATGGGAGAAGCATTCAAAGCCCGAAGCTGGTTCTGAAGTCCAAAGCTGGGTGAGCAAAAGGGTTTGTTTAATATGACGGAGCAGAGAGCCCAGAAACCTGTGAGAGCAACCCCTCCCCCCAAATCAGGTCATCTATTTAGCAAGTGAAAAAGGCCTTCCCAAGGTTCAGAGCACTAGGGTAGAAATCAAAGAGCATTTGAAAGAGGAGGGAAAGCCAAGCCCTGGCTTTGCTGTTCCTGCCCTCCTGCTGGATCCCCACCAGCCCGGCAGGCACCGAGGGAGACCATGAAAATATTTCACTCTTTCCACACCACTTCAAAACCTCAGAGCCACCCTTCCCACGGGGACTCAGGTCAGCTGCCACACTAAATTCCAAATATTTTCCTAGTTGGCAAATAAAAAAAAATCCGCGTAGCTGCATCTAGCTCTATAGCCAATGTATACGAAATGATAAAGCCCCTGGCACATATCTTGCAAGAGCTAATTATAGGATTTGGAAGCGAACGTGATAATATTTTCTTTAGATGTGTGGTGCAGATGTAATTACTTCTCCAGAGATGCCAGCCGCAGATGACGCAAGATGCCCTTATGTAATCAGCTTTTATTATGCAGCTATGGAAATTTTCCCTCTCTGGCCCATCCTCTACTTTCCCCTCAACTCCTTCTTTTTTGCTTTTCGCCCTAAACTCTCTGTGGCTTATTCAGAAGGTGATGGGCTGAGGTCAGCAGGCCAGCTGCACAGTAAGCAGAAGGGCAGTTTTGTAGAAAGCCCATTCCTGGGTTCCCCATCCGCCTCATCAATGAAGGAGCAAAAGGAGTTAATGGCTTTGCGTCTGCTGCGTTGGCTTCAGCAGGGCTGGGAAAAGGCCCCCGTCCACCCTTCCACCTGATGGACTGGAAGGAGGTCACGTTGGAGCCAGGTCTCCCCCCAGCCCTGGCACCTACTGTGGTTTGGACGTCAGCAGATGCTGGGCAGCCATCTGCTCCATCCAGCATGCACGGAGAGGAGCACCTGCATGGAGAGCCCGCTGTCCCCTCGCCAAAAAGGGGCTGGGGGATGCCAAGGCTGCCAGTGAACTGCAGAAGAAAGCCAGTTTGTCATTGCAGGGATGAAGGACTGCTGGGACACAAACGCTTCAGTTGCTCCAAAGGTTGCTCTGGGGCGCACAAAGATCTCCCACAGGTGACCCACAAAGTCACTTCTGCCAGGGCGAAATCACAGTGTGATTGCAGGTCTCCAGCCAAAAATGCTTCCAAACCAGAGAGGTTTTTGCCTGTGGATCCCTTCTGAGATTTTCAATCTTGTTGCTTCAAATTCTCTGTCCCACTGCCTTTCTCCTGTGGCTGGACAGGCAACAGAGGTCAGAGCCACGGGTGCCTCCAGGATAAAGGCTTCCTCCACCACCCGTGCTGGTCAAAAGGAACACAGTCTGCTGACACGACTAGTAAACCCTGCCTTGAGTGCCAATATTCAGGAGAAAAGGTTGATAAACATCCTGGAGGCATCATCCCGTACCTGCAGCACGTATTACGGCTGTGCACCCTTCTGCTCCCACCCTCTTCCATCCCTCTTGCCTGGCCAAACCTGGGTCTTTTCTTGCTGTGTTTTAGGACTAATATGTGACAGGGAGGGGTGACTCCTAGCTCTGGACCATCCTGCCACCAGTTGAGGTTGCAAAGCTGGGTCATGAAGACCTTCTCGTTTTCTCTGCACGGCATCTGAGCCGGTGTGTGGCTTGAGGAGGATGAGCCTGGAGATGAAGCAAGCCTGAATCCTTCGGTGGCTGGGAAGCAGACCCCAGGCAGAGTTTTGAGAGCTGAGAAAGGGGGAACTGGCCATGCACAGTCTTAAAAAAAGGAAGCAAGAGATCTGGTAGCTGGAGCAGGCAGTGGAAACTGGTTTACCCACTGGGGAAACTCATTTCCAGACACGGAAGTGCCAGTGACTGCAGAGGAATTTGTCTTCAGGGCAGGGAATGGCCACGTTTCTCTGAGGACAAGGAAGCCATGGGGAAGGCAGTAGCTGGGGGATGTGGTGGTTGTACTCAGGTCATTTATTAACCGCAGACTGTAAGCTCCCGCCGGAGCCCAGGGCCATCAGCCGGTCATGGATTTAGATGGCATTTCAGCCCACACCCACCTTCAGTCAGCCAAATCCCTCCCTGTGCTCCGTGGACTGTGTCAGCTGGGTTCTTGTGGACTGGAAAGGGATTGTAGACCTCGGGTCCTACACAGAGAGGCTCGGTAGCCACCACAGAGGCGTTCCTCCAGAAGGTCTTTATGCCAAGGGCCGGAGGACTCTCTTGCTTCTGCTTTTGCTGAAGCCATTCGGCCACCTAGTCTTGCCCAGAAGAGAGGCTGGCCAGGATGGAGATGGAGTAGGACGGGGCATCATGCATACACACAGCTTACACCTGCTGAGGATCTAGCCTGGTGTTCCTCCCTTGCAACGCTGAAAAAAACCTTCCGCCCGGAGCCAAGGGGGCTGTGCCGAATCCCCGATTCCTGATATGGATGAAAATGGCACTTTCAAACAGGATACACGTAGACCTGGTGATTTCAGTGGAATCTTAGCCCTCCTGGCTGCAATTTATTTTGCCCAAATTTATTTTTATCAGATCTGGCCTGCTGCTTTGGGACTGTGAAGGGGACATTTCCTTCCTTCGTTCTGGATAACCACCCAAGGAAGTTTAAGCAAGCTTCTCCCGTCTAGAAATTAGTTGGGAAACCTGGTAATGCCTGGATTTCTCAAGGAGCACTGGCCACTGCCTGTTCGAGGCCTTGTCAGCCTTGGCACCATTGCTGCCTCTCTTGGGGTTGTTCAGCCAAGGCATGAAGGGAGAGCAGGGAAAAAGGACAACACTGCTTGCCCACGCGCTTTTTCTTTCTGCTCATAAGTTTTAGATTAAGGTCTTGGCCAGCATTAATGTGGTTCGCGCTCCTGCGAGAGAAACAGACTCCCTCGTCCCCCGCAGAGGCTCTGTGGTTTGAGGGGCTGCTGAACAAGACCCCGCTCCACTCGTTCCTCTTATTAGCTGCAGGAAGGAAGGTGGTCATCTAATGTGCATTTCTTCAGTTACGATGAGCAGGCACAGGACAGGAGTGTCATATGGTTAGGGCCGCCTTTTAGGGAGCATCACATCTTCCCCCATGCGGCTCAGGCCTGACCTACATAGCACGGCCAAGCCACCACAACGGAGCATCCCAGCGCACGTCAGGCTTTCAGCACCCGCAGCCGGAGATGCAAGAGCCTCCCCTGACTTAGAGGAAGACCTTCGCTGTGTGATGCACCACGCTGTGGCTTGCCAGCGCTGCAGAGGCTTTGTCTGCCCTGTGTCGATACAGGAGGAGACAGCTTATACCAGCAGGGATGTTTTGCCAGAATAGGAAACCATCTCTCTGGATGACATAAACCAGAGTCTTTTGGCTTGTTCGTTTTGCCTCAAGCTGAGCAGGCAGATGTTGTCGTGGACTGGAAATACAAAGTGTCCCCCATTGCAGCAGCTGGCATCAACCCAGCTTTGCAGTGCCAGCCCAGCCTTGGGACCCCCCGCCGGTCCCCTGAGGCAGCTTGGAGAAGGTCCTCTCCCATCCACAGCTCTGTGTGGGTATGAAGGGGCCTCACACAGGCTCAAATTATTCCACTTAACAAGCAGGAACAACCTCTCTCAGCATTTTAACTTCCAGACCAGTGCAATGGTGGAGTTTCACTGTGCAACTACTGGCGCAGGCGAACCTCCAGGTACAGAGAAGGCTTTTGCATGATGTAAGCGGTCAACAGTTTCTTCTTGTGTAAATAAATACTGAGCGTTCACGTGGCATTTTTCTTGTGAGCTCAGCCACAGAGTTTGCTCAGGCTCTGCAGCCTGGTGGTGATTTTATCAGCTTTTCTACCAGTAAGGCTGAATTTTCTGGCATGGCATAGTCATACTCCCCTGCCAGTAGCACACTGCCCATTTGGCTATGGTCCCTACGAAGCCTGCAAGACACCCAGAAAAAATCAGGCAAAGCAGCATCTCTCCAGAAACACAGGGAAGTCCCTGGATGTTTGACACCCATTGACTGTCACAGAAAGCAACCTCGGGTCCTTCCTCCGAAGACCAGGCTGGAAATCTCTGCTTTAATAACAGTTACTGGGGAAGAGCTTCAAACAAAACCTGATTTGGAGATACTGCAGGAGGTCTGATTTCAGCGTACAACCTGTTGGATGTCAAGCACTTACAAGTACAGTCAGTCCACAGCTAAGGCCTGAAGCTGAGTCTAAGTTGTTGCGATGCTGGTTGGAAAGCTCTGGAGATCTCCAGCCCAACTTCACAGTCTAAGCAGGACTATCATCATCACTAAACTAGGCTGGGCTTGGCATTGCCCAGCCAAGGCATGAAGACATCCCAGGATGGAGACGCCTCCACATCACTCATGACCTGAAAGTACATGCAATAGCCGGGGGACCCTCATTTTGGAGTTTTTCCTCCTCCTCAAGGCTTTGAAAATGATCTTCCCTGTAAATAAAGGAGTCTGGGTGGAAAGAGGAGGAAGGCTCTTGCTCACATCAGCATGTCTTGCACTTAGAAGTTGCTCCCCAGAGCTTTTAAGGAAGAAATCCCGATGCAGGGAGCCGGCTTCTCTGCTCCCATTTCCACCTCTACCTCCACCGCGCCGCACGCCCAAGCACATCAATGCTTTTGGCCACCGTTCCCCAGGGAAAGTCCCGGGCCAGTGACGCTCCTTCAGACCTCACTGCAGCTGACATTTTGCTCCTTCTCTGATCAGTGCAGAAAACATTTAACCAGTTCTGCAGCTGCAGTCCAGGGACCTCAAAGAGCTTTGGGATCTTGAAATGAAATGGTTCCAAGAGAAGTGAAATCACCCTGACAGGGGAGCTGCTCAGAGCATGCCACTTCTGCAAGAAAAAGGAAAAAGAAAACAAAAGGATCTAGGGAACAAAGACTTTTGGTTTTGGTAGAGTTTATTTTTCCTTTCCTCAGGAGAAAGAAGTCTTGGGGGAAAAAAAAACCACAAAAAAACCCCAGCATTTTTATTTCTGAAAACTGAATTTTATTTTTTTCAAGGGAAGGAGAGGGCACTGAAAAAAAAAAACAATTTCACTGAAAAAAAACACCCCACCTCCAAAAAAAAAACCCAAACCCCAGAATATTTCCACGAAAATAACTCTCAAACAGGAGAATTTTTCTGCAGAAGAGAAAAACTCAACAGGATTCCCCAGGGGACTTTCCCTGCTGGGGAAAGGGAGGTTTGGAGAGGGGCTGCTTGCCCTGGTGTGAGCTGCTGGAGCTGGGAAAGTCAGGGCAGACCTTCCTCTCACCGAGGGAAGGGATGCGTATGAAACGGGGGAGCCGGTGGTGCCCTCCCCGAGATGGGGTAGCCTCCGATGTCTGGGGGTGCTGCCTGGGGGCTGCTGTGTTTCTCTTGGCTGTTCGGGGGACAAAGACTGGCATCGCTGCTGCGGGCCCACGGGTGAAGCCGGAGTGGGATGCGCTGCATTTTGCTGGATAAAGGGCTGATCCCGAGCCATCTACCATGGCTCCACAGGGAAAACCGTGGCCGTATTTCCTCACCCAAAAGGATTAAACTGGGAGCGATGGATGCTGTGCGTGCCCTCAACGTGAGCCATGTGCCACGACAGCCTTCCCTCCTGTTGAACTGAGGGAGAAAGGGGCAAGGATGTAACCGCCTCCAAGACTCCTTTAAGGGATGTAGTTTTGGGTCCGGCTGGATGTTCAAAGGCTTTCCCCCCAGGCAGAAGGAGGCCAGTCCATCGTGGCTGGGTAGGGAAGGTTTTTTAGGTGCGTAACCCCTAACCCTGTAATACCAGGCTGGAGGTCACCTTGTTTGATGGGGTCGGTGGACCACTCGCCGTATTTGAGTCTGAGTTCAGCTCCTGGCTGGTTTCTGCTTCCCGCCTATGGCTCCAGACAGCTCGAGGCTCCAGACGTTTTTACAATGAGGGTGGTGAAACCCTGGCCCAGGTTGCTCAGAGAGGTGGTGGATGCCCCATCCCTGGGAACATTCCGGGCCAGGCTGGACGGGGCTCTGAGCGACCTGATTGAGTTGAAGGTGTCCCTGCTCATGGCAGGGGGGTTGGACTAGGTGACCTTTGATGGTCCCTTCCAACCCAAGCCATTCTATGATCCTATGACTTCCCCAAATGGGCGAGCTGGACCTCATGCTCTCAGCCAAACTTTCCAGGTCCCCTTTGCCCGGACAGCCCTTTCATGAGGTTCCTATTGATTCTGGCTGGCTGATGAGGGAGGAGAAAATATCTCCTGGAGTTTCATCACCTCTGCTCCTGGCTGGCCCCAGCACAGGAGCAGCTTAACAGCAACCAAGCTGAGGACTACAGCAACTTTTGACCCATCTCAAGGTGCTACACGGGAGAGAGCAGTCTGGGCAGGGGTTTAGACAGGAGCTACCTGTCCCACCAAAAGAGCATCAAAGACCTGCTGTCAGAGATGCTCTGATGGATACCCCCCTCCCCATTAGCTACCCAGGGTCCCCACGAGACAAACCATGCAGCCAAATGTATCTTGGAAAGAAAATCTCTCGCAAGTCGTGTTGATAACGATGATCTTGTCTAATTTAAATGGTGATTAAGAACCCATCGTTAGACCCGTGGTTGTCCAGCCAGAATCTGCCATGGTGGGGAATGGGACCACCACCTGGAAGCACCACAGTTGATTGGGTCTGGGTGCACAGTCCGACCACGGCTGCCCAGAAAGGGCAGCGCAGAGATGGATAAAACCCCCAAAGAGACGAGACCAAGTCTTGCTGGTTCTGTCCCACGGGGACAGGGAAACACGATAGCCCGGATGCTGCTGGCTGCGCAGAAGCCCCTGCACAATGGGGTGCTGGCTGCAGACTGGGGGGGTCTCTGTTGGCTCTCAGAGGTGGTAGAAGGGTCTTGGTGGAGGTGAGCTTGGTGGGTAGAGAGGTTTATGTCTCAGTGACTGGAGACCTGGGTTAGAAATGGGAGTTCAGGGTTCAAAAGTTTATGACTTGCCTAAGAGCGCCAGGAGCACGGGTTATCCTGGAGTTTCCAGCATTCTCCAAAGCCTCTTCCATCATGATTTAGTCATCTGTGGGAAGTGCTAAGACATAACCCAGCTCCCAAAGGGAGAATAAGCAGAGCCTTAGCCAGCTGTAATGTCAGGAAACTGCCTGTCTCCTGCAAGATCTGCTGAGCCTGGGTACGATGCAGCTCCACGCCGTGCAGCCGAGGGCTCCTTTGCTTGGGCAGCTTCACCAAACCCCACTGGTGGGAAGGGTCCATGTCCTGATGAAGCTCCTGGGTCAGCTCTGCTTATTGCAAGAGCGATCCCTGGGACGGAAAGGGCTTGCTGTACATGTGGCTATTTCCGAGGTGCATGCCATGCTTCCTGCTGCTGGAAATCTCTTCTAGCAATGTACAAACCAGCCTGTTCCTTGAAGTCTTTGCTTCTGAAGTCAAAGGGCAAAATTAAGAGCTTGAGACTCCACAGGAATCCATTTTGGTATAATTTACACCTTCCCCATGTGACCCAGCAGTGCATTTTGCCATATTTCAAATGCATGTGTAACCCATATTTGATTATTGTTAGCATTATTGCTATTTTACTGTTCTTGCTGCTATTAGCCCACCGATGACAATGCTACGTTTGCGAGGCTGCGACCGGTGACTCCTTTGACACACAGACATCCTGCCAATAGAAAATCCACTTGAGAAAATAAGTCTAAATTAGCAGCAGCTTTGTGTAGCTTTATTTCCCTCATTGCACTCCCTTCACGACTGCAAATAATTCAATGCAAGTGCTGAGGCCAGCCAGCCCCCGATGGGAAGCCTGATTGCTTTCCCACCGCAGTGCTGGCAGCCAGGGAGGGAGGAGAAGGAGCTCTGGACTATCCTGTATCACCAGGGCTCTGCTCTGAAAGATGCGGGGGGGGGCGGGGGGGCAGATGGTGAAGAAGTGATGGCAAAGGAGGGAGGGCAGGATCTAGGTCCAGCTTCTGGCGTGATAGGCATCATCCCATTTGCCCAAATGGGCTGAAACCAGCCAGAAAATGCCAAAGTCAGGGGACGACAGATGGACAGATGGACCATTTAACACTCGCTTCCTTGTCTGCAATAGCCAGGGGAGAAAATGACTGCCCCTTTCCCTTTTGTCCGTGTGGAAACATGTTGATGGGCTACAGCAGGATCAAATCCCTCTGTAACTTTTTTTGTTGTTGTTTCATACGTGCAGAGCTTTATCAGGGAGTTTGGGGTTGAGATGGGTCAGTGTTGGCCCATAAAGAAAACGTGGCCTTTCTGGGTGTCAGACTGCCTCTCTTGTGTTCTTTGGTGAGATTTAGGATATTAATTAACCCAAACCACCTCGAAAAGAAAAGCTGAGCCTGTTTCAAAGTTACCGGGCTGGACTTGTGCTCTCTGCCCCTCTCTCCATGGTCAATGGGCTCTCAGTTCACCCACGCAACTGGGAAGCACCCCCCTTGGGATGGGAAAGTTAAGGAGAGGGGCCCCGTGCTGGGAAGACCCCAAAAATAACTATTTGAGAGAAAACAAGCTGTTGGATCCCAAAATCTCCATTTGGAAAAAGCCAAGCTGTCAGACCCCAAACTCCCTATTTGAGCAAAACTAAGCCATCAGATCCCCAAATCCCCGTTTGAGTAAAAACAAGCTATTGGACCCCGAATTCCTCATTTGAGCAAAAACAAGCCACCAGACCCTCAAATCCCTATTTGTGCAAAACCAAGCTGTCAGACCCCAAAATTCCCATGTGAAGTAAACCAAGCAGTCAGACCCCAAAATTCCCATTTGAGCAAAAACAAGCTGTTGGACCCCCAAATTCCTATTTGTGCAAAAACCAAGACATCAGACCCCAAAATCCCCATTTGAAAAAAACCCAGGCAGTCAGACCCCAAATCCCTATTTGAGCAAAACACAGCCATTGAACCCCTAAATCCCCATTTGAGCAAAAACAAGCCACCAGACCCCCAAATCCCTATTTGTGCAAAAACAAGCTGTCAGACCCCAAAATTCCCATTTGAAGTAAACCAAGCAGTCAGACCCCAAAATCCCCATTTGAGCAAAACCGAGCTATCGGACCCTGAAGTCCCCGTTTGAGGACGGGGGGCTCATCTCCACCCCGATGGGCAGAAAGAGTTAAGATCCCGCGGGCGCGGGCCAGCGGTGGCCAATCACACCGAGCAAAGTGCAGCGCTTGGCCCCAGCCCAGCAGCAGGTTGCTCTCCGCAGGTATTATTTTGGGGTTTTTCCCAGGGTACCAAGCAGAGAGACGATGAACCTCGACACCTGCGGAGGGCAGGGAGCTGGAGGATGCACCCCTGGGCTGCCCAGGTAAATCCCGGTGGGTACTGGCTTTTGGGGGGAGTGTCTTTTTATTCTTCTCCTTCCCCCTCTCGCTGTGTGTCTTTGTTTGAGCCCAGAAAGGGGCCAGGCAGGGGAACGAAGTGTTTTCAGTCGATTGGTGTGGGGCTGAGCTGGTGGGACCCACTGCAAGTGCTTTTTTGGGGTGGGATGTGCCTGCAATTGGAGCAGAAACGGGGTGCATGGAGGTGGGTTGCTCAGGGCAGGGGGAGCTGCTATTTCCCCCCCCGCTAAACTCACCCTGGATCCAGCTGACATCCACCAGCACTGGGACCTTGCAACCCAGTGAGTTTTGGGGCACCACGCTGGTTAGCAGTACTAATGTCGGTGGTAGGGACAAGCCACCGTGGGGGCTCGCTCCGAGCGCCGAATCTGGGGAGGAGCGAGCACTTCCTGGGCTGGCTCCGCACCCTTGAAATTCCTCAGGGCAAGTTAATGATAAATCGTGGCCGGGTCGGTAGCGTGGGCGGCGGGTGGGGGCCAGTGGCAGGTCCCCTCGTTCTCCTTCCTGCTGGGATGGAGGTTGGGGCAAGGTCTGGGGACAGCAGAGCCAGGCAGGGGTCGTGGGGACGGCTGCTTGGCACGTCTCTGGGGGTGATGGCTCACCCCAAGGGGCAGGATCAGGCCTCCCCCTGGCAACATACAGCCCAGGGCAGGGGTCTAAATCGTGCAGGGGTGGAGGGGAATGTGGTGACGAAGCGGGGGTTCTCCTGCTCCCACCACGAGGCATTTGGGGCCAAGGAGCGGGTCTGTAGCAGGGGATCACATTGGGATCCCTGAGATTTGGGATGTGGGGCCAGATCAGGGTGCTCAGGCAGACGCTGGGGTGCCAGGCAAGGGATGTAGCTCCCTGCTGGGGGACTTTCAGGGGACAGCAGCACTGTGCCCGCTGCAATGGGCTGGGAGCTTCCCCGTACCCCCCGCTGCAGTAATCCACATCAGGCAGCACCACGGGCTTAAACAGCAGCAGCTCATCTCCAGCCACCTTGCCAAGGAGGCAGACCCTCGATAAGGGGAAACTGAGGCACACAGGGCTAGGATAACTTCAAGTGGTCCAGCCTGCAGCACGGAGCATCCCAGACTCTCGGCCTCGCAGCCGGCACCAAGGCTGCTCCATCAAACTGCCCTTTCCCTATACCGAGGGAATTCAGGGAGTTCTCCTTGTGCCACCAAAGCTGGTGTTTTCGGGGCAGCGGTTGTCATCGGTACTTCACTGGGGGCGATGACCAGCCCACAGCTGGCACTGAGCATCTTCTGGGGGGCAGCCAGAAGGGTAGGTGGGCATGGATGAGACCACATCCGAACCCTTCCTGACGGACACATAAGATTTGGGTTGGTAGCCTGGGCTGAGCTTGAAACCATCCTGTCCCACTGGCACTCTCTGGTCCTTGGGACGATGGGGACAGACATGCCATATAATGGAAAAATCTTTCTTATCTGCCTTTGGGTGCATCCTGGAGGATGCTGGCCTGGATCCAAACCCAGGGCTCTAATAGCAGCCTGAGGAAAGGCAGAAAAATGCCCTTGAGGATGAGGACTCTGCCAGCAACATGGCCCCATTGCCCCGGCCAAGACAACACTGGTGGACAGCCCCGGGGCAGCTTACCGAAACCTCCATCCTCTCTGGCAGGGTAATTCATGGCCGAAGGGACCTTTGGGGGTCTCCACGCAGACCCTGCCCCTCAAGGTAGGCTCAGCTACAAGGCCAGACCCTGCTTGGTCCATTCAGGGCTCGAACACCTCCAAGAATGGAGACTGCAAAACCGCCCTGGGACCCCGTACAAATCTCAGAGCACCGTGTTACATCCCCATGTCACTCGCTGAGGTGTCTCTCGGGCTTTGCCCACCTCGCTGCAGCCTCCAGAGTAATTTTGCTTTCTTCCCTTACTGAAGCAGCTCAAGGCCAGTGCAGCCTGCCAGGTGCTTGGCCTTTTCTTCCACACCTTTGCTCTTTGGATTCAGAAAATCCTGTGGATTTAAACTGGGAAACACCCTGAGATGAAGAGCTCTGGTGGAACCGGGCTTGGGACAAGTGGAGCAGCTTGTTCTGGATGAGCAATAGTAATGCCCAGATTGATTTATTAATTTTTTTGCTGTCGATAAGGGGTTTCCAGGTAGCTGCTGGGCTTTCTGAGCCTCGAGCTTGAAGAGGGATGCTCTGGGGCAGCGGCGCAGTCCACAAGCGCGGACCCAACACAAGCCTCTGGTGCTCTTCGTGATCCTCACCAACATCGCCCCTCCTGAGGAGGAGTGCAGCTGCTGCAGCAAAGCGCAGTGAATGCAGACGGGGTCACAGGGTGTGACAGAGGCGCAGCCCTGGTGTAGCACATACACAGGGGGGTTTCCATTCCAGGAGCACCCCCGGGGAGCAGGGAGGAATGGAGGACAAGCAGGAGGGCACAAAGCCAAGGCCATGCGCTCCGTGGTGGAGGTTTCGGCCGTGTTTTGCCATGATTCCCCCTCCTGTCACTTCCTGGGGGATGGGGATGGGGAGGGGTGGCAGTGGAGCATGTCCCTTAAACACAGTGACCAACCGAGGAGGAAAACTGATAGCAAACCAGGAGGATTAGCCAGGGAAGGTGGAGCCAGCTGCACTATTCAGGCTTTGTCAGGGGAGAACAATGGGGCCTTTATTGAGGAAGGGAGGTGGCGGGTTGGCAGGCTGGCAGGGACAGTTTGGTACACTGAGTGCCCCTTGGCCAGCTGGGAAGACAGGGCACTGGGATGCGAGATGGGACAGTTTGGTACCCAGTGTCCCCTAGCCAGCTGTGGGGGCAGGGAGCTGGGACGTGGGACGGGACAGGTCGGTACCCAATGTGTCCCTTGGCCAGCTGGGAGGACAGGGAAATGGGACCTGGGATGCGGGATGGGACAGGTCGGTACTCAGTGTCCCTTGGCCAGCTGTGGGAAAAGGGAACTGGGATGCGGGACATAGGATGGGACGGTCTGGTACCCAAAGTGTCTCTTGGCCAGCTGGGGGGACAGGGACCTGGGATAGGATAGTTCAGTACCCAACATGTCCCTTGGCCAGAAAGTGAAAGAAGGAAAGGGGGCATGGGACATAGGATGGGACAGGTTGGTACTCAGCATGTCCCTTAGCCACAGCTGGGGGCATGGGGAAACTGGGACATAGGAGATGGGACAGGGAACAGGCTAGTTTGGTACCCAACATATCCCTGGGTGGTGGGACTCGTCCCAAGGCGTTACTGCGAGTCCCACATGTGCTGATCACATCAGGGCAGAGCTGGCGCGGCTCTCCCCACCACCCACACGCAGGGTCTCGATCCACAGCCACCCCTTCCAAATCCTTTGGCAATGGCAGTCACGATGGGTGGTTTATGAGAGCGCGTCGCACTGGTTCTGGGGACCCCAGCGACCCTTGCAGCTGAGAGCAAGGAGCACCCCATGCTGGGGACATCCCGGACCAAGTGCTGCCACCCGCTGCAGACCTCAACAGAGGGACCTCGGGGATGGAGAAAGCCATCATCCCATGGGCTCTCCCTTGGCAGCCCAACATGGGCTCCCCCGAAGAGCCGCCTGGGTCTTTTCATCTCATCTCTTTTGTTTCAGGCTTATTATGTAAATAGCTGATGCGCCCCCGTAATGAGAAAGTAGTTTCCCAGAATACAAAAGGCTGTAATTATCTCATTAGCAGGCGGAAAGGAAAAGGAAATGTTTCTAAGCTGCTTGCTTTTATTTCCCACAGCAGCCCAAGAAAGCACAGCCCTGAAACAGGGACCTGCCTGCCCCAAATCCTGCCACCCCCACCTGATGATGCCACATTTGCAGGAGAGAAAAGCAAAGCATGGTCCTCATGTCTCAGAAATAGCCACATGCTGGTGGGGGCTGACGGCTTTTAACTGGGCCCCATTACTCTGAGGATGCTGTGGGTCCCCAGTGTTCTCAGCTGCTAGGACAGGAGGTGTCACTGGAAAGCAGGAGGCCATAGAGGGACAGGATGGTCCCCAGCTTCCCAAATTGGACGTTCCTTTGCACGACTTCCAAGCTGGGATCGTAGCACAGAGCTTCAGGGCAGATTTACGTGGCTGCATGCCTGCAACAGGATAGGATAGGAAATAGCCTTAGGACGCACGGAGGTTGCTCCCAGGAGAAGGCATCTAGGATGGCTTTGGTGCTGCTTTGCTTTCTGACCTCATGTCTTCCTCGCTACTAGGTAAACACCCAATGCTTGCGGGCAGAGCTACAAAGGTCCCTGCAAAACACCCTGGGCTGCAGTCAGGAGCTGGTCCTTGCTGAGGTCTCCAAAACCCCTTTCTGGTGGTTTGCTCCTGCCCAAGCGCTCCATTCCTCTACCCTGATCATGGCCCTGTGGTCCTGGCTGAGTCCTCAGTGAGCTGGCTGGAAGCTGCTGACACAGCAGCAAACTGCTCGCTGGTTTGGGTTGACTTTCTGCCAGATTTGTGAGCAGGATCAGGCCATGGAGAGAGACAAAGAGCAGCAAATCCGGATAGGATCCCTCCTACAGCAGGGACTTAATGGAAAGCTGGTTATGGGCCATGATTCCTGCAGTTCCCCAGGGGATTTTCCTGGCTCCAAGGGAAAAACTGCAGGGGTCTCTCAAACCACAAGGTCTTGGGAAGAGAAAACAACTTTCCATGTGTTTTTGCGTGCAAAGCCGGCGCCAGAGCTTTAAGTATCATGTAGCTCCTAATCAACACCTCCCTGCAAGCCCTGGGCGGAGATGCAGGACAGCCCAGGAGCATCGATGTATCCCACTGGAGAACGGCCCTAGCAAATCAGCCCTTCTTAACATTAAGATTAGCATTAACAAAAGCAAGTATCTAATGCCCCGAGCAGGACTGCTGCATTCACTACACACCATCGCCCTGCTCATCGCAGCCAGGACCCTCTCTCAAAACCTGCTTAAATCGTAATGATGGGACTTCTCCAGCCTGAATGTGTCTTACAGCACAGATTTGGAGCGACTTGGTCCAGCAGCCCTAGACACCTCATGGTGCAAAAGGGGCTGAGGGCTCAAAGCACACCTCTGCTGAGCCCTAGGAAATGCTGGGCAATGTCCTGCTGAGGTTTGGAGTCTGTCCTTGCACCAAGGGCTTTTCCATCTCTTCGCAGCCCCACAGCAATCATAAAGCCTTTGCACAGATCGATGTAAGACGTGCAGACATGCAACAACCCCGTGGCCGAAGAGGTAGCTGAAGGTGGCTACAAGAACTTGGCGCTCCTTGACCCTCCAACCTGCCTTCCCGAGTTTGCTTTTTGGCCCCAAATGGGGTGGGGGGGAAGAGCTCCCCATTGCAGAGCTCCCCATCGCAAAGCTCCCACTTCCTTCAGCAGGAATAAATGGGAAAAGAGAAGTCTGTGTCCTAGGGAAGCAGTGGCAGTTTTTCATCTGACATCGTCTGGCTTTTGGTTGTGGAAAAAGCTTGTGGCTGAAAAGCCCAAGATCTGCATGTTTTCGCAGACAGGTTCAAGTGCTTTCGTGCAGTATTTCAGCAGTGGAGGAAAACCTGGCAGCGGCCAAGCCAGGATATTGGAGGAGGGGGGGGGAAAGAATTTGGAGGAGGTGCAGAAAAGAGCCACAAGAATTACTTGAGGGCTGGAAAAAACGCCTGCGAGAGATGGGAAAAGCTTATTCTGTTCCCCTCTCCAGACTGAGGCAACTTGAGAAGGGTGTAGAAGAAGAGGAGGTGCCGACGCACTGGAGCCGGGTGGGAGGGGAGTGGTAGTGTCCCTGCCTCTTGAATCGAGCCTTGTGGACGTGCTCTCGGCCAGGCTTGGGTCGTAAGGAGGTAGCTCGTGATGGGCCATGACACGCAGGAGGCAGGGTAGTAGCTGAATGGTCTTTTTTGGAGGACGTGATGTGAAAGGAGAGGCTGAGGGCTCTTTGCTCAGTCTGAAGAAGAAAAGGGGTATGACTGCAAGTTGCATCTGAAACTAATTGGTGGGAAGACAAAAACCTTGGAGGTGCATGGTGGTACAACTAAGGCAAGCAGTGCATTTTTTCAGGGCAAGATGGGAGCACTGAGAAGTGAGGCAGGTCCATCTGACCTTCTCCAGCACTGCAGTGGTCCTCCCCTGTGCCCATGTCTACCCTCCCTAGCCCAGGCAGGGAGCAGGAGGGGGGCTCCCATCTCACCACCACTGCTGGGGCTGCCACGTGGGAACACAGGATGCCCGCACCAACCCAAACAACAACGTTGGAGGTGCTGGTAGCTTTGCTGAGACCCAGACTCAAACACCTCCTATGGATACGTTGGCCGAGCACGACTGCAGGTCTTTGGGTTTCAGTGGTGTTTTTTTTCCAGGGCTTCGCCGGACACAAGTGGTTTTGCTCCCTGCAGGGTCTGCTGTCTTCTCGCTGCTAACCCATTACCGGCCTTCCCTTCCCTCTCCATGTATCTTTCTGGAAGAAGCTGAAACGATCACAGCAAATTTTTTTTCGCCCCTTTTATGCCATTTCTAACCTGCTCCTCCATCCCAGGACGTGATCACTTTTTTCCTCCAGCTGAACCAGCTCAACGGCACCGCTGACAACAAACTGGAGAGCCACCAGAGCCCTAAACACAGCGCAGGTGTAGGTCCTACCCCCCCCCCGCCCGCTGCAAAAAAAACCCCATGTTTTCGTTGCATCGGTAATTGCTTGCTTATTAAAACAGACACAAACAAACCCAAGTATTGAAGGTCACGGGCACACCTGTTACCGCAATTGGTGGGGGGGTGGGTGGAATTTTTGACCTTCAGATGCCTTTGCTGCCCGTCCTGCCGGGACCACATGGCTGGGATGGTGCGTGTGCCAAGGCACTGCCTTGCTTTCAGGCTGTTTGCTGGAGCTCTCTCTGCCCGAGACCAGTGATTGATTTCCTTCTCGCATGGCACGGTGCCTAGGTATGTCTCCCAAAGGCCTTTGTTACTAGAGTGTTAACAATTAACCTACTCAGGCAGAAACAGAGGCAGGCCTTCATAATCTAGGCTTAGTTAACCATTCAGCTGCTTATCTGAAAGCAATTTTTCTTCTGCCTAACTGGAAGGCATTCGCTAACTCATTTGGGTAAAGCAAGTGTGAAGACGCAGGGGTTGTTTTATGGATTATTATATTTACAATAGCATCTAGGGGTCCCCTGAAGCTGCAGGCATGGTAGGAAACCTTGGTAAGAAGTAGCCATGAGGAGTTTACCCACCACAGCTGGGGAAAAGGAAATTTCACCCCACATTTGCTGCATCAGGCATAAAAATATTGCTGTCTCGGAGGCAGGGCTGCTGGGGGAAAGGCCAAGGGGCCACTGCGGTTAGATGGGATGGGGAGGTTGTGCAACACGGAGATGGTGGGGACCCGCACCGTGGCGTGAAGTCCCAGTGTCCCTGGCCAGAGAGGAGGGTGGCTGAGCCAAGGAGACACAGCACCTTTCCTAGGTAAGGTGCTGGCATGGAGTTGCCTACCAGAAAGGATGCTTTGAATCGATCCAGGCATAAAAGAAACCCTTTTCAGCTTTTATTAACACAGTAATGGAGGGAAATGGGAAATTAGCCCAGCGTTTGTTCTGGAAGGGTTCTCTGCTCCCACTTTGTGTCTGCAGAAAGTCCCTTCACTTGGTTTCCTGCTGTAACCGTGGGGCTTTGGGGAACTGGGGCGAGGGCAGAGCTCAGCAAGGGCTGAGAGCTGGCTCTCGGAGGTAGTGACTGCTGTGATGGATGGACGGATGGACATTACTCGGGAGTGATTTGGGTAGAGCTAGTCCTCCTCGGGAGGTGGGATGGACCCGGTGTCTTCTGGAGAGCCTGGTGAGGGTGAAGAGTGAGGTGGCCCCGGTGCCTCCTCACCACTGCAGATGGGATGTAACGCATGGAAAGATAAAACATCCGGAAAGGGCAGTGGCTGGCAGGTTGCTTAAAGCTCCTGCTTTGGTTTTCCACCTGTCTGGAGCCTGCCCAACCCACCACGGGGCAGGGGAAGCCACTTTCACCCCTCTGCCATGGCGTGGGGGTCTCTTCCAAGCCCAGCCATGCTTGGAGGTGACTCCTCTTTCCTTCTAAAGGACAGTCTTGGGAGCGAAAAGCTGGTAAAGGCGAGCCATTTGGCTTCCCTCAGCCCCTCTGCGTTCATGGACTGCCAGGCACAGCATCCTTGTTTCTCTCACTGGGAATCACTGTAAACGCAATTTTAGTCCGTGTTCCCATGGGAGAAAGGCACTTACGAGATTTAAGGAGGAGAAATGTCCTGGGGAAGTTTTTAATTATGCATTCCTCCAAACCTGGAAGGAAAAAAAACGACCCTCCAGCTCTGTGCCGGAGTGTGGCAATGTTATTCGTTACCTTGCTGTGCTCAAAACTTGATTTCACAGTTCACCTGAGGAATGACCAAGGTAAACCTAACTGGGAACTGGAGCTGGCTAGAAGATACAAAAGCGAGAGCTGTTGTTCTCACAAAAAGGGCACTTTTTGGCAAACAAAGCTGTACTGTCAGGGATCTGTTGGCACTTCTGGAATCTCCTTAATAACATATTCGTAATGCTTGTCCGTATGCTCTGTTTATCAGATCCCGGGTTTACAGTAAACATAAGCTAATAACCATTTTTTTCAGAATATTTTCTTGGATGATTCCCAGTTAAAAGAAAAAAAAAAAAACAACATGGAAAAAGGTCCACTTTCAGAATCTGCCCCTGCAGTGCAGCTTTGATCCCTCATCCCGAGAAGGCAGCTGAAGCCCTGCCTGGTTTTGGGTTGCTGGCACTGAACGGGAACACCAGTCAATATCCCAGTGGGAGTGGGACACGGCCCTAAGCAGAAGCCTCCTTGATGTGGAAACCACCACCTGGGAGCCAGGGGATCCCCAAGAGAGGAGAAAGGCTGCGATACTTTGCCAGTGAAGACCACCGATGGAGTTGCCATGGGGCTGAGCAGGCACCTTCCTCTGAGGTGTCTTGGGGGACATTGCCACGACTCTGCCCAGGCTGTGGCTCTCACCCAACTAGGGACGTTTGTCTTCCCGAGCTCATGCTGCTTGTTGTTGTGTTGGCTTGCTTTTTTTTTTTTTTTTTTTTTTTGAAGGATCAAACTTTCCAGTGACCTCATCCTGACCTCAAAGTCAATGTAAATCTGCAAATGTCACTGTGGAATTTACCCAGCGAGGAAGAGGTAACCTGGATTTCTCCTCCGCTGGCTGAGCAAGGCTGGGGAGCACTGCATGGAGGCGATGCGGCCCCTGCCTTTCCCTTGTCTGGAGCCGAAACCTTCCAGACATCCCCCCCGTGGTGGCTGGTGTCCCATAAAAAAAAGACACAGCCTGTAAAGATCCCAAAGTCACTGAAAGGCAGGTTATTCCTAAAGTAGCAGAACAAAAAGTCTTCCCTTGACTAATAAAATTCAAAGTCACTGTCAGTCGAATGTGGTTTCAGATGGGTGTTCTCCATCCCTCTGCATCACTCCGTAGCCCAACCTAGTCTCCAGGCACCCAGCAGGCACCTAGATTAATCCTTGGGTATCGTGCACTCATGAACTGTCTATGGTGGTGTTCTTTGGAAAGTGCCTTTAGGGTGCAATGGGGTCGTGAGCTTGAGTCCTGCTCAGTGCATTGGCGAGAGATGTGTCCAAATGTCACACACTGGATGCGTGACCAGACCCAGACATTTCTCTCTACTGGTGGAGGTTTTGTTACTTATGACTGATAACAGTTTACGTGTTTTGACTGTAGTGAGTCCCCACGCCGCACCGTGTGATGCTCGTGTGATATTCGTTTGCTGCTCAGTCTTTAGACCTCAACCAGTGAGTGACATGGAGACATCTCTGTTGGGGGACACAGGTGCAAGCTGCAGGAAGGTCATTAGCAGTGACTACAAAATGATCACCCAATGCTCATCGCTTCATACTGCCGGTGGTTCAGCGGGGCAAGTCCCCTGAGGACCCTCCTTGGGTGGGGTGATGTGGAAGGGGATGGAGAAGGTTACACCACCAGGCACATCCTCCTCTGCCTCACAGCTGCCTTGTCCCCCGTCCGTGATGGGGCACATCTGGTGTGTCTCGGACCATGGAGGCTCCTTCACGCCTCAGCAGGAGTTCAGCTGGGATGGTGGCTTTCACCAGCGCACCTCCTTGAACCACTTTATCCCTCTGTGACCACCTCCGTACCCTGCTCTTCCCCAGAGGAGCTCTGCCAGCTCCCTGTAGGTATCAGCTCTGTGTCCTCTCCCTCCAGCACAGCAGTTTGCCACGTCTGTCCGCCAGCCCCATGACACCCAGGCCATATTTCAGCCAGGGCAGATTTCTATGAGAAGATCAGGATGCTGCAAAAAGGGAGGAGGCTACAGGCAGCGTGCCTGGCAGAAGCCTCCAGAAACGCAATTTAATAACAGTGAAGTCAAGCAGCATAGACCCTGCTTTAACCTTTTAAATTTGTTTTCTGTTGCATTATTAGTGCAAACAGCAAGACCCCGTGAGACACCACATCGGAGCTGAGCTCCAGGCCTAAGCTAGGTCTCCAGGGAAATAAACCCAGCTCTCCTGCCTTACTTTGGGAGGGCTGATTTAACAGCCCTACCCCAAGAAGAAGGAAAACTCTACTGAAATGGGGATTTTCTCCGTCTCCCTTACCTGCTGGCCCAACACTCATATTTTATGGGCACGTTCACCAGAGAAAACCCATGAGTTTCTGTAACTAAAGAAATTCTGTTAAGAGAAATAAATCCACGTTGTTTTTTTCTCCCTAGTCCCAATCCATGCCGGGGCATGACTGCAGAGGCTTTATCACCCCTGGAGCGGGTAGTGGGGCAGTGCAGACCAGTGTGGATCTATTACTGATGGGTCCAAGAGTGCAGAAACAGCTTGATTTTCAGCTGGGACTTTCAGAATTGACTTTCAGAAGGCCTTTTTAGGAAGTTATATATCGTCCCCATGTAAAGCCCTGGACCTTGACTGCCTCAGCTGATAATAAATTCAGCACCAATGCAACCACCAGTATTTGGAGAATTTCCCCAAAACACACATGTGAATAGGCCTGGGAGCCTATGAAGCCAGAGCTGAAATCGCAGGACTGGGGGTTGTGATGGTGATGGAGCTGAGGAATCGCATCCAGACATGCGAAGACTGGTCACAATGTCTTTGACCAGGTCAAAGACAACTTTTAAAACCATTATCTGTATGTCCTCTGCTTCCCATGGCCTAGTTTTGGCCAATCCAAGAGATAGCCTAGATAAGAATAAAATGGAGCAGGGGAATAAAGGTTTAAAAGAAAATTTAGGATGACACCTGGACAAAAGCATCTTTTTAAAAGCTTGAGTCCATGGGACAACACTCTCAAAGAAGAGATGGAAAGCGTGTTTCTTAAGCCCTATTGAATCATCTCTAAGGGATGCACTGGAGGCAGCAATAGTGTATGAGCCTACGGATGGACCAGGGCTGGAAACCTTCCATCCCCATGGCCACATGAACTTGTTCAAACCTGGGAAAAGTGACAGAAATAATTCAGGCTTGGGAACTGCAAACGGTCATGTCCAACCAATGCTGTAGAGCTGTGCCCAGTAAAACCCACGCAACCCTCTCTGCTGGGAGCCCCCAACCCTTGGACTGAGAGGCTTAAGAGCAGCTCTTTTGCATAGCAGTGAGTGGGATTTGGGGGATCAGTGCATACTGCTCCTCCAGTGGGGGCTAGGGTGTCATGGAGAGGAAGACAGTCCCATCGTCTGCTCCATACCATATACTGAGACATGACAGCTTCTGTGCTTGCACCACCCAGCCCAGAGATTTGCTCATCTCTGCATGATGCCAATCTGCAAAGGGTATGGTAGATGAAAACCATCTCTTTAACAGTCCTTTCCTTTTCCTCCTTCTCCCAGTGCCACTGACCTGTGCCTCCACCTCACCTCTGTGCTGCCATGGCCACGCTAGAGACACTGCCCATTCTTAGTGACTCGACCTATCCCAGCCCGGAGAACTTCCACGATTTTGCTCCCCGGCCATCCCAACCCATCTCCCAGAGCACCATGGGGAGTGTGGGCAGCGGAGTTGCCAATGACCAAGAGTTCGCCATGAAAAGCGTGGGTACCCGGACACAGAGCACTGGCCGGCAGACAGAGGGGTCTCGCAACGGGTACTCCACACGGGAGATCTCCAACCGCTACTCTGGCGAGGAGAAAACATACAAGTCGGAGAAGGTCTCCAATTCCCTCTACATCAATGGCGACCTGCGCAAGAGTGAGAAGGTGAAGATGGACATCTGTGGGAACGTGACCACCAACAACGAGAAGAACATGCCACCTCCTCCCCAATACCGAGAGCCCAGTAACCCACCAAAGATATTGCCAATCTCTGGCAAACTAGACCAGGTGAGAATCCCCACCTCCTGGAGCAGCTTGGTGACTATGGCACATCTCTAAAATCACGGACCAGGAAGCCTTGGGCAACCATGCAATCCTGACAGATAGTCTAATTCTTAATATGTAGGCGGCATCATTTTTATGTACAAGTAAAATAATTCTTATTGCTTTCACAGGGTTGAGCAAAGGGCAATGTTAGTTCTTGAGAAATCCAAGAGCATGGTCACAAGTCTTCCACAGCGAAGTTTCCAGCTCATTTAAGCTTGTATTTAAGTCACTTGCTATTCCAACCTACCTGAGATGCTGTGCCTACCTCCCTGATTGATGGGCAGGGAGCTGAAGTCAGCTCTCATTTCAGTAGGTCCAGCATCTGAGTCCCACTGTTATGTTTTGTGCCATTTATAGGCAATCTCCAACAGCCCGCTGCCACCAAAAGGTCTTGTCTGAAAGCAGCTAAGAGCATCAATTCAAAATCCCAGTGCCTCTTGTGAGGGACAAGGTGACAAGGTTTGAAAACTACCCCTGCAAGTGTTATTGCTCATCCAAGACCAGTCCTCGTGGCTCATATTGGCTTTGGGGAGCAAATACCTCCTAGGCCTGGAGGAGCAGAGCCCCAGAGCCAGCGGTGTTTTATATAGCCTGCTGCTCTGCTCCAGCGACTTCCATAATTTGTGTCCGGAGGACGTTGCCTTGTGCAGTATTATTTCTGCAGCGTTTGGTGGCCTTGTCTCCTGGGTTGTTAATCCACCGGCCCCTGTAGTCCATCGCAGTCCCACATGCCAGGTGCCAGGTTTTTGGTTTCCAACCTTGTCTGCTCACTAGGGCTCGTTCTGTTTCTCCTGGAAGGAGTTTTCAAAACATCTTTGCTAATACAAAGCGGCTTCCTCTGGATAAACTTTCACCTGAAGCCCAACTTGCAATAAGGGAGACTCAATCCCATTTTGAGGAAAATTTTGTTTCTGTAGGTGCATTCACAGGGTGAGGAGTGTGCAAGGTTTTAAAATCCTTTCTAAATGCTTTACAGATGTGGTCCATTCTCCCCCCAGCACGGCTTATGCCCGCAGAAAACAAAAACTTTCAAATGAAGAGCAGCTTCAGCATGTTCCTTGCCCGGTGTCACTGCACTTGGGCCAGCAATGGCTGGGGTCACAGCTCCTACCTACTCCTGTCTGAGCATAAGCAGGACATGATGTCCACACAGGGGAGAGATGACTGCGGGCAGGAGGGAAATGTGATGCTCCTGGGGCAATTAGGCTGCTAATCCAAGGGTTCAGTCCTGTTTTCAGCAAATGGGCAATGCACCCTCAGCGCTAGAAGTCCTTCAAAATATAACTTGTCAAAATCAAAGAGTTGTTTTGATCAAGTCTGGTAGGCAGGTGGCAGCCCTCCTTCTTGCAAAGAGCACTAAGAGGACCCAAGGAGTATTCTAGGGAAAAATCATGATGATCTGGGGTGAGTCAGGATTTATTTTTTTTCAGCTGGGGCAAGGGAAGAAAAAGTGTTGCCCTACGAGTGACCACAGGTCCCTCATGTTAAATCCCAGGTGGTCCAGGGTGTAATAAGGCTGAGAAATATGGAGCTAGGCCAAGACGTCTTAGCTCCATCGGCCCCATCCTGTGCTGATGTGTCTCTTTTGTGTGCTGTTAACAAGCCTCCTGCTATGTTTGATGCGTGGTCCTTTTTCCTTTTGCAGAGCAATGAGCCCTTAGTTAGACCCTCAGCCTTTAAACCAGTAGTTCCTAAAAACTTCCATTCCATGCAGAACCTCTGCCCGCCACAGAGCAATGGAGTGACAGAGAACAGAAAGAGCTTGAACCATGCCAACAGCAATAGCCCATCCGCACCAAAAAGTGGACTCGACAAGAGCAGCCTTAACAGGACTACAAACCAAGTGGGGGGCCTTTCGGATTCAGGCCGTAACTCGTTAACGAGCCTGCCCACGTACGGGACAGGCTACAGTCAGCATGTGGGTCCAATGAGCGCCTCCACGAGCCACATCAACCGCATCGGTACAACTTACGTGGACAAGAACATTGTGGGATACAACGGGATATCTACCTCAGACAGCGGGCGGTCTTCGAGCAAGAGCACCTCTTCGTTCAACAGACTGAACCATCTCAATGAAACGATGCCTTTCCACTCGCCTTCAACAGATGACATCATCCAAGACCTGGAAGACAGGCTGTGGGAGAAGGAGCAGGAGGTTCTCCAGATGCGAAGGAACTTGGACAAAAGCGAGGCAGCCATCTTCCAAGTATTCGAGGAGAAGCAGAAGATCTGGGAGAGGGAAATGGAGGACCTGAGGCAAAACTATGCCAACAAATTGCAACAGGTCTCCAAAAAGGCGCAGCGGGCTCAGCAGGCCTTGCAGCTCCAAATCTTCAAGCTCCAGCAGGAGAAAAAAAAACTCCAAGATGACATGGGACAACTCCTCCAGCAACGAGAGGAGCTGGAGAAGAAATTTGTGGCTTTCAAGAAGGAGCAGGCTGAGTTTCTCCCAAAGATTGAAGAGACCAAGTGGGAGGTAAGAGCCTTGTTGTAGCAGACCTTGAGTGAGGTTTTCATTGAGGGCTCTAATAACCCAAAGTACCTCCCCTTTGCCCTAAGTAGACCCCATAGAAAATGGCTATCGGTTGGTGACACTTCAGTCACCTCTTCATTTGTCTGAGCCCCAAGCCTGTAGTTTTCAATTAAACTAAAATGAGCACAACTTTTTTGCACACCTTCTGTGCTGGTTAATAATTTGGCTGCCCAGTCAGGTCACCCCAACGTGTGACATTTGAATACAGTTTCAGTGAATACAGGTCCTTCCATACAGGTATTTGTGCCTACCAAAATCAAGTTTAAGCCTATTTTAATTAAATCCTTCTAACATCTGCGTTTCGGCAAACCTTGAAACTGCTTTTCAAATATTTTTTTTTTATTTAAGATATAAACCAAGTCAGCGATGAATGATACCGATAGCCAAATCTACCTCATGCTTTCCATTTTAACACAGTTTCCTGTTGCTAATAAGTTTCTCTCTCTTAAAAGGCTGAAAGGCAAATTCCTCTTTCTAGTTCTCCTTTTGAGTCTTACATATTTTTTCTACTGTTTCTATTCTTAGAACATTTTATCAAAGTCTGTTTGTATAGCCAGTACTAACATTTTTTGTTCAGCTTGATCATGTGAAGAATTTTAATCCTTCAATGGACTGGCTAGAAACTTTATATTTATTAAGAGTGCAGAGGCAACATGTAGCTCTAGAATCAAGAAGACTCTATTCTGCTAATCCTGATGGAAAGTCAATGAAGCTGGGATTAATTTGGCTCTGAAATGTGCTATTTGCAGATGTTCAGCAGAGCTTATTAGAGGCTTGCTGTAAAATCTCTGCAAGTTACATCCCAGAACAAGCAGGCTGCCTTGTCCCACATGATGCCTCCTTTGGCCAGCTGCTCTGCCCAGGTCTTTTGTTTCTTCCAACAAGTTAGGTCCCTGATTTTGCACCAGTAAAACTGCAGATGGGCTTTTGATTATTTGCGTCACTGCTACAGTTCTGTCTGCAACAGCTAACCCAGTGATATTGATGTAAAGATAGGGACTCAGCTTGTGGATCAAGACACCTAAAATTTGTAGACACCTATACTTGTTGACTTGTTGACTTGCTCTCCAGGCTCCATGGACTGTATTGCCTAGATCTCCACAGCACCCAATCAGAGGCCAAAATTTAAGTGTTTTTGTAAGTTGATTCCTATTCAAGCTGTTCTTCATCATGTATTTTTCTGCCTTTTGGGAAGAGCTGGCCCATGGAGAGCGCTTCCAGTAAATTGTGCAGTTCAGCTAGGCAGTAACTATGCCACTTTAACTACAGCTAAACCAGCGTGACACAGTTCTGCACCTGCTGCAGGCAAGTGCTGGTGTGGATGTGGGTAGGTAGTCACAGAGTTAGGTCTGCATGGGGAACCACCACGGCTGTCAGCTCCAGGGAAGGCTGCTACCAGTAGGTAGCAGTAGGAGACTGTGGGTACGTCTCCTCGCTCTTTAGCCATTTGTAGCAAGCACTAGACTGTCCCGGCAGCTGAGCTTCAAGGTCTTGCTCAACGTTATGCACTATGCAAGTCCTCTATAGCACAGAAAGGTGGAGGTTGCAATGAAGGCAATGAAGAGGAGAGTTTGTCTGAGGAGCACTGACCCAAGTGGACCGGAGAAGCAAGGGACCTTGCAGGCACCGTAGGAGGGAGGAAAGGCCAAGCATTTCATGTGTGACAAGAGACAGGAGCTTCAGGAGGATGGGACATCCCAGTCCGGAGGTGGCTACCAAGTCTATTTTTAATTATGCCTGTCCTCCCTGGTCACCGATGGTTCCTTGGTGCCGCTCCCCAGCCCAGACTCCTGCCAGTGTAGGTAGGGACTCTTTGTCTCTGCAATCATCCACAGGAGACAGATCAGATCTGCCAGCGCAGAGCCCTGAAAACCATGGAGTTCATGGGAAAATGAGGGTTTGGTCATTTTTATGGTTCAATTCCAATACCCACAACCACGTGTGCAACTGTCACCTTTGGTGGACTACGCAGGTGCAGAGGAGTGTCATACTGCATGGTGACACCTACGTAATGCAAATACACACTGCAGCAAGGTTATTTCCACTGGGCTTGTGCACCCTACCACATGGGTGAGGCTTGAGCCAGTCAGGATGAAACCTGAAACTCCAGTGCCCAAGGACAGTGTATGGTAGTCCCACGTCAGCAAGGGTGGGTTGCAGCTCTCTCCTTGATCTTTGGCAGAGGGGCTGTCACTCTTCATGCCCTGCCCCAAAAGAATTAAATAGCTACCAGTCCATGGACGGTCCCCAGTGAAGTGAACCCTAAAATTTAGTCAACTGGGTTCTTTAGGAGTCTTTGGGAAAGAAAGCGTCACAGGACATGTAAGTAATATCTACTGTCTCTGCATCCTGTCCCACACTCCCAGTGCTCAGGGAGAGCCCGGGTGGTCCCTGGGTCTGAGATGTTTCTGTCTCAGGCTTGTTCAAGGTCCAGAGCCCATTGAGGTCAGTGGGAAGACTCCTGCTGAGTTCAGAGGCTTTGGGGTCAGGCACCACAGGCTTGTGGTTACGTGAGTAAGATGAATGCAGGGACGCATCAGGGTCTGCTTACCACTGGTGAGGACCGCACCACTTCGCTTAGCTGTTTGGTCAACTCCAGCTGAGAACAGCATCAGGTCCCCGAGAGCCAGGAAGAAACACCAAATCTCCCCCACAAATCTGGGGATAACCTCTAGGTCTTTGGCATGGTCTGGGTCCTGGGGAAGGCTGGAACTCAGCCCTTGAGTAGAGTCGCTGGCTGTCCCCTCCGTTACCTGAGCCTCCTGCCAAGGCGAGGCCACATAGACATTTCACGGGCAGCCCAGGGGACAAGCGGCGGTGGTGGCTCCTCGCTGCCTTCCTCCTGCCTCACGGATGCTCTCCCTGCAGGTGTGCCAGAAGGCAGGTGAGATCTCCCTGCTCAAGCAGCAGCTGAAAGACTCCCAAGCGGATGTCTCCCAGAAGCTGAACGAGATTGTGGGACTGCGGACGCAGCTCAAGGAAGGTAAGAACTTCTTACGGGAGAAGGAGGAGCAGATCCTCACCCTGAAGGACTCCTACAGCTCCAAGAGTGTCAACCTAGAGATTTGTGAGAGTGAGCTGCAGCGGAAGATGAGCGAGGTCCAGGTGCTGAGGGAAAAACTGAACCACTGTGAGCTGGAGGTCTCCGGCCTGAAGCGGACACTTGCCAGCATGGGACCCCCAGGACCTTTTGGTGGGGACCTTGGTGAGAAGCTGCGGGACCCACTGGCCTGCGAGAGCGATGAAGCCAAGATGCAGCGGCAGAGCGAGGACAGCGTCAACACGCTGCGTAAGGAGGTGGAGCGGCTCCAGACGGAGCTGAAGTTGGAGCGGCAGCAGCGAGAGCAGCAGGTGATGGACTTCGAGGAGGAGCGGCGCACATGGCAAGAAGAGAAGGAGAAAGTCATCAAGTACCAGAAGCAGCTGCAACTGAACTACGTGGAGATGTACCAGAAGAACCAGCTCCTGGAGCACAAGGTGAATGAGATGAACACGAAGGCCACCAGCCCCCCACACACCGAGGAGAAAAAAACATGGACTCCCTCCAGACTCGAGCGAATAGAGTCCACTGAGATCTGAGGTGGGACCAACACAATACAACGTCATTTTTTTATTGCTGTGCATGTACTACCTACTCAAGCCAGTGATCTTCGGAAGGATAATATGCTACCGTAGGAGCGGTGTGAGTCTGCTCACACCAAGCTCCATCACCCTTACTCTATACTTCTGTGCTCTGTAGGTAAAATAACTGTGGATGTGCGTTGTTTTTTCTATCGATAATGCGACATCTCTTTTGGTTTTTTTCCTAGTACAGCTGCTGAGGGTCAATTGGCTCTTTTGTAATCTGCCGTGACTGTTACTTCACTAGAGGCTGCCATCCCCTCTCCTACAATTCATCCCTCTTTGGTTGGTTGTTTTGGAGGGTTGTATTTGGTTTCTTTGGTTTTTGAAGCATTTACGTGCAGCAAAACAGTTCAAAGTGGCAGGTTTTTTTTTCAGGGCATTTTTAGCCACATTGGCTAATGGAGCAAAGCTCTCGGGATCACAAGCAAACTCACTGTTCTGCATCAAGTATCCTGTCTAGACGGTGGTCTTAGTGAAGTCAGTGGGAGGTTGGCCACTGATTTCAGTGAAACCAGACATATCTCTACCAGATGACTCCCTCTTGCCAGCCCATGGCTACCATGGTTGCAAGAGGTTAGGACATCCCTGAGGAGCAGGATGAGCCTGTCCTGGTAATATAAGCCAACAAGGAATGATTGCCCAGCAGGAGCCTCTTTAGAGGCTCAGCAGAGCTTAACATATGCTGCGTTTTCATTTCGTTGTGGTTTCCTTCTGCAGTTCCACTTCTCTCCTGGGTTGTGACCAACCCTGGGAGCAAAAATACCCTCCCACCTCTGCCTTGGTCCCCCTATTCTTACCATATGCTCAAGCCGGCTACAGCAAGAAAAAAACTTGGAAATCCAAGCTAGTTTCCCATTCCAAGAGCCTTCTTACTTCCCAAAGTCAATGGAATCAAGGTTTGGAAAAGCCTCCAAATCTGTGGGATGTTTATGCAAACCGAAGCTTTAGCAATTTGCCCCAACAATGGGCAGTTGTGCTACCACATTCCCAAAGGAGTGATGCTTTGGTGTGCTCTCTCGGTCCAGGCTCTACTTAAAAAATGGCATCCGAGCCTCACTCAGGAGCTGCAGTGAGCACACATCAGCACTACCACTAGATTGTAACAGGGCGGGTGTTAGCCTTCAGTACAGCCATTTCAAACAGCACCCATAGCGATCCCACATGGCATCACATATTCCAAGGACAGAGATAACGCAGGCCTAGCTTATCAAAATATTCAGCTACTAACTGAGCATGAAAGCAGTCATAAGAAGGGAAAATGCTTAAGATCATGCAAGTGCATATGCCCTGGTAGAATAATAACCAAATCCTATACGCACATCACTGAGAATGGTGCAGGCATCAAAAAACAGCATTCAGCTTGAAAAGGTGGGCAAAGTGGGCTCGGTTCTCCCTTTCGTGAACACTTTTTTACCATGATTCACAGTAAAAAGAAAAAAAATGTTGCAAAGTGGAGTCTGCACTGACTGGCCAGTGGCCAAAGGATCAATGCAAGTGGGAATTTCAGCTCTTTGTCCTAGGCAGCAGCTAGAATAACAAAGCTAGAATTAGCACTGGGATGTCTTGGAATGTCTGTGAGGTGACTCCAGGGAGAGTTTGGCCAGATCACATTTCATGTGCATACCAAGGAAGAACCTCAGGACATTGAGGGGCTGAAGACACATTTTCCATGTTCCTTTCCCCAAAAGCTCTCCCTCTCCATCACCAGGTCTGACCTTCAAGCTGGGAACAGACGTTGTTGTGGTGAGCTCCAGACTGAGCAAAGAGGCTGAACAGGAGAGAGGAGACTTCAGTTAGTCCCACCAATCTCCAGCCAAGGTCAACAGACAGTATTACTGGGCAGAAACTGTTGGTGGCTGGCAGCGATCCCTGGAGCCATAGAAAATGGAGATGTGCGATGAGACCAGGGCATTTCAAGATCTCAGTTGATGGTACCTGTCTTTTCCCACCGCTTCTGCCTGTGCCTTTGGAGCTGGAGGAAGACACAACCCATCAGTCTGGAAAACACCAGAGCAGCTCAGGCTAAGCCCCTCTCCCAGGACCAGCCATAGAAAGGGGGACTAGGTTAGGTCTGACCCCTGAAGGGTGTGGAGAAGAGTCCCACTACGAATCCTGCAGATGCTCCAGCGCTCTTGCACATCAGCCCGTGCACACCACTGAGGAAGGATTGCAGCTGCCTGCCGGTGCCACCCAGCAGCAGATTTTGCCGTGCCAAGGGAGACATCCACATGCACTGCGCAAACTTACACTTGGCCAGGCAAATCCTAGAGCTTCCTCCATTTCATACACCGGGACTTCGAGATGGAGTCAACCATCCTACAATGTCGGGGTTGGAGATCTGGTGTCTTGTGTCATCTTGGCTTTCTGTGCTTCTCCTTCCACATCAGATAAACCCATGTTGTCTTCCTTCCCAAAACAGCTGTAAGGCATCTGTGCTTCTGAAGGGTTTTGCAGCCCTTGGGCAAAAGGGCAAAGCATAGAGAAATTGCAAGAGGCTTAGACTCAGATGTTTGCATGGTGGTTTTGAGGTCACCACATGAAAAGCAAAGCCAAAAGCAAATGCCCTCCCCACCAGATGGGTCCAGTAACCTGCAGGGTCATTGCCACCTTTGCTCTTCCTGGCCCCACTGACGCTGAGGTTGGTTTCCCACTAACCATCGCAGAAAACAACGTTTCAGTTGGTGGCTCAAAAACACCCAGAGTGATTGAGTTTCCAGGATCTGCTGTTGAGGAGGTGTTACACCGCAATTCCCCGCTGCATTAACACTCAAGAGGAATGGACCTTCTCACCAGAGCTCCTTGCTGATCCACAGGCAGGAGAAGCAGGGGCTTGTCTGGCCTCCCTACATACCTGGATCCTGTCAGCAGCAGTCAGTCAAGCCCTCCAGTGCGCCAGGTTTGCTCCATCATCATTTTCCTAGATCTTTTTTGCAGTGGTGCCAGGACTGAGTGTGTCTTGATGGCCTCAGTGAAACCTGGAGGCATATGGGTTTGTCTGACTGCTAGAGGGTGCTGGACTGCCCAGGGACTCAATGGCCTCACAGTGCATCCATCAGGGACTGCAGAGCTCCCTGGGATGGAGCAGGAGCAGCAAGGAGAGATTTTTCACCTTGGAGGAGTAAAGGTACACTTGCTTCACCTTCTTCTTCACTGCATCACTTTGATCAAGTGTTTTGATCCAGATCTGAGCAACCTTGATTGTGGCCATTCCCTGGATGACAGAGAGCCTTGCAGACACCCGTTAAGATGCTGTGCTGCTGATGGTGGTTTTCCCTCTCTTGGGATTTGCCCAGCATCCCACAAGCACTCAGCTGTCCTGCAGAAACCACCCCCTATTCTATGGTGACATAAAATACAGATGTTTTCGGCAAGTGCCCCAAACTACCACAAATGACTCCTGTTCTTCAGGAATCTTCCCCACAACTGGATGCACTGCTCCCCATCACGTCCTCTCCCACGTGCTCGCACCGTCTGGCCACATAGTGGTAACTAGTCTCTCTTGCAGGTGATTTGCCTTTGCTCAGCAGAGATGGAGCAAAACGATGGTGGGACACCTGTGTTCCTGTTGTTTGTGCTCAGATCTGGCCCAGATGGGAGCTCACCTAGCTCTTTCCAGATCTTAACACTTTTACTGGATGAAGCCTCCCATCACAAGCTAGGTCTGCATTGAGGCCCTGGCATCTTAGCCTTGGAGTAAGATAGCCAAGGGGTACCAGACTGGTGTTTTGATGACATATCCTGGGAATGGCCAAGGAGGCTGACATCTTGTCTCTTGGAGGCTCAGGCAGGGCTGATAAAATGTTTCTGTCCCATGAAACTCAACACAGAGTTTGGGCTTGATCATAACCCAGCTGTCCCCTCCACCTTTGCTCAGCCAGCTCTGGAGCTGCTGGGATTCGGTGTAATGTACTGGCTCACATGTAATTCCCCAAGTACTGCCCTCAAAATCTTGCACATGGTTAGTGTCTCTCCTGAAACAAGAAGTCATCTGTAACTTGCCACGAGGATCTCAGGTCACTTGCCCACACATGGGGTCCAGAGATGTTAGAGAGGCTCTGGGATACCTGACACATGGGGCTGGCCAGTATGATCCATGACCTATGGGAGAGCCAGGCCAGCAGTGGGAAGACCTGCAGCACCTCTAGTGGCACATCACCCACGTCATCCTCCAGGCATATCCACGTGACCATTATATGAACAAATAGAGATCAGCTCCAGCAATTTCCATCCTTAAGGATTTGGGCTAAGCAGGCTATTCTGCCAGGGAAGGTCTAAGCAGCCCCTCTTACCACCTGCTGTGAGTTGGGTCGCTTTGCTCCACCATCATTTTGAGGTTGGTTGCTGTCACTGTAAGATGCCAACCCAGCTGAGCTGGTTCCCTGCACATAGTCAGCACTCCTGTCTCACCCTGAGGGTGAACACCGCAACGATTGCGCGTTGTTGTGCTTCACACAGTCCCACTTAGCTTCTGCCACTGTCTCACGGCAGCCGGCTGCACTGTTCCTGCTGTCGCTGGCATCATGCCGGAGGGAGATCATCTCCGGGTTTCCGCACTCAAGATAGGAATCGAATTGTTGCTCTTATACTGCTACGTTATATGGAGACAAGTGTACTTGGATGTAAATAACAGCCCAGCTCTGTATATACAATGATTAAGTGAAGAGACAAGAAAGCTCTGTGGCTTCTATATTGGTGAGCGGGATCGACAGTAGCAGCCGATGCTGCGTCTGAGCGCTGTGCATTACGTGGAGGGTGCTCAGCACCCCTGAGCTTTTGCTGGCTGCAGTGGAAATGGGGGGTGCTCAGCACCTCCCAGGAAGGCAATCCGTTTGGGATTGGCTCTGACAGAGCAGCCTGGCGTCACTGTGTCCTGCTTTGATGCTTGCTGTCATCCTGAGCCAGGATTTGCAATTGTCCCCTGGTTAAGACTGAAGTCCCCTCTGCCCATCCTCATGCAAAACCCCTTGCAGATAGCGGCTCCCAGCGGCGTCCCCCTTGAGCCCTGCTGCCCATGAGCTCTGCCCATGGAAAGGATCAACCCACTCCACTCCTGCCCCTGGCAGTGGCACTTTATATCTTGCTCAAGACAGTGAGCTCATGAGCATCATGACCAAAGATCTCCGGAAGGCACTGGACTGACTGCATGCTGGGAGCTGCCTCCTGGCTCTCCTGGGGAGGGATGAGGCCGATGTGAGTTGGAAAAGGGAAACCAGAGCTGGCAGGAGACGGGAGAGGGCTTGGATTTCCTTGTGTCCCACCTGGGAATGTTTGCAGGTCCATGAGGGGCCCTTCCTATGCTAGATAGGATAGAAAGGAGTTGCTGGGCGAGCTGATTATGCCTGGTTGGTACACCAGTATCCTCCATGGCCGTGCCAACTAGCTCCACGCATTGCCTAGGCAGAGTGTGGACCAGGGTCTGTTCCAGGAGGCAGGATGGATGCAATTCCCCTTTTTTCTTGGGGAGAAGAGAGGATGCATGCCAAGCCATTACACTTGTCTTCAGGGCAACAGGTCTCCTCTAGTTTAGCAGCAGACATTGCTATAGGGTCCAGTCAAGGGCTTGTTCTGCCTCAGTGTGAACTGGCCAGGTGAATGTGTATCCTGAGAGCTGATGGTCCTGCAGGCTACCCCCTTGGTGTCCCTCCCCAGATCACGCCAGGGCATCCTCAGCACCCTCCTTACCCAGGAACCATCTTCCGAGGTGAGGACACCATGGTCTTCGCTTCTCCTGCTTGGGGTGCTGAAGGCAACTCTGCCCACCTAAGCTCCATGAAGGCTCCTGAACCTGGTCACAGCCTTGGCAAGGGGAGCATGGGCCAGTGGGAGATCTGTGCTCCTCTGCCCACAGTGCTCCTGTGGATGGGTGCTCAGGTGGGTCTGGGCCTCGGGCACATGCCTCTTTACCGTGCCTCTGCTCCCCAGCTGTGCTAAGCCTTCTCCACGCCATCCCTGCTAAGACCATGAAAGCCTGCTGACATGCAGTGACAGCCCTCTCTTCTCTCCTGGATGGGAGCAGGTCTAACTTGCCGTTATTTTAATGCAACCCTTCAGCCTCAGCCTTGGAAGCCACTTTTATAGAGCTACTTTTTATCAAGACCCTTTGCTAAGGATCTGCTCATCACATTGCCTGTGCCCTGCTACTCCTCTGCCCCAGCTCTCCAGACTCTCCTGCCTCCTTTTAGACCATCACCATCCCCATTGTCCCAGGAACAGTCAGTGTCTCTCCCAGCACTCTCCCAGATATGTCAGCAAGACGGACCTGAAGCCCAAAGCCCCTACCGAGAGCGGCATGTCCTGACCCTGCCCTCAGAGGAGCTTTCTAGACTACTGATCCTTCTTCTCTCCGCCATTCCCGTGTCAGCTAGATTGGTCCTGCTTTACCTCCAACAGAAATCTTGCTTCTTGCTGAAGGAATCCCCATGGCTTGCAATCACTTGAGATTGTTGCATGGGGCTTCACGCCATCACACCACCACAGCCAGCCAGCTCTGGGGCTTCCCTGGTCCTTCCACCCTCTGAAAAGACAGGGGTGCAAGGGGTGTGCACATATCCCTGCTCTGCAGAGGCACACATCACCCATGCCACCTGGTCCCCAGTGTATCGGGGGGTTGGGATCACACCCAGCTGTTTGCAGATGTTGGCTTCCCAATAGGATGTTCCATGCTGGCAGTGCAACTGCCGGCAACACCAGAAATGAGCTTCTGCATTTTCAGGATAAGCCTCCTCCCTGGTTCTCCCAATGAAGGGGATCGTGTCAGGTCTGGAGCCTGGGACAAGCTCTGACACGCAGGGTTGTGTTTTCACGGCTCTTTTACAGATCTGTTTTCTCAGGCAGAAAGTCTCTGCTTTCTGTCACAAAGCAATAGGTTTTTCTAGAGAGATTTAAAAGGGACTATTCCCAATTCCGGTACCTGCAGGCAAGCCAATGTTCCTTTGAATACCTTCATAGCTCCAGCCCTGGGCTCTCCTCCTTCGGAAAGGGATGCAAGGTCCAGTATGGCTTCAAATAATCACCAGTGGCTTGAGCTTGGCAGTCCCCATTTGTCCGGAGAGCCCAAAGCTGCCCGTATCCAGCAGGCCACCAGTCTGGGTCCCCAGGAGGTGAGGTCCATCCCTCTCTGGTGCCCATCCCATGACTGTTACTGGGTCCCTGCAGCAGGTCTTCTCCATTCGCTCACCCATGTGGGAGCCGCTGGGTCCCCTGGGGCATCTGAGCTCACAGAGTCACATTCGGTGACAGCCAGACACTAGCGGCAGACCATGGCGCTGGCTCTGCCATTCCTGAGAGCCAGGCTGCCCTAGGAGCTCTCTCAGAGGAGAAGGTCCCCTTTGCCGCACGGGTGGCGTGTGGGTTCCCTTCCAATGGCTGAAGTGAGCAAAACGTGTGGGGGCAGAGCAACACCACCGGTGCAAAACTGTTCCACCACCGGTGTGAAAAAATGCTGCACAACCGGCCAATGTGTCTATGCAGTCCCTTTCCACGCAGCGGTGTCCCCGCAGAGCCCAGCCCAGGGCTGGAGCTCCTCCAAGGTGTCTTCGTTTGCACTCACTTGGACCTGGTAAACGCTGTGAGCCGAGAGGAATCCCTCTTGGTCTTTGCCTTGCACCGGGCAGTACGCTTGTGAGGGTTTCCTCGTCCTAAATCGATGCACGTTGATTAGTCGCCTGTCTTCTGCGTCTGTTCTCCAGCAGATCAGTAGGTGTCCCCCCAAAAACCCAGCTCCCCGATGGGAGAACGTCAGGTTGGGCCAGCCGGCACCCCCGAGCAAGCCTGCTGTCTGATTTCACCAGCAATAAAAGCCCCGCGGAGAAGCGGCCAGAGCTCTCTGCTACCGCTCCACTGCCGGGTGAGCTGCAGGCCGTGTCTGTGTGTAGGACCTCTGCATTAGACCCTTCGTCCGACATTTTGGACCTACCCAACTGTAAATTCAATCCCAGCCTTGTGCTTTCTTTCCTCTTGTTTGTTTCTTGATGCCTCGGTCTCTCTCTGCTCTTACTGTGAATTCAAACCAGAAGTGTTCTGAACTCGACTCCGTTACTGTATTGTTTCTGCGTTGACTGTTGCTGGTTCTCCGAACTGCGTTTAATGAAACTTTGCAAAAAAAAAAAATTTAAAAAATTTAAAAAAAAATTATATATATATATATACTTAAAAAATAAAATATTTAAAAAAAGAACTCCATAAAGTTGGGTGTCTCTCCTGTCCACCGGTCACCTCCAAACACCACTGTCTTGACTTTGCCTCTGGTCAGTGTATTTAAAGACAGGAGGCTGAAAAAAAAAAAGAGATAAAACGCAGCATTCTGGGATTTTTGTACAGCAAAGGTGTATCCGTTTCAGAAACTCTCGTTAAAACTATACCGCACTTCCCAATCTACTGCTAGTCTGTTGTATGTTTCCATTGGGTTATCAAGATGTGAAGAGCTACTGCCTTTGCTATTTTCTACAGTGAATATATATATATCTGTACAGAGGTATGTATATATATAAATATATATGAAGATCTATATGTATACGTATCTCTCACTCTGCTATCTCTACCTGACTGTGAAGGATTTTTATTGGGCAAAATAAAATGGAGAAAGGCCCCGTTTTAAAAACCCAGCTGAGTGGCTTGTCTGATTGTGTTGCGGGTGGGAGAAGTGGCAGGACCTGGGGGGGGGCATTTCGGCAGGGACCTGCAGCCGGGCTGGGGAACTGCAGGGAAGACCTCACCTTGGACATACCAGCACCCTCTAGTTAAGAGCTTCCTTGTAGCTCCCAACCCGGAGGATGAAGAGCAGCCTGGTGTAGTGGAGCGGGAAGGGAAAGGTGGAGGTTGCCAGGAGCAGAGTGGGATGTTGCATGTGTCCATGCCCCAGTCCTGCTTTCCTGGGGCGCAAGGGCTGCTCGGGCTCTTCAAGCACTTGAGAACAAGCACCACAAGGCCATGGTGGTGGCCACAGGGCCGGACAAGACGTCTGCATTTGAGGTCTCACCCCAGTCCGTAGCTCAGATCCCCATGGATGTGTCTGGAGCCACTGGGGATGTCCCAGGGCTGACTGAGAATGACACAGGCTTTCCATCGGTCCCACAGCCGATGTCCAAGACCTCCCAACATTCACGCAGGTGGCTGAATTCCTCCCAAGCCTACCACCACCGGCTCCCAGGCCAAGCTCAGACCTCAGGGATTTCCAGATGAGGACACCCTGGGGAAGACAAGACCCAGGTGGAGATGCCAGGCATGGCCCTGGAGCCAGCTGTAGCCACTGTAGCGGCAGGAGTTAATTCCCCTTCCCTCCCGTACTAAGACCTCGCTCAGAGCAGCTGCATCTCCCACGGCAGCATCTCTCTGGGGTTTCCCCGGCTCTGGGGCTCAGAGGCTGCCACCTCCCAGAGAAATTTCCGCTGTGCTGGGGCTGCGAGCTTAGGAAGGGAGATGGTTTGAGGGAGCTGCTGTCTGGGCTGCAGGGAATGGGGCAGGGAGGCGTGGGATGTCCACCGACGGGCACTCTGATCCTGGGTTGGAGAACAGGGCTGCTTCCCCAGCACGAGCCCTTCACGCAGCTGAAAGAGCGTAAAACACAAGCAGTCAAAATGCCATCAAATTCGTGTTGGATCCCCGGATGATTGGGGCGGGGAGGAGGATGTTGCCAGGGAGGCGGTTTTGGAGGCTGACCCCAGGCTGAGGTCCATTTCGCCTTCCCTCACAACCAGGGAGTTCACTTGATGTCCAAAAACTCCTGTCAGTTTGCAGGTTTTCACTCGAATCCCACCCCAGCTGCTTTGTCAGTGTCACATTAAAGCAACATTCAGATCAGCGTTATTTTTCTTAAAAAAAAAAAATACAAATCCAGCACTTTTCCCAACATCAGCTTTGCTAGAGAGGTCTCCGGTTCTCTCATGGCAAAACTGCTGCCTCCTAGCAAAGCAAACGTGTCGGGGATTCAATGATGCCTCTCAGACCAGGCTTAAGGTCCAAGGTGCCATCGGCAACACAAGTCTTTTATTACAGTTCACCGCAACCAGCGTGGCTCTCCTCCAATTCCATTTGGTCTGCTAAAGCTGTGATTTCCTCATTTGACAGAGGATTAAAGGCTGATGCGAAGGAAGAGGTGAAAAGGAAACTGGTGGAAAGATTAAGAAGGGACGCAAGTGCTTAGTACGTCTATGTGCCAAGCCCTGCTTAATGCACGTCCATGCACAAGGCCTTATTTAATTAGTTTGCCAGTGCCCAAAGCCCACAGTGGACAGGAGAGATATGTCTGGGCACAGTGGAGCCGTAAACATTTAAAATATTCAAACTCTGTCTGGACAAGGCCCTGGCCAACTTGCTCATGGTAGCCCTGCTTGAGCAGCAGGGTCGGACCAAATGACCTCCAGAGGTTCCTTCCCACCTCAACCACTCCAGTTCTGTTGGTAAGGCTGCAGAGAAGGGCATCGGCCAAGACGTGCGCCTCCACCGCACCCCCTTCACGACCCCAATCCCCACAGGCGTGGAGCAGCCTCCCAGAGGCTGCGCTCTGGCCGCCAGCTGGGATCCTCTCCCTGGCCCCCCGCGCCCCAGGGCCGGACCCTGCCCCGCTGCCCACAACCGGCGGCCACCCCTTGCGAGGGCTGGCCACCCCAGCACCTCCAGCAGGCCACCGGGGAGACGGGGTCGGCGCGCCCAGCCAGCCCGCAGCAGGGGCGACCCAGGGATCAGCGACCCCGGGGGGGGGGGGGGGGGTCCTCCGGGCTGCGGCCCAGCTCCGCGGGGCG